>JBBCBC010000006.1:7937150-8113643 GCA_037126765.1 Stenogyne calaminthoides
TTTCTTTTTGCCCTCATTGAGAGTTAATAATCTGGCTACAAGCAAATATGTACTTAGATCATCATCATTGCACATTCTGCCGTGACATATCTTCAATAACATCTAGGAAGGCTTTGAATTGCTATAACCATTGTGAATTTTTAGGTCAGCCTCCATATCTTCTTTTTATAACTTTATATATCTATTTCTGGGTCCATAGCCAATGCAAAACTGCTTCTATGCTTAGACAAGTTACTTGTTGAATGAATAGTTCTATAATTATCTTGTAAATTCTAGAAATGAGTTCATTGATAATTTTGGAAAGATATGACTTGTGCTTTTGTTAAACTGTTCATGGAGATTATTGTACTCTTGCCAACAGCTTGCCTGTTTAGTTTTTTAAAAGTGAATAAAGAAATTTCTTCTGGCAGTAAATATATAAATCTAAACCCACACGTGAATGATAAGAGGTCAATTAACCCATGTAAATGACAGAGTTAATTGTCATGTTTTTTTTTCGAAAAGCAGCCAACAAAGCCCAAACTCAACTTTTAACATTTACTCCCTTGGTCCCAATTATCAATACATTTCTCCAAAGTACAACTTCTTTTTTATTTACCAAGCTAGTCACACCTTTTGCTCCTCCATTTGTTAAGTTGCCTTTGTCCTATCCAATCACATTTAAGTCTTAAACACTTTGGTCATAAAGGTGTTATTGAAATTTCACTTTTAAAGAATCTTTAACTTTCAAATAGAACGCCTATTTTAGAAGTATTAAATTTATACAAGCATACCCATCTGTAGTGATGAGTTTTTGTTTTGTTTCTCATTGCTGATAACCTTATGTGTGTGGAGTATATCACATGCATTTGATTTTTGAATGTTTAATATAATAATATTTTTTAAGAGTAAATAGTAGATATTATTACTTATTTATAAATAAGACTAAAATATATTAGCATTATAAGTCCGATATGCTTATGCAATGGTAGAGAATATTTGTATCGTTATACTTCTTTTCATTTGATTGTTTGATATTATTTGAATAAAATAATAAGTGTGTTCATAAAATAATATACTTATCTTGTATAGTATTATTATTATATCGCATTATTACCTCTATGTGATAATACTGTTATAAGACAAAAAATGTATGATAAATTAAATAAATATTCTCACCATATAATGTATCTATTTATTACGTGAATATATCATTAATCATTTAGTAAAGATAAACTTGAGGGTGGTAAGTTGTCCTCTTCCTAATACAGAAGGCGAGCAATTGCTTCTCTCGATTCACTTTTGGGTTTTTTGCTCCTTACCATATCAGGGTTGTGTTTGTATCTCAAGTGTAATTTTTATTTTTATTTATTTTTTGTGTGGAGTTGCCCAAAATGATTCCATTACTATCAGCTGCTGAGTGCTGTACAAAATGTACAGTTCACCTTAACTGTGGATTCATTAAAACCATTGCTGGCGCTGAACTATCCTTCTAACTCTATAGAAATTAATGTTTTCTAAGGAACTTCCATTTGCTCTGACAGGTGCCGCCCCTGCCATAACTCCAGTGGGATTCAACATAGTAATTTATCTGGGGTCTCTGGGGGATACTGCTGGAGAAGTTTCTTCTACTTTCTGGTTGAAGAAGGCCCAGTTTGCATCAACTGAGGTAGGACCATTTTCATTCTCATTTGTGTCACCTGAACAAGATTCTTGCTTCGATTTTGATACTACAGAAAACCATGGTTCTAAGCTTGTAGATCATTCAACTGATGAGAGAAGAGATGATGGAGCGCAGCATCAAGTAGTGGATCTACTTACCATATCAGAAAGATGCTGTAACGTATATTTCACATGCTGCTACAGAGGGTCGCTGAACCTTTTGGCAACTTACTTACGTTTATCGTAGGTTTTGCGGTGGTTTCATCGCAGTTTTTCAACCAGGCATTCATCAATTTTTGGAGAAATTATGAAGATCTAAGTGTATTTATATTGGCTGTGCTTTTTTGTGGGATGGAAGCTATTGAGTTTCACAGAAACTTAAATCCATTTTGTGAAGGGTTATTTCACTGCTTTCCATCGCTGTAGAATATTTATGTAAAGTCCACTCACTTAGCTTGTGTTAAGTATATTAAAGTATTCATCTGGGAACTGCTTGATAGTCTTTTTACTTCTATGTTTTTGTCTTTCAACTTATGGTATTATCTTGTGAATGACCAAAAATATTGCTAAAAGTATTTAATGTGCAAATTCTGGATGAATATCATATGATCACTGATAAAATGTGCTAAATTGCAAACATAATGGTTACCAGATTTAATCTTTAAGATATTAGTTTAACAGAATAAAAATATCAGAAATGTCAAATTGTACTGGTATTGAAAAACCAAAAGTAGGAGAAAAATAACAAATTCCATATAAGTCATCCTACTACTAATAACAACCATCACTCTTGTGTCACATCACTCTTGCTACTAGCAGTTGCCTCTCCAAATTAAATTGACATGAAGGACGCCGAAATAGCTTATCTCTTATTCGAATAAGGTACTTAATGTAGACTTGGTAGAAACTGACAATTTGAACGTCTGAGATCTGTATTCTAATTGGTATTCTCTACAACGGTTGTATGCATCCTTTGATTCATATTTCATACATTTAGTTTGTGGTTTAGCTGATCTTCTCATTATTATTCATTATTACTTCATTTCATAGCTAGAGAACTAAAGAGTTTTTGCTTGGACATGTTGGCGCTGGGTCTTTGGAGATTTATGTTAGAAAAGTAGTTTGAGTGCTTGACCTTTCTTTTAGTGCCATGAGGAAGTGATGAGCCTGGGTTGCAACTGCTTGGTTATTAGGTGTAGGGTGGCCACTGAGTTGCAAGTGTGAATGTGGGGTTAGGTTAAATGGAATTTGCACTTTGACCACTTACAATGGTTGGGCTTGGGCTGCCAATTTCTCGCTTTTTATTTTAAGTTTTTACTTTTATGTTCTAAACCTCTTCTTTCATCATTGTCCTTTTGACTTGTCTTTTCTTTTTACTTTTCAATTTCCGCAAAAGAGAGCATAAACTGTCATCCATACAAAGCTCTGGCTTTATATATAAATCTGTGCCAGGGTGACATCTTCACTTTGCATTAACTTTTGCTAATCTGTAATAGTATCATGCTAAAGTTTTCTCCAATGTGAAACCTCTGACTGGAATGTCTTTTTTTTGAGCCGCAACAGCTTTCTTGTAATGATGCTCCATTTGTTAGATTGATAAGTTGATCTAGTTGCAGCTATTATGAAAAATATAGGATGGATAAATATCTACAAGTTCTATTTCCTTTCAATATGTTGCAGGCCTTAAAACAGTGTTGGAGAAAAGAGAGTTGGCACTTATGCCAAATTAGACACCATTCAGCAATTAGTTTTCCAGGATTGGTTGGTGATGGAGCAGCTCTCATTACTCATCTGATGTCTCCCCAGTTCCAGATTACTGCATGAAAGTAGATCAGTTGACCAGTTAGGTCAAGAAGGGTGGATTTTCACACTGGCTGGAAAATGGAACCATTCTGCTTCAAAGGTTAATGGCAACTTGGAGGAGCATTCCACCTTGTTCACTCCAATGGTTTGGGCCACACAAGAGCTGATATACTGATAAGATACCTTCAACAAAACTAAATTCCTTTCTGAAGTGGTGATGTAAATCATGTTAATGGGACTATTTCGAAGATGAAAATGAGGATCTTCATGCAGATTTTATTGATGAAGATAGTCAGCTTCCAGTCGCTTAGGCCAAACCAGGTCTCTCAAGGCACAACTTTTATATGGGAGTAATGAAAATATGGCAGCACAAACAGCCTCCTCATCAGCTTAGTCTCCTTAGGTGAATTCTATATTCTTCAATTCAGTATCTATATAATTTTTAGGTTCATGTCAAGTGTCAACATTGCTTCCTTATTGCTTTATGAGTCAGATTGATGGACAAGTATGCACGACTGATGCAGGAAATGAGATTGTCAACGCGGAGTTTTTTATGTTTGTTTATTGATGGTTTTTTTTTTTGTGTGATGTGTATGTCAGTCTGTTCAACAGATTTTATTGTAAAAAAAAGTCTGTCTTAACGATAGGGGCTTATTTAATTTAATAGTACTGTTTGGTTATGTCTACAGGAATGCCACTTGTTCGAGATCTTTTTCAACTTTGTATTTGAGTCATTCTTCGACCATGTTAATATTCATCTGTGAAAAGGCCAATCTACTCTCTTCCTCGTGAGTACTTTTAGCCTTTTATACATCATAGCAAATCATGTTTATGTTTTTACCCAAAATACAAAGCAATGCAAGTAGGCTTCAATTAAAGATATTTTTTTTTGTATTCCTCAGACAAGCTGAAGGTCAGACATTCAGAATTACACAACACAGGATCAATACATAAAACCTCAGTCTACATCAATCTCTTCATCATCCCCAGCGTCCAATCCCATTCACACATTTGGATGTTACCCCCAATTAGTCCTCCCAGTCCTTGAATCACATCTTCTGGTCTCAAGGTGTTATGTGAACAATTGTGCTATGGTCTATGGTTTCTATGCACATGGTTTTTGGTCCATTACTGTACACCAAATTTGGGAGGTGCAAATATATTAATAGGAGGCACACATGCGTGAGATGGTCTCACGGTGAGGAGCAAGGAACATAATTTGGACATTGGTGCTTTTAAGCCGCTTAATACTTTAGAGGGGTGGGTTTTGATTTTGTGCTAGGTTTACCTGCCTCGTGCAATGGTAATCGCCTCATCTGATTTTGTCATATTAATATGGTTTCTTTTTACTACGCTTCAGGTTCTTATTCACCTAGATTCTTAATTGTACAGCCTCCATCATAAAATACATCTTATTGGTCTAGTCTAATAGCAGATTCTAAATTGGTATAGTTAATATCTGATTTGTCTACCCTGTTTGGTTTTGCCTTAATCACATAGTATCGACCTTACATTATTTTAATGAGTTCTAATTAATCTGACTAAATATCGCACTTTTTTATCAATACTTGGAAATGCAATATCAATGCGATGCTCTTTTGACTGATATTTGTATTTTTGACTACTATACAAATAATTTACACTGAAGTAATGCTGCAGGAAAGATGTGCTGGGCTTGACACCATATCTCAACATTTGCTCAATTATTGCATAGATCAAAAGCACACATCTTCAAATGATAGCTATCATGAAAAATGGAGCAGTAGTTGAGACTTCTATCATTTGGTATGGTTTGCTGAATTTTGTTAGGATAATTGTATTCAGATGTACACACAGTGATATGTCCAGTGATTTTGTTTCTTTTTTCTTTAAAGTATCTTTTCTATATAAATGCTTCTGGTCATCATTATCAAGTTAGCTTCTTTAGAAAATAATATAATTGTTTGCTAGTTTCCCTACCTGAACAAGGTTGTTTTTGGTTGACTGGCCAATTTTTGACAGGTGGATCTGTTCGGAGCTTACTCAGTATATTCACAGAACAACGCTGCTCTCCCATCTCAATGGGTGAGATTTGATGAACTATTTAAAAAAAATAATATTAACACCAAAGCGATTGGTTTGCTTTCAGGACATTATTTGTTTGTGACTTGTGAGATATCCGAGAAGCAGATCAATATGCTCAAAAGTCCTTAAATTATCGTATAATTTTAGAAATTCCCCCCATCTGATATTTCTATTTCAACATAGTGTGATATTTATCCTATGTTTTCTTAATATAGTATGTGAAAAGAAGATGCTGGTCTAGAGAGCCATTTAATTAAAGAACTTTTTGATTATGCTATATTTTGTTTTGGAAGAGTGGCCATGCACATTTGGTTTGAATATCAAGAAAGAACTTGCTTCTGCTATTCTTTGCCATCATTTTATCTTGCAAATTTTTTCCTCTTAAATCTTTTAAACCTATTTTGTTACATTTATGTTTGGCTATTTGTTATTTTAGATGTTGGTTTATAGTTGTTCACATGTTAAACGCGGGTCGTCTTTTATATATAACAGAAATCAATTAACATAATATTTCCTGCTTTCACATGCAGTAATTATAGTCTTCGTTCTTTTGCCTTGAGCATTTTCTTGTAGCCATATTATCCATATTGTTTTGGATTGAGCAAGTATGTTGATCGCATTGCCAATGCCAAATGGGAGAGTGAAAACTTGGACTGGAGCATAATGGGTAAGTTGTCTCAGATTGTCAGTATCTTTTAAAATTGCACCTTTTAAATCAATTTACACTAGTTAGTTAGTCTAATAAGATATTGTGATCTTGGTACGTTTTTGCCTACTGGGATGATAAATATTCTTGCAAAAGTGATAGCAAAGATTAAATTTAACATCTGAATAGTACAAGTCAGATCAACAATAATTATCACGTTGAGAAAAGAAACAAGAATAATCTTCAGTGTATCATTGCATGGGGGCATAATTTGGGTTTATAGTACTCCGTTTATTTCAAGGATTAAGAAATGTTTAATAAGCATAATTATGGACATGAAATTACCACATTGTCGTATCCCTAGAAACAATAGGAGTTGTTTGATTAATACTCCAAAAAAAGGACCTATTGCAAAAAAACCAAGATGTGACAAAGTTGAAAGATCAAATTAGTTCATGGTAGTAATAAAAGAGACAGAAAATTGAAAGAACCTATATTTTCACACCGGAGGGAGTATGATTGATCAAGAAGACTAAAAAAACTTAATGGAGTAGGAGTATCATTTCACTGTTCACAAAGCCCGCCACTATATTTCATTCAGTTAAAATTTTCATAGATCCTGACTTCACTAGTCATTTCTTCTCTACTTGTAATTTGAGTATAAGATCTTCAATGTATTTGTGAGCATTGATTGGATCAGTTATTCATTGTTCTGTGTTAATAGATATGTTGATTTGTGCTTGGAAAATTAATTGGGGTGTTTGTTCTTAGTATGTTGATTTATTACTGGGAGAATTTAAGCACTAAAAGCGAGGGATTGCTTATGGGGGTATCACAAGAAAGAGAGGTAGTAAATGGTTTTCAATGTACTAATTGCTTTTAAAAAATGAAATAGATATTCTAGTTAGAATTTTCCTCATTTGAGGTGTGAATTCTTTTATATCTGTTGTATATTGTCAAACTGGTATACAATAGTTGTGTCGGGATATGGATCTAGGCAGTAAAATACTAAATTAACTGTTCAATATGAATGTACATATTCATTGGCTTCTATCATCTTATTCGTGCGTACTGTTGCTGAGAATCCCAGGTTCAAGATCTCCTCTAGAATATGGGCTTGAAATTGTTGCTGAAACTCCTGATTGAGGGCCTATCACAAAGGGTGAAGAAGTACTGATGAAGAGGCGGGCTCTCATGTCGCTGGATCTTCAGGTTCAGTATTATTTTTACTTCATGTGTTATGATTTACGGTTCAATTTCCTTTTTTATAAATTGGAATCTTTCCTGTTTTTTTTAGGTTTTTAATTAATGGGCTAAAAGCATTTTGTCTCCATTGATGTAAGACCCAAAAATGCAGATAGTTGAGGACTTTTAATCAAGGTAAAAGATTTATGCTCTCGTCTCTTTTAACAGATGATATATGTTGCGTATTCATTAATCATCACTGGGCATAATGCATCAAAAAGGACCCCTAAATAATAATTTTGTCAAAAAGCCCGTAAGTATTGAAATTTCATTTGATGAAATCAGTCGAGATGAAATTTGACAGAATTTTCGAATCACTAAAATGGTCCGTTAAATAATATACATGTCAGCTTTATTTGATCTTAATATATACAAAAATATTTTTATGAAGTCATTTTAGGTAGTCTATCACCTGAAGTATTGGGGTTAGAAGGACTTGCACAAAACACATGGTTAAATAATGGGACCATTAAGATAAATGAAAAATTCCGCAAATTTTGCCTCGGAAAGCTCATGAAATAAAACCTTGAAGGACTTTTTAAACAAAAAAAATAAATTTAAGGACCTATCGAAACAAAAGCTGATGGTTTTGGGATCTGTTGATGCATTATGCATTAATCACTTCATCATATGATTTGAGTTTCAACGACTCTTCCGTTGTCACAGGCCTACTACCTTCCGGAAACTGAATATGTTCACAATTGCGCGCCCACCGGTATATAACTTGTACTTAAAATCCATATTTAATTTAGTCTAATTTTGACCAATTTGTCAGGATGTTTTATTCTGTAGTGAACTTGTGTTTTGCAGGAATATAGTAAAACTCAAATAGTAGGGCTTATCAACCTCGTTGCAACGATGAAAGGAAAAAAAAAAAAAACCAGGTTGGAAGTGCTGGAAAAAGATTGAATAATTCTTATCATTGCCCATCTATTGCTGCATATGAGGATTCAAAAGTTTTGTGATTTATTTTCCGAGTTTACATGATCCCTGTAAATTGGATCCTTGCTTACACCTTTGTTATAGGATCATCATAATGAGGTTGTATATATCTATCATCTTTCTCTTTTTTTTATCTAATTTGTAATGTATCTTCCTTCTTTGATGGAAACGACTGTAAATTTGGATATATACTAGAACACAGGTTCCACGGTGACGTCATTCAAGTTTCAATAATCAAGCTTCAAGCTCTATTTTTTATTTATAATTTGGAAAAAAAATTGGGATACGCTTCCAGTTTTTCACTTTGGAGGATGTCACTCATTATTTTTAATTTGTTTGCCACGAATGTCATTTATAATTATTTTTTAGATCTAAATGCTCTATTGATATATATATATTTTTTTTTATCATGATTGTGCAAAATTTACAATACTCTACATAAAATTATAAGTGATTTTTAAATAATACTGACAGGTCCATCCTGCAGACAAATAATGATGGAGTCATATATGGCTTGGTTAATCCCACTTCTGTGTGGAAAACTGTGATACCAACAAAACATGAGGCTTCTTCTCATAAAATAAATACAAAAAATTAAAACAAAAAAAGAATTGGGGAATATTGTAAAAAAAACAACACACATGAATTTAATTCAGCTAGCTTTTTTTTTTCCCTATAGAGGAAAAGCATTACTTTTGTAAATCAATTAGGTTAGTTGCAAGAAATGTAGGTGATATTCTAATTTGTTAATTTGTACCAACTGATCCTTCTGTTTAGATTCATATTTGAGTCTCATTCGTTCGGCACGATTGGATTCAATTGGTTTACGTTGTCTTCAAATTATGATGCGAGACTATGTATATAAATAAGGATTAATACTTTTATAAACCAGGTTTATATATAAACTTTATTACTGTTATACATAATTGTTGTACATACAAATTATCACAGTTTAAATATTTTTTATTTTTTAAATGGTGATAATTTCACAATTGCTAATACAAAAAATTATCACAGTTAAAATATTTTTTTTTTTCAAATAGTGATAATTTTATCTTGTAACAAATGATATTAAAAAATGGAGTCAACTTGAACTCGATTTCTGAAATTTTTAAATAGTAAATAAGGCTGCAAGACTCATCACATTAATTTTATCCATTAATAAGACGATCTCATAAAAAAAATATTCAATACAGACAAGGAGTGATACATGCACATACACGTATATAAATCTATTTTCAATTAGGAAATGTAGACGGTAATCTTTGTATTGCAACCTCACATGATTGATCTTTTACCAGAATTATGGAAAGACAAATTTGGCTGGCCAAACAAGTCTGATCTTTTACCAGAATTATGGAAAGACATATTTGGCTGGCCAAACAAGTCTCAATTAGGGGCAGTGGCGAATCTAGAATTTTGAACTTGGAGATACGAAAATAGTAAGTAAAATATTTTAGGCTAATTAATGACTCATTCTATCATTTTTGGGATACATAATTTTTTTTACACTGAATAATTATAGTGTTTTTTAAAATTTGGTTCTTAATTGGATCCGCTACTGATTAGGGGTCATATGCCGTGTGCTTTCGCACCGTATTTCATATCAACACACCATAAAACTAACTATGGACAATATGATACAAACACGAAAAGTAACTTGTCAAATATTTATATGCACCCGTGACATCATACAACTCAAAAGTACTTTTAATGCTAGTAGTTTTTTTTACTGAAAGATACTTGATTAGTATAAGTTGTTCTCCAACAACACCGTGAGATGAGTTAGTAAAATGTAATAAGATAACATATACTTTAGTTGAAAAATTCTTATTTTTCTAGAGTTTTAATATTGGATCGAGCTTACCCAAACTTTGTAGAAGACCTTCTCCAACTTTGTCCTACCCGTAACTAATTGTCTTTTTGCTTTAAAGAAAAAAACATATAAATTATGTTCAACGAACAATATTTTCTTTTGAAAAAATAATATTAATTGTGTATTAGTTCTGGCGAAGTGCTAATGTACCGAGAAGAAAATGTATTGTCACATATTGTTATTTCCTCATATTTTCAAAACCATTATTAGTCAGTAAAACAATTTTTGTGTTTTAGAAAGTATTTTTATAATTTATTTAAATCACGACATTCTTTTAGTAATTGATCACACTTGGAGACATATGTTTTAGTATACACACTATTTTGAAGTGTGATCTAAAAATATTACTCCAATATATTATTAAAATGTGATTTTTTACTCCATTTCAATTCTATCAACCTCGTCGAGGCAACGAAAGGCTGGAATTTTTGTCAACATGAGTTCGATAAATCTTATGTTGTGAAATTTTTGTCGCTTTTTTATACATGACAAATTTTTACGTAAAATCCTACGCACTAATAAAGATTAGTCTTAATTTAATTTTATAAATTATTTTTTTCAGATTTTTTAGTTTTTAATTTTTTCAATTTCAATTTTTTTAAATTTAATTTAATTTTAGTTTTTTTTCTTCTATCCGGACCCAAACGATTGGCGGACCTTGCAGTACATGGGGTTCATTTGTACCCCAAATTGAAATATTTTTAAGTATATATTTATATGCATGTGTATCCTAGCAGACTGTTTGGCTTAGTGGTTTGATATATCCTTTTTGTTTGAATTCTCCCGCACTATAACTTTTTAACTCAAGTTTTCATAAAATATTTTTCTCTTTTCTTTATTAATTTGAAGTGCTTAGATTGAATTTACCTCTTTCTTCTTTTGTTTATAAATTAAATTGAATCCCAAAAAAAGAAAAAAAAAAAAGCTTTAACAACTTCTTATTTAAATTCAAGATTATTTTTCTTAAAAAAAAATCAATTAGTTTCTTAAATACTTTAATTCATATTTTATTATTTATTTGGTTGTTGGTTAATTTATTAAAGTATTTGATATGAATTTGTTTATTATAAATTAGAGCTCGTGTTATTTTTCGACATATCATAGCTTCAAAAGAAGATTCAACCGTCTCAATTGTAATTGTAGTTTAATTTTATGAGTTTAGTAATGTAGGACAAATGTTTTAAAATTTGTAAATATAGGACAATATATTTAAAATTATGTAAATATAGGACAATATATTTAAAAATTTTGTAAATGTGGGACAATCGATCGAACAAAGCCCAAATCTCACATGACATTTTCAACCGGTTTGGGTTTATTAAGAAACCGATTGTCTACGTTTACATATTAAAAAATATTATCTCATATTTACATATTTTAAAGCATGTTATCAACATTTTCAGCATTCGTAAAATTATTGTCGTTAAAACACAATCTTCCAAGATTGTCCTAAAAAAAAATTCCCCTTTTAGTATTAAATGTAGTAATATTTTATTAATTATCTTCCGTACCCTCATACGAAATCGGGTCCGGGTCCCCAGCACCCAGCCTGAGTGGTTAAGCATTGTTTCTTTCGATAAAAGTGATTCGTGGTTAATTCTGGCCCAAGTGATTCATAGTTCAATTCTACCGATTTCGGCTATGATTTATGGTTTTTATTGTTTAGGGGTTAGGGTTTAGAAATAAGTTAATCCAAATTAAAATTGAATTGATTTGATGACATAGAGTAACTCTTATATTATACTTCAATAAATTTTTATTTTTTAGAAAAAATTACTAATAGTTACAAATTTTAATGCATATTATTAATAGGTATAATGGCATTTGAGATTGTATATATAACTAAAATTAAACATAAAAGTACAAATATCACTACGTATATGTGATCATTTTTATGCATATTAACATGTTACAATTTTGCAAATATACTATCAATAAATCTTCTATTTTTTTCGAGCGCACATTAATAAATTCGTAGGGAATACTAATGTACGCATACATAAGAAACGAGAGCACATTCTTCAAGATGTACTACTTAATTTTTAATTAAATAATATTTCTATAAATCTGATGTATACATTTAACTCAATTGCACAAAAAATTATACGTTAAAAATTATACTTCATATTTAAAAAATAAATTAATTTTTATAAATAAAAGTGATAATTTTTATGAATAATAAAATAATTTTTATACATAATATTTATATTAAAAAATATAATTGAGCGAGAACTCAATTTTACATAAAAAATTTCTTTTAGATTTTTTTATGCATTTTCTTATGTTCAGTAATACTACATTTTCGTAGTAGAAGCAGCATACTGGATTTGACCGTTGACTTCTTCAACTTTTTTTCATAATTTTATTCACATATTTTCTTGGGAATTCTAGCTACCGCATGGATAAGTTGCTTACTAATAATATGGAAAATCATTGCATCTTATTTAGTTCAAAAGTAAACGGGTTACGGAAATGAAAAAATAATAATCTAATTTTCTTTAAATAACAAATAATATAAAATCGCCATATTTCCAAATTCTGTAATGGCCAATTCTATTTTCTTCGTCATCCTTATTTTCTACCATCTCCCAATTTATTGTCTAATGAAGAATGTAATTACGTAAAAAAAAAAAAAGAACTATTTTGAAGCAATTGGAGACTGCGTTATGCTACTTATCATGCTCAGTGCTATACAAGGCTGATCAACAGGTACCTGAAATCACACCCAAAAATAAAAGTTAAAAGATATTCCAGCCTGAATTTATATTTTAATTATTCTTTTTGGTCTCAAATTAATGATAAGCTCATTGTATAATCATTTATTAAAATTGGTCAGTAACTCTGCTGTTGCTCAGAATCTTGAAAAGGTTACATGTATGATGTATGCGTGTGAGTTGAATTAAAAATTTCATTTATTTTGTAGATATAATTGTGACAGAGAAAAATGAGTGGACATTCACTACAGTTGGACAGAGTTTAATAAAAGTGTTATAAGGGAACACACATTTAATAGTTGCAGTTTATTATCAAGAGGAGTTGTTAATTAGTATTTAAAGTGATAAAGTGACTTTTGACTTTTATTATTAAAATAGATGACTTTTTGTTGTGAAACTTGTTAAAAAGAGTGATTTATATTCTTAAGGATATTAGTTTGTGATAATTGAGGAATACGATTTTTACTATAAAAAATATTCTTTCAAAACATTAAAATTGAGATTTATATTATAAAAAACGTATAATTTTAATAAGCGAAGAGCCATGCCTCAAAAATGGAACCAACCGTGAATAAATTTTAGCTACACTTATTATATTAGTCATTATAATGTAGGTGTAATTATGTGTTAATAGATGGTAGTAGATGATAGATGAGAGAAAAAATGAGATTTAGAGGAGAGACTTACAAGTGGCCAGCTTTAAGAATCCAGTAAAATGGAGATTTCTGTAAGATTTGATGAAACCCTTTGTTATCTTTTTTTCTTGCCCAAGTACAAAACAGTGGAGTTCTATCCATGTTCAAGAAAAGTTTAAGTCCATCCCACCTGATTTTATACATCATTCAAAAAGTTAAATTAAATATGTATGTAAATGTATCTTGTGAAGAAAAAAATGCTGCGGTAATAAAATAAACAAATTAAGAAAAAAAAATCTTCTTTGAGCTTTTCAACCCATGCTTCAGTTCCCTTTGTTGAGCAAATGACATCAAGCTATAAACCAACCAATCAATTTATATTACTTCTCATTGTACAAGAATTTACAGAAATTGAAGTTGTACATTTCTTAAACATAGGAAATAAAACTGAATAGAAAAATTAAAACTTCATCAGATATATACATATATATATATATATGCTTGTAAATTAATGCAGAAAAAATTCTTACTTGACCACTATATATAGTCACATTCCTCCTTTTGCCAATAGTTCATCAACCTATGAAGTAAAAATGACAAAAACAACCTTAGGTTAATTTTTTCCCCCAGATTTCAATACTTGCAATATAGGTTGTAATGCAGGAAAGGAAATTAATACTATTTTAAATAGATTTTTCTTTAGCAATATGATTTAAATTTTTACCTCATTGATCCTAGGTATCATGAAATCTCCTTCAAGGCAGTAAAAACAAGATCTGATTGCTCTCCCCCAACTGTAAATATCACAAAAATTTAATTATCCAATAAACTAGTCACATTATCTTTGAAAAAAAATAAAATTTCTTCTTCAATAAATTAACTCACCTAAAATTATTTGGAATAATCTTGAGCTTCTTTTTATGACACCATTCATTAGACTATCAAGATCACCACCTCCACCAGGAGTAGACCTCCTCAGTGAAGTCAAATATTTAAAGTAACCTTTAATCGAGAAATTTTTGTACGATCTGAAGATACGAGGTCCATCCCTCGAATCCAATAAAAAATTGTAGAAATCCTGCAATTTAATTTATTTCTCAGAATTTTTATTCAAGATCCATGATTTTTAGCAGCAATATATTAAAATTAAAAAATTACCACTGAATTGCTGCTGTCACTAATGGCTCCTTCAAGACTAACCCATGTATCAGTTGCCTCCTTAAACTTGCCTACTTCAAGTTGTTGCTTTATTTGCTTTGCTAAAAACTGTTTATTGAAGAATTTATTAAATTTTTCGATTGAAAAATTCATGCATAGAAACAGAGAAGTTAGAAAAATTAATTTGGACCTGTTAGACTTCTTGAAGCCATTGTTATCAGCCTAGAGACATCTTTTAAGAGAGGACCCCCATGAAAACTGCAAAATCATGAAAAAAATGTTCACATGTTGCAAGAATTAAGAAAAGAGATTAAAAGATGGTGGTGATAATAATCCAAATTGAACAAAAGTGATTTACCACAAAATCTTCTGGTGATATCCAGGTATCCCCCAATGCAATTCCTGTAAATTAGTAGTAACAAATTGAAGATAACTTATTGTGAGTGTGCATAACTAATACTTTTTCAATAAAACCCAACTATTGTATTTGATGAAAATAACTAATACTCTCTCCGTCCCAAAAAAATTGTCCAATTTTCTTTTTGGGGGCGTCATAAAAAATTGCAGACATCCAAAAAAGTTTAAAACACTTTTACTAAACTTCATCCTCAAAATATTCACATATTTACACCAAATTTCATTACTTTTGGAGCCCATACATACCTCTAATCAATTTAATTCATTTTTTACTTTATACATATAAATTTATTACATTAATCCTCAACTCTCCACTCGTTAACTTTTTTTTCTTAACATTTGGGCTATAAAGTTGGGGCAAAATTCTTTAGGACAGAGGAATACTGTTTAATGGAAACAATTAATAGTGTTCGCTGAAAACAATAATTCTGATCAAGTGATGCTGTTTAGTGCAAATAACTAATACTATTCACTAAAAACAGCTAAAACCGTAAAAAAAATGCTAGAATATGGCATTTGCGGCATATTTCAAGATTCAAGAATTGATGATGAATATTGTTGACTAAATTACTATATCCAGATTCTTGAATTGACCAATAATATTACCTCCAAATTTGAGCTTTAATTTGCCAGATTCTATGGCTTTAAGGGCAGATAACCCAAGAGTAACAGCATACTTTCCTCCATAAGATTCTGCCACAATATAAAGCGGGCTTTTTTTTGCAAGTCGCGTTTCTATTGAAAACTTCAATCAACAAAGTCGTTAAATCAGCAGCAGCTCATCATCACTTTTCACCAACAACTTCGGATCCTCCACAAAACTGTACCCAGTCCCAACCCGGATTATCCTAAAACCCAAAAAATAAAAAAATAATTAATTACAAAAAAATCAACATTAAAATCAACGGCCCAAAAAATAAATAAATAAATTTCTTGGTCAATTATTATAAATGGATAATGCCATTCTCATTTCTCACCACAAACAACAGATAATCTTGTGAATAGGCTTCAAAATGTATTAATTTTTTCAAAAATTTTCATAATTTTTAATTAATTTTTAATTTTGAAAATTACATACAGGTCCACCCTGCAGCCAGAGAATGATAGGCCATGGCTTATTTGGATCTTGAGTGGACTTCTGTAATACCACCAAAACATGTGGGCTTCTGCTCAAATTCGCAATAATGTAAAAATATAATTAGAAAAAATTAAAAAAATATAAAGAGACAAAAAATAGGAAAATGCGGTATTACTTGGCAAAAGCATGAGAGCAAGTCCATCCTCTGTTCCTGCAGCTTTACTAGTGATGTGAAAAGTGGGGAATCAAAAAGATTTATCAGAATGTGGAAATCTGAAGAGTGAAAGGTGTTAGTTTATATGGAGAAACAAGGACCATGATTGGGTCCGACACAAATAAATAAATAAATACATACACCCCCTCGAATAATTTCTAAATTTAAAATAGTACAATAATAATAAAGATATGAGAATTAGAGGAAATTTGACTTTACAGCGAATGTGTGTATCTTCAGTTTCTCAGTCAAGGCTGTACACATCTGGTCAGTACTCACTTGTGCACTGAATTATAGTGATAATCATTTATAGAGATTTTAAATTGATTTAGTTACTATATTTAATTTAAAATACACTATAGATTTATATGAGTTTATACAGCATATTATTCAAATTCGATTTATGGATATTTATAATTAATTTAATTTTTTTATTTGCCTATGAGGTTTTTGTGTTTGGAGAAGGATTTAATGAGTTTAATTTATGTTTATTTGAATTGATTGTATGGTATTGAGGATGTGCAGAAATTCAAATTTTGAAATTTGGTATTTCGAAAATTAGTGTTTAGATAATGATTGGAAATTAGTGTGAGGGTTGGAATGTGTTACCGGTGTGGCGGTGTTTTTCTTTCTGAAAACATATTATTTTGAGACGTGTTAAAGTTCAAATTATATGCACTTTTTAAGTTCAAAACGTATACAAGATTGAAATTAAAATGCCTAACTCAAGCATGGAAATATGACATATGTATATAATAAAATAAAATGTATATAAAAAGATGGACTATGCAACAAAAGGATAAAATACGCAATAAGAAAAACAAATTCGTCGATTCCAAAAGAATTGAAGGAATCTCCCCCATTTTTATTTATTTCATTGAATAAATCAACCAACTAAAACAATGATGAAAACGCAAAATACCAATAGCTAAATGATAAAAATTCATATGTACCGGGTAGACCTTCATATTAATTATTTTTACTTAATAATATTAATATTAGTTGATCAATATTAATTATTTTCATTATTTTATTATTTATATGCCAAATGCATCGATTCACAACCGATATTTACTAAAAAATAAATATAAATAAAAAGGAACAAATAAAAAAAAATCATATTAATTAAATACAATAAATCAACACATAACTTCATCATTGCAAAATCCTGGATTGTTCCGAACCCTGGTAATTCTTTATCTTTATCTTTATTACAAAAAAAATCATCTTTATCTTAATTAAAAAAAAAATCCTATTTCAAAAAGAGCCACTGTGCTTCCTTTTTTTTTTTTTGAGCGCACAAAAGAAGCCACTTGAAATAAGCTCCAAAATAATATTACAATAAATTTCAAATCAAAAATCAATTTAGTCAATCATTAATTAGCAAATTTATTATTACAAATTTAACATAAAATCTTGCACAAGACCTTCCGTGCCTCCGTGGTGTGATATTTTACAGTTTTTTTATGATAAATTGCAAAAGTATCATGCATAAAACTACATCATAACTTGTTTTTTAAAAAAGTCACAGTATGAAAAATTTGCATACATAAAAAACTTTTATTTATAAACAAATTTTATATATGATGAAGGTAAAGACAAATCGAGGTGGTTAAGTATTTAAAACAAAACTGAGTGGTTCATATTCACTTTAATCAGTCATTATTTTGGGGTTTATTATTTAGTATTTAGGGTGTAGATGATTCACCGGCCGAATAAGTCATGATTTAGGGCGATTTTTATAATTTTTAAATACACGTAAAATTTTCACATATTTACTTTTTTTGAAATATATATTTGAAACCTTCGACCAACTTTCTAATCAAACTAGTAAACTGAAAAGTCGTAGGGTAATTAACATTTATTCCTAGTGTTTAATCAAGTACTTGAAAAAATCGTATGGTAACTAATATTGTTTTTATTCTTTTGTTTTTATGTTTGAGTTATAATTGAGAAATGAAAACTCATATTTAAGATGTTATAGGAATAATATAAACAAATTAATCTGACTTATTTACAATTTTGGACTTTTAGATGAGACAAAAAAAATTTGGTATCGGGTATAGGAGCCTTGCCTGACTTCTTGATTCGATTCTATTTGAAACTCTCCTCCCCATGAGTGTGAATAATATAAACAAATTGATTTCACTTTTTACAATTCGAATTTTAGATAAGAACTTAAATTATTTTATTAGACATTGCTCAAATCACTAATACACATTTTGAGCTTGGACAACGAAAAAAATGACATTGGAGGCGGTTATAACCGCTCTCAAGCTCAACTATCCAAGCTTGAATGACGATGAAAAAATCGTTATCCGAGAAATACATTGACGGGCCTTTTCAAAGCATTCTGAAGGGGTCTTGATGATTATAAATTTGTTATCTAACATAATTTTTTTTATAATTTAGATTTATTATGTTAGATAATAAGCGATTTATTAACCCATTTGTCAATATCTTTTAATTATTAATTTATATTTTAAAAATCCTATAATAAAACTATAAACCAAAACTTATTATATATCGTCAATACCATAAATCATCATAAACAAAAAAATCTTATAATAAAACCATAAACCAAAACTTATACAATATATAGATATGCAAAACATCAAATAAATAAACATACACATCATGAAATAAATAAACATACAATCATAAACATCGTCACGATACACAAAAACATAAAATATATATCATCACAAATATATAATTTAATTACACGCTACCAAAATTTCAAACAACGAATCACTCGATATCGTATGAATATAAGATCGATTATAAGGTACCTAATCTAATCGTTTTCATTTCTCGATCATTTCTTAGAGTAAGACTTGAGCTCCGTTCATAGACAAACTGCCAAACAACAAATCAATCAATATAGTATGAATTTTTATTCAATCAATAATAATTTAAATAAATCGATAAATTGACTTACATTGAGAGGAATGTTCATTAGAGAAGCGGATGGATTATATCTTGATAAGCAACACAAATGTCCCATGTCACAATTTCATTATCTAGATTGCCTCGCCGGAACGCATTTGATTAACAATTATAATCACGATTACAATTATGATTTTCTTTTATTGGTGGATAATTTACTAAATTAAATTTACCTTAATGTTAATCGATTCCTTTTATTTAACTTAGATCTTGAACCTTGACTCAAGGCGACTCCGATACATCGTCATCACACTATTATTATTATAATTAAAAAATAAAATAGATTAAATATGCATAATTTTAAAAGTAAAAAAATCATTGTATAGAATATTAAAAATGAACTTACGCTTCCCATATATGAAAACGAGATCGCACGATTTGAATAAAACTCCATCGAATTGTGGTCCATAAAATACACACTTAATGTATTCGTGTGCATGGCGAAAATAATGATAGTTTCTATATTATATTGAGAGTATTAAAATTAACGCAAAATTTAGCATATATATGCGAATATTATAAACATGAATACAAATTTTAGCGAAATGTTTATCACTCACCCACATTTGTTGGCCAAAAATGGATGATCCTCCAGGTTTGATTCAAGATATGATTAACTAACCCATCCACAGTGCATACTTTTATCACCGTGTCAAGACACTGGGGGACGAATATCGTTCCATTTGTTTCGGGACATCTCTGGAGATATACCTCACCCAAATATCTTTAACCAACATATATCGCTAATTAACATTTAAAAAGAAAATTAAACTATCTGGTGAATATTGAGAATTAGTAAACGATACCGAGGTAAAGTGGTTATGGTGGTTGCACTCAACCACTAGTCATTCAAGACTTAAAGGCATGTTCCCATTTGTGAATTCTTGGAAAGTATTCGATGAAAGTGAGCAAGCATGGGCGCGGACGATCTCAAAAGCATTAGGCGATACCATCCGATTACCGCAAATAGACATAATCATGTGGATCTAAGTCTCAAATAAGTAGGATAACCAAATCGGCCTTGATTAGGTCCGCCGTTCTCTCACCGATTTGTCTACGACATTTTCGATTTCTTTAGCCTTTTGTGGTGATTTCTTCCGAGGAATTTGTGGTGTCAAGTGATTCTACAATTAATTTGCATATATTTAGAACCACAAATAAGATAATGAACTTTTAATAACATATATTTTACCCTCGTGGTCTTTAGAGACCAAGTTTAACAAACCGTTCGATGAAGTGCTGACCGGCGTATCACCGCTGTGGCAACTATCGATTAGTTTTGCACCGCTTGATTCTCTTGTCGGATGCAGATGCATCGAGTGTGACCTCATTGAAACCGGGAGTGATGGGATGACCATGAATCATTCCGTGGGAGTCTGTGCGGCGTTCTGTGGCCACCAACCAGGGATCCGCCAAATAAAGGAAGAAAAGTGAACGCATTTGTTGAATAAGATATTTAGTTAGAAAAATTTTAATACACTAGTCTTTAATTAAAACAAATGTGAGACGTGCATGTCGATGCACAGAGACATTTTGAAGTGCCTCGATAAAGTGGTTCCCCAGGGTTGGTAAAACATAGCATTATACGACACTCATGTTCACGACTTGCTCATTCGATGACATCCGAAGTGGCTCGAATTCTTCTCTCGGACCAAAGCGTTCCATATCTTTAAACTGAGCGGCTTTGACTGTTCGTTAGTATACCAACGTATTCATGGCTTGAAGACAGTGCCATTGCTAACGATGTCTTAAATCACGCCATATCATTCATTAGTAGCGGCGGGATCTCTCATGACCTATAGCGGGAAATCCAACAGATCTTGGGGCCGATAATGTCGGATAGGCCGTCGGGCGTCAGGATGGGACGCGCTCACGAATCCAAAAAACAAAAGATTATTATTTAATTATTTGTTTATAAATAATAGTTTGTAATTGAAAAGATAAATTAATGGATATATTACCACTTCTTCGATGATCGTTGCCTTTGGGATCGTGAATATTCACGTCTCGACCACTTTTTTGGTAGTCCGGAAATAAGTCGAATCGGGTAACAATAAATCACTCTTCCATCTTTTCTTCTTTTCATGATAGTGATTTAACGTGTCCCTTTATTAGATATATTAAAAGTGAATATATAAAAAAAATTAAAAGTTAGGATTTTGATCTACCATATTTTCTCTTTATTCGCATAACCTTTGTTCGATCCACGATATCGCGCCTCCATCGACTTGGCTTGATGTGATTTTTATTCTCGATTCTACGTAATTATAATAGAAATATGATAATCATTTTAAAAACTTAGAGAATTTAAATTGAAATGGCGTTGATCAATTTTGCAAATCATCCTCCGTAGCTCGCCACAAACTCCTCCCAAGATATGGAGCCACCATAAGGCTATTCTCGATATACCGGAGTACTAATTAATGAAGAAAGGAACCGATTCCGGGATCTGTATTCTTACTTCAACTAAGTCCAAAAATTCTTGGCCATTACTCGAACGCGACAATATTTCTTCTTCTTTGTGCGGTCGAGACCTCCGAATATAGTCTATAATGATATAACATAACAATTTAGTAAATTTAAATGGTCATACACAACTTTCAATAAATATATAATTAACATAACCGTAAGTTAGTCCCATGTCTTTCCTTCAAAAGAGAGTTTGAAATTTCGCCCGATCGCTCGACCGAAAAAAGACGACAGATCACGGATCCCTCGTTGCGGCTCAATGTATGCATTGACAGTTCATTTTCTCTTTTCCTATTGCATGTCCAAACTCATTGAGCGATAATCGCAATAACATAGTATTTAATTAGGTTCAACGATCAATCAATATATTTATCGATTTAAGCTGTTCATTGTAATAAAATTACTGAAAGTGTTTTAAAAGCACGAGCTCTCTTAATAGATGACATGGTGACTATTTATGCGAGTGCGACTATAGGAGTCGCTAGTGAAGCAGGCGGAACATCGATGTCACTCTCTCAAGTCATCGAGGATCTTTGTCGATCATATCATACGATCTCCATCGGAATATCCATCATCATTCCTCATCGTCTCCGGGATATGACCAAAGCGAGACATGATCCTATAAAGCGAAAGAAACAACATTTAATAAACAAAAAACAAACAATATTCCAAAACTATGCTTAAATCCTCACACAAGCATATTATCAAACACCTTGAGCAAGATCAATTGCTCATAACTAAATTAGCATAAAAAATCAAGCCCAAGCCATACAATATGTATTAAATACTCTAACAGTTTGTTCATCTCTAACACTAACAACATTAATCCTAATAAATTAACACTAATTTATATTTAAATCCTCACACAAGCATATTATCAACACCTTTGGAGTTAAGATCAAACACCAATATATATACAACAATATACATACACCAATACATACAAACATGATATATATACACCAATATACATATATACACCAATATACATGTATACATATACCAATATACATACACCATACATACAATTAAACAAAAGCCACTAACAACAATTAAACAAAAGCCACACAATATATATATATAATATATATATATATATATATATATATATATATAAACAATTAACAATATATAAACCAAGCATCAATTGTTCATCTAACAACAATTAATCCTAACAAATTAGCTAATTAATCAAAACCAAACACAATTATATAAATATTTAATCCTAATATATATATACATACTAACATATATATACATATACATAATATTAATTCAATATATATATATATATACTAACATATATATATATATATATAGAAAAGAAAAATTACCTATGGAAGGAGAAAGCAGGGCGGTTGGTAAAAGGGAACTTGGCAAATGGTCTGTTGATGATGGGAGGAGGCTAGGGATGGTGACGGAGCTAATGGAAGGCGATTTGGGGGAAGTGGAGGAGGAGTTCGACAGTGGTAGAGGCGAGCCGGATAATGAGATATCACCGGGTTTAATCTACGCATTTGGGAAAATTTTCTTTGGTTCGCGATTGGGTGTATATATATTAATTATCCGGTTTTTCGACTTGACAAAATCCACGGACGGCTCAAAATCATTGCACAGCGTTCTAACCGCTTTTAAGTATGTTGTTTTGGACAACGCATTTGAACCGCTCATTTTTTATTTTTATTTATTAAACCGCTTCCAAGTCAGAGCTCGAGAGGTCGCTTTGAAAAAAAAAAAAAAAAAAAAAGGATCAAGAATGCCAATAAACTTAAAATTAAGTTGAATTAAGATACATCTTCGATGCAAATGCAATAGCGTTTATGATTTATTATAATTTATAATATATTTTTATATTCTACATAATGTGTAAGATATTAAGATGCGTGAGGGGGAAGGTGGTTGGGAGCACTTTAGAGAAAAATTGGGTAACGGGGGGGGATGGGTTTTGGGAAAGTTTATGGGTTAGACGGAATCTCTCAAAAGGAGATTTTCGAGATTATATCATTTGGAGTGCTTTGAGGGAAAAGGAGGAGTGAGATGGGGAGGTGGGTTAATGGGTAGTGTGTTTGGGAATTGAAGTGGCGAGGGGACATTTTTTATCGTGCACCTATGATAAATGATCTTTATATCCTTGTTAAACAAGTACAGCCTTCCTAAAAGAAAATTTGGAGGACTCATGGAAATGGAATGCTTCATCAAATATGATTGCTTCAAGACTAAGAAGGCCCGACCTCAATTGTGTAGTATCGAACAAGACTAGAGATGGACAGGTGAGCGTGAAAAATTCCTAGGCAACATTCGAATGTGCTCGCTCCAAATTAAAAATAAAGTCATGGCATGGAAACTTTTTCAAGACCGTCTCTTCGACAAGATCGAACCGCGGATGATAAATATCATCCAACCGAATGGAGACATAAATTGTCCGGCTTTGTAATAAATGTCCGGAATCGCACCGCATCACTTTTTGGGTGAGGTGACGTAAGATATGATATGCATGCTACAATTTGGTTGGGATTATCCGGCATCCCCAGTATTGTCGAACACTTCTTGCACACTCGGGCATTTTTGCCCAGTAAGAAAAGCAAATAACTTTGCTATTGGAATTGGATTTGTATTGTTTGGGTGATTTGGAAGATAGAAATAAAGGTGATTTTTGATATGAAAGACTTTGAGGTAGAGAAGATCATAGATGAAATTAAAGGCAGGTTTTTGAGTTGATATTTAACTAAAAGACACTTCATTTAGAAACTATTGTTTCAATGATTGACTCCTAGATCCTAGGAAAATAATGGACTGCTACTTGTACATAAATTTTGTTCGTGGTATCCTTATACCCATTTCATACTTAATGAAATTTTCCTTATTATCAAAAATAAAAATAAGATGCATGATATAAATATACATATGATCTATAGATTTATAATGAAACGTAACATGAGGTATAATACTTTGAAAAGGATTTTAAAAGGTAATTTTTGTATTTTTTTAATTAAAAAATTACATATACACATTTCTTTTTTTTTCAAAATGCGCGCTTTGTTTTAATCAGACAAAAAATTATATTCACCGCAGAGTAAGGGTACTCAAACCCTTAAAAAATACATACTCACCTAAATCCTGAAAAAAAGACAACAGTAAGCAGTTTTCCAGGAAATAGGCAAATTCCAACTTAGCTAACAAATTTCAGCAAAATTACAGACTCCTAATCAACGATTAATTCCTTATTATAGCATATTTTTGAATTTTTATTCTACTCGCCAAACGAAATATCTTTTGAGTGCCTGGTTCTTCGCATTCATACGACCAATTTTTTTGTCTTTAATTCTTCCCAAATCTTGAGTAAGTCTGGAGCTACATTATTTTATTCAGATTCATTTCTATAATTTTTTTGTATTGACACCGGATGTTAATTGTTTTATCAAGATGCATGCATGGTGCACATGCAACACAATTAATTTTTGGTTAAATAAAAACTTTAAACTGGTATGAAACTGGATTCGTATATCTCAAGAATGAAAGAACGTGAAGTTTGGAATTATAAATAATGGAGTTCGGTGTTCCAATTCCTATTTTAATTATAATTCTAGATAGAAAATCAAATTGTGAATGGTTTTAATTAACGAAGGTTAATTGCTTAATACAAGAGTCTGGAAACTGTCTCACGTGTGTGATGTGATGTTCTCTTGCATGTTTTTACCTCAAATTATAACAATATTATATCACAAAAATAGATAAAATACAACGATATGTTATATGCAAAATTTTCATAAACAAATAAGTAATCAATTATAAACTTAGGTGTTTTGGGTCAATCACTATAGAATTAATGATCGCATTATTCTTGTTTGATTAAAAAATTAATAATAAATATCACGCGTAGTAGTCGAAAGCGAAAGATGAAAAGAAGATAATCAATTATTTATTCCCATTTCTATTATGGACACATCAAAACTATTAAACAATATTAATAGGAATAATCTCCATGATCAAAGTGGACCCCTCAATTCAACTACAATACTTGAGTCAACGAAGTAATGACTATTAAATTGCAACACACTTGGTTTTGAGATTAATCAACCTAGTTGGTTAATTAATTTGCGTTAATTCTATATGTGACAAGACTTGATAAATCACTGATATCGATTAAGTCATCTCTCGGTTTCATTAATTAATGAAGAGTGTAATGCAAATATGTATATCTACCAAGCAAGTATTATGGAGTATTAGTCAATCTTATAAGACAGCATCTAAGACTTACAATTTCTATTTAATTAATAATCTCGCGATTTCATAATAAAATGGGTCAATGAAAACATTATTTCGATCTCATGCCGTCAAAACATATACAATAAACATATCAAATTACGTATTATATATGATGTCGTGCTTCAGTGAAGATTAAAGTGAACGGATAGGAATAAAGGAACATAAATGTCAACTGAATAATAAGTCATCCATATATAACAAGCGACCAAATATATTTACAATGCCCTAGAATCACAATATTAATTCTAGCCAAGATATAGATAATATAATCTCAAATACATAATGTACTACATAACAAAATAAATAATATTGGGAAATAAAGCTTAATATTGTGTGGTGGATGGAGAACTCAAAATCCAAGCATCCCCACCTCTTGAGCTAAAAAAGACCAATGAATACTCACTCATGTGTTATGTGGTGTGCCAAAAAAAAAACATATCTGGATAAAAACCTGAAGAAATGAGTAATTATACATTTGGGCTATTTATAGGCATAAAAATCCTAGACATGATCTCCAAAACATTGGGCCGGAAGTTCACCAGTGGTGTCATTTGACCACTGAATGACTATTGCCACTGGACCGAGCTAAGGTGATTTTAAGCCAGTCGATTGACCTTTTGTTTCGTTTTTGTACATTGAAACGACTTCCGTTACTTATCTCTTTCACTCAACCAAAGTTCAGTAGAGCACTCGAGCCCGGTGACTTGACGGGTCGAGTGCTCACTTTCATTTGGTAATTTGACTAACTTTTTTGGTTGAAAGACAGTTTAGTCATTTTTGCCTCATTTCTGAATGAATATTTATAAACTTCTTCTTGAGTTTAGGGTACAAGAAAATAATTGTGAAAAATATCATCTCTTTAAAAATCTAAACTTATAGAGATTAAAGAAGTTGTAAATAAATTAATTCGTATTTATATTATTTCTCAAATAATTTACAATGTCCAGTTCAAATTATTATCAAATGCATCATTTATGATCGTTGCCTAGCTAATTTGAATTATATAAAAACATAGAAAAGTAAAAAAAACCATAAAGAAATACTAGGATTGGCCCCTCGAATTAGTTTATCTTTGACTAGACTATGATTCAAAAAAAAAAAAAAGTAAAAAAGAAGTCATTTGTCAATTGTCCTGTTGGTTGTTGGTTATACTAGAAACAAAACAGAGCCCAGCCTTTAGAATGATAAACTTAAGAATGGAAGAAACATACTGAATCGGAATAAGATCAAGACTTATAAATAAGATTTTTGTAAGCGTGCAACTATAAAAATGAAAAGCGGCAACTATTCTGCAAATGCATGCAACTATGTCCCCATATCAACAATACAGCTTTTTACAGAAATAAATCACATAACTTTTTTCAAACATAACAAGTTGCACGCTTACAAAACTATTGAGTGTCTGATGTGGCCAATTGCATACAGAAACAAACCTAATCTAAACTTAAATGTTAAGCGATGGTGACTAGCTAGTGACAAATTTGGTAAGATAAAACAAACGTTAATGATTAATTATATAGTACTATACTATATTTTAAAAACATTAATTACATAATCAATATTGAAGTATTCGGAGAATCCCGAAAGATGAGAACATTTGGCTTGATTTGAACCCCCCAAGGGTTAAGAGACAAATTGTAGGTTGAGATTTAGAAGGCTTTTCTCTGGGTCTTAGGTTCAAATCCTTTTGTCTGATCAATCCTTAAAAATCCAATCCATAATCTTTTAATCCTCGACTAGTTTTGAGCCCCCCAATAAATGACGAATCATGAATATTTATTTAACTAATAACTAATCTTGTAAAATAAAAGAGGTTTTTCATCAGAAGGAATGATTTCTTCTTCCCGACGTCGGGTATCCAATCAAAGTTGTCATGTCATTTACTTTGTATTTGGCGATATAGTTTCACCATAAAATAAAAAATAACTAATTTTTTAAAAAATAATAATAAAATTATCAAAACATTCTTATAATATTTTTTATATAAATTCACAAACTTAAGTCCTACTTGTTAATTTAATATAAATATATACAAGCGACCCTTTTCTCCAAAAGGTAGTTTAGACTTTGATGATTGTTATTTATTTATCACAGTCTTCAGACTTTTTGGGGTGCACTATACTTTCGCAAGTGCATTTTGTGAAGTGTGCAACTTATTATGCTGAAAAGACTTATTTTATTTACACAGAAAATGCAACTGTTAATATGGAACATAGTTGCATGCTTGAAATGGGAATTTACAAACGCTTTCATTTTTATATAGTAAGATCAGCTTCTAAAATGCACTATGAGTGACGGTGCATTACTTGGCCTAATTTTATTTATTTTCTTCTTTTGTATAAAGTTTTTTGAATTATGGATGATTGCTAAATGTTTCAAGCTTCTTAAATGTGTTATTAGAAATTTAGACATTCGGATAATATGAATAGATTGATTGTGGAGGCTAGAGAAAAAAAAAAGACTACTAATTTTTTAGGTTTGATTGCCTTTATGTTAGTAAGGAAAGTTGAAATTATTTGAGGATGTTCCAAAATTGATAATATAAGTATGAACCATTTATGTTTACTGTAATGATTAATTCATTTAAAATAATTCATGTATTTGGAAAAAGGAACTGGTAATCCTTGATTAATGACAGCCTACACAGGAAATCACACTCGATCCATTTGAACTTAAATTTGCTTATCTGTGAATTGTGCACAGTATTTTTAGTTCAATCTCGACAATATTTTTGAAGAGAATAGGAAGAAATTAGCTAGAGTTAAACCATTGTTCTTGCTTACTGTCAAATTTGAATATTGATTTTTTTTTTGTTCTTTAATCAAACCCATCTTCTGATCCATTTTGATGCATTTGCTTATTTGCATTTGTAAAGGGAGTATTTTAGTTCAATCTCGACAATATTTTAGAGAATAGGAAGAAATTAGCTAGTATATTTTAGTTAAATCCATTGTTCTTGCTTACTGTCAAATTTGAATATTGGATTTTTTTTTCAGGTTCTTTTAATCAAACCCCTATCGTAATCAAATTTTTAAATGAATTGAGTCGAGATAAACTCATTGGTTTTCAAGCTTGTTTAATATTATCGAGCTTCTAAATTTATTTTTTTTTGAACTTGTTTGGCAACATAATCTGCTATAGGTCGATGAATTTTAGTTGAGCTTGAGTAGTTTGATATTTTACACTTTTTTTTTTAACCATCGGAGCTCTAACAAAAGCAAACCAAGTTTAAAATTAAATCGAATATAAACATATGTTCAAACTTGTTTGACAAAATTGGTTGAACTCAAAGCTAATTGTATTGGACAATCTAAAAATTGAGCATCAAATAGCATGGTTTGATTTTTCCTCCACCTAAATCATATCTTTTTCATCTCATGAAACAATCATCGATATTAAATTTGTTTTTATTTATTACTCTCTCCATCCCGATTTTGATTGATCACTTTCCAAATAGACGCTTTATTTTGTTTGAACTCTCAATCTTATTTAATACTATCATTTCTCCACCAAACCCACTTTACACCCACAATATCCTCCACCAAATTCATTTTACACAATTTATACTATTATTTCTTAATCTTCGCGGTTTACATTACCCAATTAAAATCAGGACAGAGGAGAATTATATTACATTAGATTTCATTTATATGATTAGGAATATTACAGAAATGCACCTTTGAGAATTAAATATTTATCGAAAACCCAAACCCAATCTGGTTTGTAGATTACAAATATTTGTAATCTAAGCATTTAAATATATATATATGTACTTTAAAACATATTGTAATATTTTTCTTCGTTATCTAGTCCAAACTGATGCGTATAGCAATAAAAGGTGAAGGGAAGAAGGATCGGGAGATCACATTAACGCATGTGGTTTTATCCTTATTAAAAAAAGTACAAAATATGGCTACCTTTTCTTTTCTTGTTGCTGGAGAATTTTTCAATTTTGTGAAAAGAAAATTAATGTTAGAATGAGAATTTAGTACTAGTACTTTTTTCAGAAATTAGAACATTTCTTCTATGTGAATAAGAGTATAGAATCTCTCCCAAAAATTATTTAATTTTTTTTTTTTTCAAAAGATTCATTTCAAATTTATTTACCAATTTCAAAAGATAATAAAGAATTATAAAATATCATTTATAATGTAGCCGATATAGTACATATATTCCTTTCAATATCTCAAAATTACATTTTACGTCATTCTTTTTTAAAAAAAAAATTCATGACTTTAATAATAAATAGAAAAGAATTACATTACCTCAATCAAAAGTCATTTGATCGCTTTAAATAATAATAAACAATTTTCATATTAAGGTCATGTCAAATTAAATGGTTAAATAATTTTGAGCGAAAAGGATACATCATCTATTTTAATAATAAAAGCAAAAAGACTACACCCTCAATCAAATGACATTTTATCACTTTAAATATAATATATATAACTCCCACAAAAACTCGAGCAAAAATAAAGAGATAAATAATTATTGGGACGGAGAGAAAGATATGTACTATATCGGCTACATTATAAATGATATTTTATCACATATTCTTATATTATTCGATCGATTTTGTAATTGTTATTTCTAATATTATCTTATAATAATGGAGCCTTTATCTGAAATAATGGAAACTAGATAGAAAATGCCAAAGCTAATGATGAGTGAGGGGCAAAACGTTAGGTCGAAGTGAAAAAAAAGAACAACTGGCATGCAACTATAGGCATGTGATCGATGTTCACGAGATAGGAAAAAAAATATATCAAAAAATAATTTGGTACACTACAAATTATTTTCATAGCTTTTCATAGCTTTTTGGACACAAAAATTAAGGAGTATAAATTGAAATATAGTATAATTGAATGTGATTGAGGAGAGATAATAAAATGAAATGTAAGAATAAAATTGAAAATGTGTTGCAATTGATGTAAATAAAATGAAGAAGATGAGAATAATTATTTGATGAGTAGGGTTACAATTAGGAAGTGGTATGAGCTTTAGTGGCAGTCTCACATAAAATTGCACTTATAAAAAAATTAACTCTACAAATAACAATACTAAGTGCTTCATCAAATCATCAAAACAATAACAAAATAATTAAAAAATGAATAGTTGTTAAAATAATTAAATCATTATAAAATTATTTTAAAACATTATAAAAGTTAATAGTTATTGTGTTTTTTACTTGCATTTTTCATACTGGGAATATGCACTACTACTAGTTATTAGTATTAAATATTATCTATTTTATTAATATAATTTAAAATTATATAATTATTTATTTTGTTATATATATAGTTAAATATATTAGGTATGTTGGGCTTAAAAAGCCAATAAAAACTCAAGTCTCGACCTATTCAAGAATGACTTTTTAACTGTAGACTTTACTTATAAATGAAGAGCATTGAAATAGCTCTGCTTAGTGAGGGTCAAGCGAGGCTCGCTTGCAGGCCCGGGCCTATTCACCCCTAGTCACAATATATCCAAAAATAGAATTTTAATTGTTTTCTGGGGATGTAACAAAAAATGAAAAAAAATGAGAAGGAGTACTTTCCTGCGATTTTAATAATTTATTTTTGTGACTAATACTTGATTCAAAGATCGACTAATATGTGAGATCACTCATTATTTATTAACGAAGTCTTCAATTGAAACCAGAAAGAAAAACACCCAGATAGACTATGAACCGAAAGTACCTTGAGAGTTTCAACCTATTACCATAAATTATGTCCAATGTTTTAAAAACAACTAAAAAGATAATTTCCTAATTTACTTTTATGCATTTAGACTATGTATCCAAAGAATGTTTGAACCAGACTTTAATTTCATTAACGATTCAATGGGAATCGCTTCTTAGAATCCGCCTAACTACACCCCAAAAACCGCTTTTTTATGGTTGGATCGTCAAATCGGTGGGGAACCTGGTCATAACCCAGGAGAACGGTCTAAAACCTAAGGCCGAACTGATCTAAATTGTTTAAAAAAAATCTACAAACCGCAAAGAGATTATTCTGCTAACAAAAGAGAGAGAGACAAGAAAAAAAATGAATTAGAATCACTTTGCAAAAAATATGTCTTGTTTGTATGAGGAATTAGAGAACATGAGATGAGAACTTGAACGCGGCAAACTATGATGGGTATCACTCATTCCCAAGTATTTGAATGAAATTATCCTCTTTACTTTGATTAAAAAAAAATACATACCTTTTCAAGATCCCTTTTTTTCTCTCATCTCACCAAGCGTAATTTGTTGGAAAAATTAGGGTAGAAAGTGTCTTTATAAGATTTAAAATTTGGGCCAAGTATTTGGGCTATCTTTATACTTAATTTTAGTTTTGGGTTCTTGTTGACCTATTTATTTCTTTTCTTTTAAAAAATAAATGTATTCAAGATTATTTCCAGGTTAATGGGATCCAACCTGGTTTGTCCGCTTAACCGGTGCCAATCTAGTTTGATCACCGATTCGGTTTATGAAAACACTGCACATGATCTTTATTTTACTTTATTCTATTGTGTTTTTAAAATATAATAAAGAATACATGTTAAAAATGAAACTCCATGAAATTTCATGCATAAACAAATTGTCTCCCAAAAAAAATAGTTGGGCCTTTCAAAAAAATAGCTAGTGCCAACAAAGAGAAAAAATAGTTGGGCCTTTCGGGCCATATGGGACGTTTGGCACATTGTTATTATAGGGTCCGGTAACACCCCCATTATTAGGAGATACACCCCTCCATAATTTCGAAATAAAGTTAAAATCAGATCTTAATTTCGAAGTGGTTTTTCAAATCACTAACATATTTCGAAAGGAAGATTTAATTTCTAAAAGTTTTGCAAAGTAAAATGGCTTTAAAACTTTCAAAACAAATGTTAAAATTAAGATACAATTCCAACACCAAAAGCTTTCAAATTATGTATTAAATTAATTTAAATTTTTCGAAAATATTTTATGGGGGGGTGTATCTCCTAATAATGGGGGTGCTAATAACCGGGCCCATTTTCATAAAATAAGCTAAGCCGATCCACAAAAAATGTCATGTTGATAATATTAACAGGCCAGATGAAATTTAGAAAATTTTGAGAGAGAAAACATAAAAATAAAATCACAAGTCCACAATCCAAAAAGAGTAAATAAACTGCACCAGACCATTACCAATTCATGTTATCAATAAATACAAATAATTACATTCAACCTGACTCTCCTAAAAAGCTTATTCATCCATGTAAAATTGATAGAGTATAAACTGAAAATATTACATTTATCAACCAAGATCGTAATATTAAATGCTATATGCACTAATTTATAAGAATATTGGTATTACATTATGTTGTAATGATATAAATTTCATATTATAAATAAATTTCATATGAAAATTTCACAGAAATTGATATCATTGTATTTATAAATTAATATTTATATTCATATAATCTAATATCAATAGATATTTAATATTACGACATTTCTAAAGACGGAATACATAATATTGGGTTATTGGACCCCTCGAACTCTTATGAAATTATATATATACGAAGAATGACATAACCAACTATCTAGCTTTTTTTATTAACCATTAACGACGTTAACGCTAACTCATCATCCACATAATTAATTCTACTCAAATAAATTATAGAATGTTTTATAATATACTATACCTAAACCATGAACCTTAAACCCTAAATTATGAATCATTCGATCGGGTGAACTATGAACCACTCGACCGAGTTTGGGTCTCGGGCTGTAAAAAGAAAAATTGAACCCCAATCAAAAAAATAAAATCAAATTTAAAAAAAAAAATTAATTTTTTTTTACCCCCGATCCAACTTGGCCAGAATCGAACCTAACCCGAAGTGGTTCATGGTTCACCCGAATCCAAATGGTTCATGATTTAGGTTTAGGTATAATATATTAATTCTACAATTTATTTAAGTATAATTAATTATGATGATGATTAAGGGTATTTATTATTGTTATTAATCCTGGCTCCATAAAAACCGTGATAATGGCTCTATATCATTATTTCTCTCTCTCTATATATATATATATATATATATATAAGTAATCTTATATTCTTAATAAATAGTGTTATCAAATTATTTTGTGTCTCCTTGTTAATGTCATTCTATCAATCATAGATTAGGTTTTGATTGGATGGTCACCTTTTTTTGATTTTTTTTAGATTAGGTTTCATTTATGTTGATCATATTTATGTTTTTTTTTTTCTTCTTTATTTTAGTACAAATATTTGGGGCTTGATCATTGAGGCTCTTTTAAATTTTAATTAGGGGCCCAATTTATAACATGAAATTAAATGCACTTTAGAATTTTTATATATTTTCTAAAAAATTATTTGACTAAACATTTTTATATTTTTAATACATTTATTCGATATTGAAAAATTTGAATTATACATATTTCTTTTTTATTTTGTTATTTTTTTTCACCCAAAAAATCAACATTTTATTTTAGAGCGCTGATTTTTACAATATTAATTAGAATTTTACATGTATTAACATGATGCACATTACTTTTTTTTAAGGATAGATAAATATTTTTATGGAGATATTTTTATTCATGATATAGGTAGATAATCTATAACACAAATAGTGTCATTTTCCAAAAATATTAGGAATTAAGCTACACAATTTATGTTTCTTCTTACACTAAGACAACTTATTACTAACACAAATAAGTCTTTAATTATAAATTGATATATATATTGATTATGCCTCCATGGACTCCCCTCGCCAGGCTTGATATTGGAGGTTCTTCCTTCAATTATAAATTAGGTCATTGTCGCTTTTTGGTTACGCTTATTATTGGAACCACAATTATTAATAATTTGATTATAAATACATTTTTATAAATAAAATTTACTAAATTGCATACTTTTTATTTGACGATCAAAATTATATATAGAGATTTTTTCCAAGACAATGAGATTAGTATTTTGAATATTATGATGTAATTATATTAATTAAATGAATTTTAATATAACAAAATTAAATTTGTACTTTTACATGGATAGTTTTAAAATATATTTTTAAATATATTCTTTTGGCTAGGTTCGAATTAGACTAGGTGCATCGCGGCATCTCATAGTACATTTAATTTAAATATACAATTTATGTTACCTTTGGGAATGTACAACTATTACACTTAAAAATAGGCAACTTATTATTTTAACACAAGTTGCACATTTTAGTGTAACAAATTGAATGTTTCTAAGATATATTATGGAAGTGCATCGCGGCACGTAAAACCTATTTTATTTTTTTATATTTTTCTAACTCAAATTTATGAATCACAAATGCTGATATCAATTTATAAGTATAATGTAGTTGATAAGTGTAATTATATTAATTTGCAAGTGTAATAAAATAAATTTCATACTACTTGTAAATTTTAATAATAACACTTACTTCTACAATTATTATCCAATACATTTATGAGTGGAAGATTGAGAGATTTTAATTTTATTAAAAAAAATTATATTAAAAGGATAGTATTTAAACGGATGCAACTCTGTAAGTTCACGAATTAAGTAATTTTTTTTTTTTTTCTAATAAAAAAAATTTATTCTATTTTTTTTTTCTGTTGAATGTCCAATTAGAGTAATTCGGTATTATATACCTAAATAAAACTATTTAAAGACACATTTATATTAAATGTCATAGTTAATTTGTCATTTAATTATAATTCGAAAAGATTTGACGCTTTAATATTTTAAAAATTGAATGTTGATTTTGTTGGATTATGTGATAAGATACATATATTTTATTTCAAAATGTCACGGTTTTTATCAACTATTTATCGTGAAAATTATCTTAGAATAAAAGTTTAGGTAGCATTGCTTTAACTTACATGGACAAAATTATTGTGATTTTCAATCAAAATAATTAACTCTATTTTTCAATATCACGACCAAGTATTCATAAGTACTATCATTCTTATGCACAAATTTTATTATTATCATCATGTATAAATATCATTACTGGTTTAAAAAATACTTAATTTTTTAAATAATAATAATACTAATAATAATAATAATAGAATTTATGTCTATCCCTAATTCATAGAAAATATCGATATTAAAATGCGTTGAATCCATCGAACGTGTATGTGTATCTAAAGGGTATCATTTAATGCTCTTTTTTGAAATACAATTCATTGACATAATGTCCATTATGTGATAAGATAAATTTATTTACGTAAAATATCACGATTTGTCTGCTAGTATTATTTTATTTTGATGCTTCAATTCGTAAATATTATTATTAATAGTACATAACAACATTATGTGATAAGATAAATTTATTTACGTAAAATGTCATAGTTAATTTGTCTGCTAGTATTATTTTATTTTAATGCTTCAATTCGTAAATTACTATTATAGTACGTAACAACATTATGTGATAAGATAAATTTATTTATGTAAAATGTCACGGTTTGTATGCTAGTATTATTTTATTTTGATGCTTCAATTCGTAAATATTACTATTAATAGTATATGTTACATGCTTTTTTTTTTTAAAAAAAAGAGAGAATTGTCTACTTAAATTTTCAATTAAAAATAATTTTATCTTTAAATATGTAAGGATTACCTACAACTCGATTATATAAAATTTTCTAATTGTATATGCATTTTCATCGAAATGTATAAATTTATTAAAAAATATTATTCAGAGGTAAATTTTTTTGTATAATTTGCCTACTAAAAATATAAATTTGAAATTATTTTAGTAGGAGAATTTATTTGTCCATAGAAATTACAAATCATTTTATTTTGTAATTTTATCATTGTAATTAATGTCTATTAAAATTTTAATATATGTCAGAATTTTATTTCGTTAAAAATGGTGGGCAGCAGCTATCCATTTATATAGTGTTTTGGACATATTAAAAAATTTTGCTTGTCCTTTTTTAAGGTTTTCAACCCACATGTTTTTTTACATATTAAATCTATAAATAGTATATTTTTTTGCCACATTTTATAAATAATATTATATTTACATTAATACAAGAATTAACACACTTTCTCTTTTGGCCCGTCTCCATAAGAATTTCAGACACCCAAAACTTATTACACTTTTTTCTCAACTTATAAACAATACATGGAATTTGTCATTTTTCTACCTCTCCCCATAATGCATAAAACAAGCTTTTTCAATCTTAACTGGGTGGGGAGCTATACCTTCCATGGATGGGAGGAGATATTTTTATCCCACATTTTTTCATTACATATTAATTATATAAGTAGTATATTTTGTGCAACATTTTCTATAAATAGTATATTTTGTTACACATTTTTATTACATATTAATGCCATAAATAGTACACCCAACATAACATGCACTATCCTTTATCTTGCAAATTGATGTATTTTTAAGAATTTATTTTTAAAAGACATGATATACATTATTTACAACCATATGTCATTACTATACAATTCAACTCTCATAAAAGAAATTAATTTTATTTACTATAATACTAATAAATAATTCTCACATTAAATTATAGGTAAATAAAATTCAATTAAAATTGAGAGGGAGTTGAAGAATAATTTTTTTCCTTAAAAAAAATAGTAAAGTGAAAAAATTCTAAAAGTTGGAATGACATGACATGCATGTGATTATTGTTGTGGGATAGTGTCACCGCCGGTTAAAAATGAAGCTATCCAGTTCTCTAATTTTTGGGCATATCCAAACATTGCCCTTCGCCATTTATTAAGTTTTTCATTCCACATTTTCCATTACACATTTTGTTTAATATGCTATAAATAGTATATTTTGTTCCACAATTTTCATTACATATTAATGTTTAATATGTTTAATGAGTTACTGAATCTATTAGGGGTTAATATTTAAATACAAATTTAATTCATTAATTATTACTAGTATGGATTAATCCTATATTAATTCAAATAATAATTGCAACAACATATCATGCATATAAAAGCCACGAAAAAATGCGAAAACTACGGGTTTTTAACGAATTCTCTCTGGATGACAAAGAATTTTGTTGGACGAACTAACCAAAAGGACTTTTCAAGTATTCCCTTAGCCCTTTGCTCAACTATCCGTTTTAACAATTAACAAAAAAAAAAAAATAAACTTTGTTGCACCACTTTTTTGGATTTGCTAATATTTCAAAAGACATGAAATTGTAGTGGGAATTTAACTAATCATTTATTTATAGATAGGAGGTGGTTAAAATTTTGGGTCCGAAAATCAATATGGGAAAGAGACTTTTTCATTACCAAGAAATTTTGAATATATTTCCTATATTCTTTTTTCCCATAATTATAATATTCCACAAAATCCCACCTTCTCTATTTGCTATGGTAATTTTCGAAAATAATGCCTTGCAAGAATCCAAGATTTGGATCTTCTTGAATTTATAAGATATTCTTGTATTTCAAGAAATACATATCTTCCATAATATCTTTTCAAGAAAATCAAGAAAATCTTTCTTGCCCATTATTCTCAAAAAATTTCAAAATTCCATATAGATAACCAAGTGGGAGATTTCTTGAATTTAATGAGATAATTCAGATTCAAGAATACATATTCATTCCATAACAAAATTCAAAGAAAAACTTTTCCTTTTTATCCATAAATTTCAAAATTGGGGAGGAAAAATTAAGCAACAATATTTATTTTATTTTAATCACCTTTTTCGACTATTGGACTATTTGTCATTACTCGGGGGCTTTAGGAGAATTAAGATTGGACCTTCTAATTGGATCTTTGAATATCTAATATTGAGCATTAATATAATTCAAGCCCATAAATATTAATTAATCCCACTACATAATTAATATTGCACCATCCATCTTAACCTATATTGATAAATAACATGGCTCCCCGGTCATTATTTTGGTTTAAGATTATCTAGCCCATTAATTAATTCAAGCCACCGAAATAGCTTTCCATTAATTAATATCTTTTGTCCTTGGTCGAGATCGGTTCAACATTATTATCCATATTAAACTAAACTTGCAAGATTTGGTATGATAAAACTTATGAACCTCCCTGGGGGCAAATCATGCAAAAAGCGTGCTAATACCCATTCTTTTCATTAAATTTTAGAATCACACGACCAATAATATTGCTTTCAAGATAAAAAGTATTAAATTCCGATTAAGCTACCCATGATAAGTCAAAGCAATAGTTACCAATCCCACGTGATCCTATTTTGATTTAAGATTAAACAACGAATCGAGGTCTAATGCTTTCTTGTTCACCAAGAATTTATCCTCTTGTAGGTCCTATTCAACAAGTTCGTATTTGGTGTAATCTTTGTCAAGACAAAACCAATCCCGAGCCTTTACACTCAACCTTTCGCGATGGATTGTTCATTTCCATCTAGGGTCGCGGAATGCCATTGACTTTTAGTTACATGCGGATATTAATTTAATCTTCTCGTGATCCGACATCACTAAATTAACTACAATGTACACGCATTTAATTATTGAAACAATTATGCAAGAAATATATATAAAGATTCAATCATATTTAAAAGATCAAATGATAAACAATTTATTTCAAAGAATAATTCGAAAATTCGCCGATTATACAAATTAAAAAGCATACTTTTCAAAGATAATCCCAACATAATACGCTATAAATAATATATTTTGTTCCACAATTTTCATTACATAACGTTATAAAATAGTATATCCAACGTAATATGCATGCACTACCGTTGGGATATTTTAGTTTTGATGAATTATGTCAAAACATTATCAACTTGTGTTTTTGAAGCTAACTTACAAGTTGAGGGGAACACACGAAATCGTAAGTAGATGATCAAGATCGACGAGGTCACAGACGAGATGCGAGATGGATGAGTTAGATGTGTTCCGGATTTAATGATGTCAATGCAAATCAAATGTGAAGAAAGTTTTAAAGCCAAAACCGTAAGAGAAGGTTGCGCCAAGATGAAAAGATGAGATCGATCAAGATCGACGTGTAGATCGATATGATAACCGATATGCTAACCGATGCTCGACCGATGCTATCGATACGTTGATCTGAAAGAAGTGTTGATCGATCACGAAATGATCGGATCATGCAAAAAAATCATATAGCTCCGAGTAATGACCCGAGGGTCGATGTCCGTTAAGAGTGAACTTCAGTTAATTCGAGTGTCAAGATACTATCGGACAAAGGTCCACAAGAAAAGTCCGTCAATCATGATCCCAAGACTGAAGAATCAAGAAATAACCGTTAGATTCACCGCGACCAATGATGAGAGGAAGACAACCGACTGAAAAAAAGTCAAAAAGTTAGATAATAGTATGGATTTGAATGTGACTCCATCCAACGGCAGAACATTCAAATCCACACTATAAATACAAGTTCTTCCTTCATTATTCACATAAACGCGGAAAACACCATTGAAGCTACAGTCAAATCATCTTGCATTTCCACCACATAACACCGAAAGCAAGAAATACACGATATATTCAAGAGTGTTCTACCCTAGATCTAAGCACAAATGGAATATCCTAAGCTTAGAGAGATTTTTTCCAACCCAAAGATTAAGGCTAAACAAATGTATGGGAAAATCTCACCTTAGTTGACACCAAACAATCTTTACCCAAACCGAAGTGTTAGGTTAAGTTTTGTTAAGCAAAGACAAGTTAGTTGACTAATTTTTACTTTACGGGTGCGATGAGAACTCGTTAAACTTCAAGCAATCCCGGTGAGGGTAAGAATCCGTGGAGGGTGATAAGTCCCGAGAGTGAGAACTCATTAAACATCCGTTGAATCGTGTTCGACTAACACATAAAACTAAGTCCAATTAAGTTAAGTTGGTGCCCCCGCTGATAGGGAAGATGGATGTAGGAGTTGACTCGAACCACTATAAAATCGTGTGTTCTTTTTTCTTTTTTTATGTTCTTAACTTGCCTATATGCATTTGATTATAAGCAAAACACACATGGTTTAAAAAGAAAAATTGGAATCACCATTCCTCACCCCCTGCTTTTATATGATTACATGATTTTTACACATTTCATGGGTTTTTCGGGATCAACAATTGGTATCGAGTCTGACACCCTAGATCTTGGCAAGGCAAGGCATCAACATCGACGACTGCATCATCTGCCGAGTCCGATACCCTAGATCTTAGTTCGAAAAATGAGAGGATGGGGTAAAGGTCGCCATTGAAGAGAAATTCAACTCTCACATCGGATTCCCAAGCGTTTTGAAGAAGAGCAACGAGACTGGTTGACATGAAAGCGAGCCTCACAGTTGAGAAGCTCACACGATGCATAATGCCATCCTTTTCGATGTGATGCAACCGGTTAATCCTGCTGCCTCAGCTCTCTCCACCGATAAACTCAAAGTTCGACGGACATGCTCAATGAAAACATGATTCTCATTGGAAAGTGTCTGTCATCCTCGAGAAGACCGACAACCACATGGATATGGGTTGGAAGCATTTTGGCTTCTACGAGCGTCTGGCGGCGATATCAATTTGCTCTTAGACGTTCCAACCGGCAGATCCTCCTCTTTCATTTGAGAACTCGGGGAGGAGATTAATGATTTATAAATAGTTGTCCAAACTTTTGATGAAACCAAAAAAGGGGAAGGACAAGAGAAAGAAGAAAAAGACACGATGGTAACCATCAAGCGTTTTTGGTAGTTTGATTGGAAGCCACTCCATCTATCGATCTGATTTTCCACCGATATTCTTTGAACTAAAAGAGACTTTGGAGCAACATAGAAAGAGCTTCAAGGATCAAAGGAGGAGACGTAAGATTGCTCTTTTCGGATATTATCGCAGAGTGGATGGGATTGAAGACTTCTTCTTCTATACAAACAAAGGATGGATTTCGATGATCGCCAAGGTCCTTGAACTTGCAAAGAAAACAAGCATTTAACCGAGCAGACTCTAAGAGAAAGAAAGGTAAGGGCAAGATGTTGAAATTCCATCATCAAGTTCGTAGAGACAAGGGGCAATTATCCTCTACTAAAAGCGGATGTCTCGAACAAATTCAAGAGCAAACCGGGTAGAATAAAAAGAGTCGCCATTAAGAAATGGTTGGTTATGGGACTAAACATCACATACATCCGGGAAGAGAAAGAAGGAAGATGACTAGAGATGTTGTTGGGAAAGAGAAAGCATTTAGACCGCTAAAAGACATCCTTCAGGTTAGATCTGCTTCAATGTGATCGGATCGAAATGGTTGTGTGAGCGTGTACATCTTGGAAATAATTCCGATTCATCAAGACCACGGTTGAAAATGATGATGAATTCGAACTGGTTAGAAACGGAACCAGGATTTCTACCAGGTCGGAAGGGAAGATCAGATCACCGATACCGAAGCTTCCATTCGAAACAACTTCTCCACCCATCGCGTCAGATAACAAGTTCGATACTCTCAAATTCAAGGATGCTTACTATGGATTTGTTGATAAAGAAGGATTCATAGAAGAGAAGATTCGACAAGTTGATGCAAAAAGGATGTACAAGATGTTTCGAATTTAAAGAGCTTTTAAAGTTCAAATACTTAGTAATTAAAATGTTCGAATCGGATGATAGTACATTTTATGTAATTTGTAATGCATACACCTATCTCAATAAAATACTCTATCTTTATGATTCTAAGACAACATCTCATTGTCTTCCGGGCATAAAATTCGTTACATTATCTCGCATTTTACTTATGTTATAGCTTTTTCGATTAAGGTTTTCGTTCCATCGGGAAATTGTTGGATATTTTAGTTTTGATGAATTATGCGAAATATTATCAACTTGTGTTTTTGAAGCTAACTTACAAAGAACAAGTTGAGGGGAACACTGAAATCGAAGTAGATGATCGAGATTAGACGAGGTTGAGATTTAGACCCGACGAGATCGGGATGAGTTAGATGTGTTCGGAGTTAACGATGAGTTGTGGGTAAATCAAATGTGAAGAAAAGCTAAAGCCAAAAAAGAAGAGAAGATGAAACGTAAGATGAGATCGATCAAGATCGACGCGGATCGAGATCGATATGATAACCGATATGCTAACGATGTAATCGACCGATGCTATCCCGATATGTTGATCTGAAGAATGTTGATCCGATCACCGAAGCCGACGATCGTGCAAGAAGAAATCGATAGCTCGAAATAAGTGACCTAATGGTCAAAGTAAAAGTGACATCCAGGGTCGATGTCCGGTCAAGAGTTGAACTCCGCTTAGGCCGAAAGAAAGATACTGATCGAACATAAGGTCCGCTGAAGAAAAGTCTGTTGAATCAAGGATCCTGAAGACTCAGAAGGATCCTGAAGACTTAGAAGAATCTGAAGAAATAACCGTTACATTCAGCTGACGTGGACCAATGAGAGGAAGACAACCAGCCTGAAAAAGCTGCAAAAAGCTACATAATAGTATGGATTTGAATGTGACTCCATCCAACGGTAACATTCAAATCCACACTATAAATACAAGTTCTTCCTTCATTATTCAGTGTGGGAAATGCGTGAAAACACCATTGAAGCTACAGAGCCAAATCATTTAGCATTTCCACCATAGAACACTGAGCAAGAAATACACGCATATATTCAAGAGTGTTCTACCCTAGATCTAAGCACAAATGGAATATCCTAAGCTTAGAGAGATTTTCCCAACCTTAGCATTAGGGCTAAACAAATGTAAGGGAAAATCTCACCCTAGTTGGACACCAAACAATCTTTACCCAAATCGAGTGTTAGGTTAAGTTTTGTTATGCAAAGATTGTAAGTTAGTTGGACTAGCTTACTTTCTGGGTGTGAGTGAGAACTCGTTAAACTTCGAAGCAATCTCGTGAGGGAGGGTAGGCAATCTCGTGGAGGGTGATAAGTCCCGAGAGAGTGAGAACTCATTAAACATCTGTTGTATCGTGTTGGACTAACACGTAAAACTAAGTCCAATTGGTTAAGTTGGTGCCCCTGTTGATAGGGAAAAGTGGATGTAGGAGTTGGACTCCGAACCACTATAAAATCGTGTGTTCTTTACTGTTTTATGTTCTTAACTTGCCATATGCATTTGATTATAAGCAAAACACACATGGTTTAAAAAGAAAAATTGGAATCACCATTCCCTCACCCCTGTTTTATATGCATTACATGATTTTTTACACATTTCATGGGTTTTTCTCGGGACCAACAATTGGTATCAGAGCTCCGATACCCTAGATCTTGGCAAGGCAAGGCATCAACATCGACCGATCGCTATGCCGAGCTCTAGAGCTCGTCGGGATGGGGTAAAGGCGCCATTGAAGAGAAATTCGACTCTCACATCGATCCGTGAAGCGTTTTGAAGAAGAGCAAACGAGACTGGTTGACAAGGAACGGAGTCTCACAGTTGAGAAGCTCACACAGATGCATAATGCCATCCTTTCTGATGTGATGCAACTGGTTAATCCTCTTGCTGAGAAGCTCACTCTCCAGTTTGATAAACTCAAAGTTCAGACGGACATGCTCAATGAAACACAGATTCTACTGGAAAGTGTCTGTCATCCCTGGAGAAGACTGACAACCACATGGATATGGGTTGGAAGCATTTTGTGGCTTCTACAGAACGTGCAAGGAAGGATATTGAATTTGCTCTTAGACGTTTTCTAGCTCCCCGCACTTACGCAGAATCGCCAGATCACCTCTTGCTGTTGAGGAACTCAGGGAGGAGATGACACGGCAGTTTATTGCTCTGAATCACAGGTTGTCCAAACTTTTTGATGAAACCAAAAAGGGGGAAGGACAAGAGAAAGAAGAAAAACAGACACAAATGGTAACCATTGCGTCTTTACCAGAAGCCATTATATCTGACTTGCCTGAAGCCACTCCATCTACTGATCTTGTTGCTCCACCTGATATTGCTGAACTAAAAGATACTTTGGAGCAACATAGTAAAGAGCTCAAGGATCAAAGGAAGAAGATCACTGAGCAGAAGATTGCTCTTTCAGATGTTATTGCCAGAGTGGATAGGATTGAAGACTTCTCTTCTTCTGTACAGCAAAGGATGGATTCTGATGATCACGCCAAGAGCCTTGAACTTGCAAAGAAACTTGCAGAAGAAGATGAACCTGAGCAGACTCTGAAGAGAAAGAAAGGTAAGGGCAAGATGTTGAAATCTACTGCTGAAGTTCAGAGACAAGGGCAATTATCCTCTACCAAAAGCCCAGGTGTCTCCAACACAAACAAGAGCAAACCAGACAGAGAATAAAAGAGGCTGCCATTAAGAAGCAAAAGTTGGCAGAAGCTAAGGGACTAAACATCACATACATCCGAAGGAAGAGAAAGAAGGAAGATGCAGCAGAGGATATTGCTTGGGAAGAGAAAGCATTTCCGGCACCAGTTAAAGACATCCTCTGTGCCCGGCTAGATCTGCTTCCAGAATGTGATTAGATCAGAGCAGAATGGTTGTGTGACGTGTACATCTTGGAAATAATTCCGATTCATCAAGACCAGGCTGAAAATGATGATGAATTCTGGAACTGGTTAGAAACGAAGTACCCAGACTTCTACCAGATGGTGATGAAGGAATGGAAGATCATGTCACTGATACCTAAAGCTCCTCCATTCGAACAACTTCTCCCACCTATGCATCCAGATAACAAGCTCGATACTCTCAAATTCAAGGATGCTTACTATGGATTTGTTGATAAAGGAGGGATTCATAGAAGAGAAGATCTGGACAAGTTGATGCAAAGGATGTACAAGATGTTTGGAATTCCCAAAGAACATTAAAAGTTCAAATACTTCTAAAGAAGACAACTTGGAATCAGATGATAGGTACATTTTATGTAATTTGTAATGGACACGCCTATCTGAATAAAATACTCCATCTTTCTGATTCTAAGACAACATCTCATTGTCTTCTGAAGTGTGCACTGTTACATTATCTGCATTTCTACTTATGTTATCTGTTTTTCTGATTAAGTGTTTTGGTTCCATCAAAAAGGGGGAAATTGTTGGGATATTTTAGTTTTGATGAATTATGCCAAAACATTATCAACTTGTGTTTTTGAAGCTAACTTACAGAGAACAAGTTGAGGGGGAACACACGAAATCAGAAGTAGATGATCGAGATCAGACGAGGCTGCAGACGAGACTGATCGAGATCAGATGAGTTAGATGTGTTCCGGAGTTAACTGATGAGTTGTGCAAATCAAATGTGAAGAAAAGCTAAAAAAAGAAATCGAAAGAAGGTTAAGATGAAGATGAAGCGGATGAGACCGATCAAGATCGACGTGATCGAGATCGATATGATAACCGATATGCTAACCTCGATGTAATCGACGATCTATCCCGATATGTTGATTCGAAGAAGTGTTGATCCGATCACCGAAATGATCGATCGTGCAAGAAGAAATCGATAGCTCGAGTCAAGTGACCGAGGGTCAAGAATAAAAGTGACCGAGGGTCGGATGTCCAAGTCGAAGAGTCGAACTCAATTAGCTCGAAAGTGTTAGTATAATCGACGATAAGGTCCGCCAAGAAAAGTTCGTCAATCAAGGATCTCAAGACTTCAAGGATCCCAAGACTCCTAAGAATCTAAAGAAATAACTGTTAGATTCAGCTGACGTGGACCAATGAGAGGAAGACAACCACCAAAAAAGTCGCAAAAAGTTACATAATAGTATGGATTTGAATGTGACTCCATCCAATCCAGAATATTCAAACCACACTATAAATATAAGTTCTTCCTTCATTATTCAGTGTGTGAAATGCGTGAAAACACCATTGAAGCTACAGAGCCAAATCATCTAGCATTTCCACCATAGAACACTGAGCAAGAAATACACGCATATATTCAAGAGTGTTCTACCCTATATCTAAGCACAAATGGAATATCCTAAGCTTAGAGAGATTTTCCCAACCTTAGCATTAAGGCTAAACAAATGTAAGGGAAAATCTCACCCTAGTTGGACACCAAACAATCTTTACCCAAACCGAGTGTTAGGTTAAGTTTTGTTAAGCAAGGATCGTAAGTTAGTTGGACTAGCTTACTTTCCCTCACCATTCCCTCACCCATGTTTTATATGCATTACATGATTTTTTACACATTTCATGGGTTTTTCACGGGACCAACAACTACTATCTTGTAAATTGTGTGTTTCTAAGAATTTATTTATAAAACGACATGATTTATTAATTGAACTATTGATATACATTATTGATGGAACTTTTTTTTTAAGTTACGAATTAATATTTTATTTTGTAGGAGTTTTATTTGAGATATTTTCATATATGAGACGAAGTTTTAATTATATTAGCATTTAAATTGGAATTTTTTTAAAGTTAAGGATTAATATTTGAATTCATATCCAAATTTAAAGATTATAATTCAGTCGTTTGATTAACAAGAACAATAACATATTAATATTAACTAAAGAAAGAGACGAATTTAAGATCGAGTGACTTGATCTATACATATATACTGATCAAATAAAAATAAAATTAAATATCTTTTAACTAGAGATGACAGCAACGTGCAAATTAAAATTTGGACCCATCACAAGCCCGACCCATTTGGGGCCTCATAAAAACCTCGTTCAGCGGGTTTCATATAGGGATGGTTTACTCTACCATATCGGAAATATTGACGCATATGGTATATCCTGTTGAAATTTTTTGGTTTTTTAAAATTTTATACCTATACTAATATCGAAATATTCGGTATACTAAAATTTAACATACCGAAAATTATGTAAATGAAAAATACTTACCGTTACTGTATCGAAATTTTGATATATCAATTTTTTTAATTTTATCATTATATACCTTTTCGTACCAAAATTTTGATATATTATTTCATACCGAAATATTGATATTTCGGTATACCAAAATTTTAAGATATCCATACAGTTACAGTCCCAAATTTTACAATACGGTACCACACCATACCGAAATTAACAGTATACTGAAAAAATAGATATTTCTGTATTTTTCGATTTGATAAGTGCGATATACTGATTTTTTTGGTATTTTTTCCAACACCTAATCCCAAGACAGATTTGAACTAGGTCAAATGGGTTCCTATCGGGTCAGAAGCAAGTTTGGGTATTCGATGGATCCACCCATGATATTATGCACATTATATAATACTTTACAATTCATTTATTTATCTAGGGTTCATTTACTCGCTTCCCTTAACTGATACTATAAATCATGTGCCCCTAGCCACCCCTGCCTCACTGGCAACCACACTCCACTAATCTCTGGCCTTCTTAGTCTCTCTTTTTCTCTCGTCGTCGGTCTCAATATATCTCTCTTGTCGTTGTTGCAGTCGAATTGAGAAATGGAAACCCTAATAGCAGTCAAGTGGCACTATGTTTTGGTGTTAATACCGCCTGATCTTTGTCGCGCCTCTTTTAATAATTTAAGTTAATGTATTATTTTATTAAATTACAATATGTAGAGTGTGTGGACTTCCAGGTAGGACGGATAAATCTCGACGGATTGGTATGATGAAGTTTTCGGATCTAAAGTCTAACGAGACAGATCCTGAGACAGACAAACTCGTTCCAGACATGTTCCGTTGACATCCCTATTATTAATCCTAGCGCCATATTTCAACGAATTGGTTCGTACAAAGAAAGCACCATGTTACAACTAAAAATGAGTATCATGTGCTTCAAGTTCACCGTGTACTCCATAATGTATTTTAGAAATTTGTAATTTATTGCACACAAATTTATGACTTATTTAACTAAAACATGCAATAAATTGCACATTTCTAAACTACACTATTGAAGGCATAGTGCATCGTGTGCGTTGAAGACTTAGCCTTCAAAATGGTAAGAGTACCAAACAGACTATATATGGAAAGTTTAATTATACATGCAGCAAACACACACCGAGCCAAATATCACTGTCATCCAAAGCTTCCAAAATTAGACTTCCGGCGCCGTACCTATCTCTACTTCGCCCCTATTTTATTTCCCAAATAAACTTTTTATATATCTTCCCAAAACCCTGCAACTAAAAACACACACACACACAATAATTACACTATTGATCGTTTCCACTTAATTATTTCTAAAAATGAATTCTCCAATTTTTATGATCTCCGGAAAGGCCCTCCAAGTTCCGGAAACATCCCCGACCGCCGCCGCAGCCGGAAGACATCTCAATGAGCCGTCGGACTCGGACACCTCCATGACCCTAATAGTACTCCTTAGCGCCACCGCCCTAAGCTGCGTACTCTTCCTCTGCTTAAAATTACTCTTCTGCCCCGGCGGCTACCCGGAGGACTACGAGTCCCCCTCCGAGCGCCGCCGCCGGTTCGCCGCAGCCGTGAACTCCCTCCCACTGGTTTCTTACGGTAGGACCGCGACGCACCGGATCACGATCGACAAATGCCCGATTTGTCTCGGCGAGTTTCGATTCGCGAGACAGAGGGAGTTAAGTCGATCCCCTACTGCGGTCACGTGTTCCACCCGAGCTGCCTTGACACGTGGCTCGACTCGCACGTGACCTGCCCGGTGTGCCGGTCTGACCAGTTGTTTAAGAGACGTGCGGAGGTTTGTTTGGATGTGGCGCCGGATAGGAGTGAGGACCGTGCAGCTGGGCCTGGTGAGAGATTGACGGGTGACACGTGGAGGGACAGGGGGTTAGATGGAGTCCGGAGAACGTGTAGCTGCTCTGACTTGCCAAATCGGACGGCGTTGCAGAGAAGTGCTAGTTTCTGACACTGTAGCGGATTGTTTTGTTTGTTGTAATCTTTAACATTAACATGTAAAAAAAAAATTTAACACAAACATTCATTTGAAACTTGTTAATACTATTATTACAATTGTAAATTGAAATCATTAAACATGAAATTACATCGTTTGCTTGAAACAAGCAATATTTTTGTTAATTTTGTTATTCACATTATTCGCTCGACATAAGCAAACATGCTGGGTTTTGTTTAGTCGTGGTTCAAAAAAAAAAAAAAAATAGCAAATATAAGTAGGACAAATAAGTCTTGTGCCAAAGACTAGTTAATACATGAGACGAAATACAACTATATATAGTACTATCTTATAAAATATGATTGAATTGGAGAGTTTCATGAACATAATTAATCATATAATCTGTTAAATTGTTATACCTCAAGTAGTAGATGATACAATTAGTATTCTTCACGTGTACAATATTTGGTTAATGAACCTTATAAAACTAGGAGTAGCCGAGTAGACAATATTAACAGATTATCCTTTTTATCAATTATTTGTCCAATATTGGTCCTTTATATTTATTTGTATTAATAAATCAATAAATTTTGTAAATTATATTAACTAATCTATAAACTAAAAATCTTATAAATTAAAAATACAACAAATAAAATATAAAAATAAAAATATAACCAAATAAGATATTAAAATTATTAAAATACAAAAAATTATGATTAAATAAATAAATTTAAAAAAAAACTATAAATTGTTAATAAATCCGGAAAAAGTTTTAATTTTAAAAATCAATATAATAAAAGATGAAAATTATTAAATATATTATAAACTATGAAAAAGTTTAAAATTATTTAATAAATTCTAAAATATGTTAATAAATCTTAAAATCTGGAAAACTATATATTAAACAATCCAAAAAAAAATCATACTATAAAATTTCTGAAAATTTATTTTAAGAAATCCTAAAATAATATGTCCCAAATCTAAAAGTTAACTAGATGCCTGAAATTCTAAAATCTGAAAAATACGCCCCAATTTCTAAAAAACTTAAAATACGTCAATTCCAAAAAATCTGAAAGTCCCTCAAAACTCAAAATTCCAAATCCTCAATAACGCCAATCAACACCGTCAAAATCGAGCTCCCAACAACAATTGAATCCTCACAGTGACTATGTACAAGATTTTGAAAAATAAAAAGGTTGTTCTTCACCACCATTACTGAACAGGGGGAGACGAATAGAATGTGGAGGGATAGACGAAGCGTAATTTTTTTTTTTTTAATATTTTTTAAATTTTAAAATCATAATTGTAATATTATATTTAGAAAATCTTATCAAACTTACAAATTTTGGTTAATATTTTGATTTAATTTATCATTTTCACAAAACTTCAGATTTTCATTTTTCTTTGACAAAATTAAAGATTTAAGTAAATATTTTTGGAATTTTAAATAAACATAAAGGACCAATATAAATAAATATATATTTTTGGAATTCTGTAAATTATATTCTGTATATTTTTTGAAATTCTGTAAATTATATTATGTATATTTTAAATAAATATTTTTGGGCTATTTTGAGCGATTTCCTGCGATTTGGGATTAAATTGGATCAAATTGAATATATATGAGATTATATTGAAAAAAAATAATAATTATGAGACCATTTCAATAAAGGTAGAAAGTTATGGGACGATTTTGGTTTAAATCCCTTTTACTCTCCGATGTTAATCTGAAATATCTCATCCTAGTTTTGCCTTACGCGTTAAGATCTGTGAGAAATAGCTTACGAGAGAATGATGAATATTTTATATTTGTTTTTGATGTTTTTATCATTGAAAATTGAGGTGAATGGACCGGTGTTGGCTGAGGATATTTGTCTTTGTTTCAATGCTCTCAAGGGTTTACCAAGTAATCTAAGGTTATGTGAATAAACTTTGTATAATATATAAATGCTTAAAATGTTGCTAATGGTTGAAATAATTTTGCATGTCCATACACCCCTTCCATGGAGGTGTAAGTTCTTAATTCGATTTTCTTCTAGGGCCTCATGAACTGCTAAACTTTGATGGATAAATGATTTATGTGTGTATATATATTTATCCATGATCAAAAGAATTGTATTCTGAAATCATATTTGTAAGTATTCATCTACAACATAAATTTAGCATTTCACATAAATAATAGTATTATGAGTTCAATAAACAATCATATTTGTACACTTCATTTATGTAATACTTTGTTACATACTGTGTAATACTGTGTGTCTTCAGGTGCAATACTATGAAGCATATATGACATCAGTGGGTGGCAACATAAGGGAAACAGTAAGAAAACTAAACCAGAGAATGAGGATGATGAAATGATGGATAATTTGGATAATTTTTTTCCTAGTTATTTCCTGAAAGGCCAAATATGTTGGGGTGTGCTCATAATTAAGGCTCCATCTCATATATGAAAATATCTCGAATAAAACTTTTACAAATAAAATATTAATCCATAATTAAAATAAAAAAATTCAATTAAAATACTAATATAATTAAAATTTCGTCTTATATATGAAACTATCTCAAATAAAACTCCTACAAAATAAAATATTAATCCATAACTTAAAAAAAAGTTCAATTAATAATGTATATCATGTCGTTTTATAAATCAATTTTTTGAAATACATCAATTTGCTAGATAAAGGATAGTACATGTTACATTGCTATACTATTTATAGCATTAATATGTAATAAAAAAATATAATATGAAATATACTATTTATAGAATTAATATGCAAGGAGTACATGTGTGTTGAAAACCTTATAAAAGCTGCTGAAGTGGCAATGTTTAGATATGTCCAAAACTATATAACTGGATAGCTCCCGCCCCCCATTTTTAGCGGAGCTGATGTTATCCCACAACAATAATCACATGCATTTCATATCATCCCAACATTTGGAATTTTTTACTTTACTATTTTTTAAAGGAAAAAATTATTCACTTTGTTCCCAAGCCCTCTATAGTATATTTTAAAAACTTGTAACTTGTTAAACATGTTGTATGTTTTAATGTAACAAGTCTTAAATTTATGTGCAATAAATTGCAAGTTTCTAAAATAAACTATGGAGTGCGCGGTGCACCTGACGCACATGAGACTCATTCTTAGCTAAATTGTGATGCTTTCTTTGTATGGGTCGATTCGTTGAAATATGATGCTAGGGGTGATAACAGGGATGAAGACGGAGCAGGTCTGAAACGAGTTTATCTGTCTCAGGATCTGTCTGTTCGAAATTTTTTCAGATCCGAAAGCATCCTCGTAGCAATCCGTCCCGCAAATCCATCGGAAATCATCTATCTTGCCTATTTTCCTGCTTTTCCCTATTTTTTTTTACCAAATAACACCATGTGTAAGTCCATACACTATACATATAGTCATTTACTAAATAGAATACATTAACTTAAATTATTAAAAAACATGTGACAAAGATTAGACGTTATTAACACCAAAACAAAGTGTCGCTTGCCTGCTATAAGGGTTTTTATTTTTCAATTCGACTGCAACGACAAGAGAGAGATATTGTTACCGACGAAGAGAGAAAAAAATAGAGTAAGAAGGTTAGAGATTGATGGAGAGAGAGTAGAGACGTTGGTGCCCTGGTGTTGTTGCCGGCGAGGCAAGGGTGGCAACACCGTGCTTGAAATATTACTGAGGTCGGTTGGGGGCTAGGGGCACATAGTGTGTTGTAACAGTTAAGGAAAATGAGTAAATAAACCATATATGAATAAAGAATTGAGAAGTATTATATAAATTATAATGTGCATAATACCAGGGGTGCGTCACGTGCGTCCACCTAATACCAAAACCTACACTAGGTGCACTAGTGTATTTTAGAAACATGTAATTTGTTGCACTGAAACATGTAACTTGTTTACACTGAAACATGCAACTATGAATATGTGATTCAGGTTGAACGTTTCAGTGTAAATAAGTTGCATATTTCATTACAACAAGTTGTATATTTCTAAAATACACTATGGAGTGCATAGTACATTGTACTTAATAAATAATGTAGAATGCAAAAGACTAGAATGACATGTAATTCGAACCGACATGTATTATGTAAATAATGTAAAATGAAGAAGACTAGAATAACGTCTAATTCGAATGGAATTGATTAATTTAGAATATGAAATGAATGAAAATATGCTATACCACTCTGTCACATCCCAATTTTTTGTAGGCCAAATATGCATAAATTTTATAAGAATTTGCAGCGGAAGTATATGTTAAAACATGAAACATTATTGAACCTTTAAACTGAATCACTAAAAATCTATGTGTCCCAAGCAAGATTTAATGTAATAACAGGGATGCGACTCTTATTTAAATAAAAATACTTAAAATCTTAAAAGCTTTTGAATGTAAAATAACATGAATCAATTTTTAAATGAAATCACTTGCTGAATAAAATTTGGGACCGCTTGAGGCAAGATCCACCGCACTCCTTCTTAATCTGAAAAATGTTAATGAGATTGGGGTGGGCAAAACCACTAGCCCAGTGAGGTTCCCTTTGTCACAGTTAAACATAACACGTAAATAAAATCATCAACTCACATAACATGCATACTATATACTTGTTCCATGGCTATACTATGGATGCACTGGCTATACCAGAGATGCACGGGCTAAACCAGAGATGCGTGGTTTCCCACGAATAAACATGCGTCAACGAATGACTTGAAAGTCACAACATGCGTTAACGAAAATCATATTGTATGATGCAGCAAGCAACAATTAAATCCACATGAACATCTAAAAGTGACAAATCATACCAATCAACTATGAGAAGAAAAACCCACCTCAAATTAATGTTGTGGATGCAATGGATGCAATAAAATATCTTTATTCCTCGTCGCCTAAAATAATTCAATAATCAATTGTTGCATCTCATAAATAAGCAAATAAATATTTTAGGGTTTTGTAAAATAAAGCATGATATTTCTATTCTAATCTAGTCCTATCAATTGAAAGAAAATTTAATTTGACATAAAAGATTTTGATCAAACGAACTTAAAAGTAAAGGCACTAGTTTAGTGAAATGGATTTGAATATTCTGCTGCAGCTTAATTTTGAAAACAATAATAGAAGAAACAAATGTTTTCGGAACTTTGAGATTTAAAGAGTTTGGCAATGAGATTTCTTTACGAACTTGGTATTCGTTACAAAAGGCTTGGTCTATCAACTTAATAAAATATAATAAACTAATATGAAACTCATTGAATAAGATTATAACATGACATAATTGTACGTAATTTCTAATAATTCATTTAACTTATAAGAAAGAAAGAGAATACTTTACTGTTCCAGCAGGAAGAGGGAGACACGGTTCGGTTCACAGAGAGAACTTCAAATTTACTGTGAAGAATATTTCTAAAATTTTCTTTTGCAAACAGACGGAGTATTTTAAAGAATTGTGGGAGTCCTTTTAGTTGAGAAATTTGTGGGATTTTTGAGTCATCAAAATCTCTCCCTCAATGAACGTGGCATTCCAAAAATTTGAAGATATGGATCAAAACTAATTTTTAAATAAGTTGGGGATAAAGACTTGAAAGGCACCGTGAAATAAATTATTAATTAAATAAAGATACTTAATATCTAATCATACTTATCCTATTTTATATTAATATTATAAATAAGCATGTCAAATTAGGGGTGTTACATCCTATCCCCCTTGAAAAAAAAATTGTCCTCGAAATTTAGTAACTAACCATTAACTTGAACGAGGACAGTCATATGCTTTATGTCATGCTTGTTTGCACTTGAAACATTTTCCTTGACCTATTAAGCATTCTCCTCTATGATTCCTTCCGCAAGTCGTGCATACTGGTGTATCACCCATCACTGAATTTTCTTGAATTTTTAATGTTTTGTTCTGACCCTCAGAGTTCGGATTTTCCCATTTCCTTTTCCCCGACTCGTTTGTTTCATTTTCCTTCGGTGCATCCATGTCTATGTTGTTTGCAATTTTCTCGGCTCGAGCATACGTTTCTGCCAGGGTGGTGATTCCTTGACCCGCTACCACATTCCGAATCCCAGGTTGAAGGCCCTGCCTGAATCTTTGCACCTTCTTGGCCTCAGTGTCGACCAAATGTGGAGCAAAGCGAGATAAACGGCTAAACTCCCGCTCATACTCTTCCACCTTCATATTTCCCTGTTTCAAATTGAAAAACTGTGTCTGAATTCTCACTCTGTATGATGGTGGACAATATTTTTCATTTATGACCCGCTTAAATCCTTCCCAGGTGAGTGCTGCTATCTCGTTTGCTGGACACATACCTTTGTAGGAGTTCCAACATTATAAAATAAAAATTACATTTATAATTAAATTAATTAAATAATTAATTTAAAATAAATAATATAAAAATTATTTTCGATCCAGCACATACGTGATTTACTTGCTAGTTGAGCCTAAAGCCGAAAGGCTACATTCAAAATATTCTTTTATTAGTCAACAAGAAATTAACACAGATCTTGGGACTTTTTTTGTTTCGTTTTTGGGAAAATTACAAGTAGATAATGACTTTTTGTACTTTCCATAATCTGATTATGAGTATTTAATTTTTGCAATACCATAAACTCCAGTCACATTCATTCTTTGTAATTTATATGCGAAACAATTTTTAAGCAACTTACGTCTAAATTCTAATGAGATGCATCATATCCAATTGCTGAACAAATTTATGATATTACAAAATTATAAAATTCTTTTTTTTTTTTTTGAAAGCAACAAAATTATAAAATCCTGATTAAATTATAAAGTATCAAAAGTTGGATTGTGAATTTATTTCCAAATTTACCATATAATTTTTGGAAACACAAGTTAAACATTTTTTTCACGAACCTTGTCTAGGAAATCTGGGCGTAGTTCCCATTAAATAATAATAATAATAATAATAATGAAATAAAAAATAGTTTATTCACTCAAGTGCACAACTACAAACATGATCCTCAATCCTCACACCCCAACCCAGCGTCCATACATTCAATAATTCGACAGGAAATAACAAAAAATTAAATGGCAATATCCCTCACTTCTATGTATAATTGCAGGTACAGTACAAACAAATTCCATAGATGCATGGTTTTAAAATGCACTATTGAGTGCACAGTGCACCTGGATGCATACAAGACTTGGCCCACTTTTATTATCTTTTACTATATTCCTCAATAACAAAAAACAAAAAACAAGCAAATTAATGCAGCAATTTAAGCAGTAAGAGCATTCACTTGAAAATCATTAACAATAAATATCTCATTTAAAGTGTCAACCATTAACCATACAACAAAAATGGCAGCAGCAGGACGTACCATAATTCACTACTATCAGAGTACATGCACCAAACAATCATCAGAACCTTCATCATTCATCAACCTCTCTATAAACTGTTCCAACTACCAGCAACCAACTCTTTATTCACAAGTACAAGCCATCACAAATAACCAATGACTTTCATGTCAGATATATTAGTGATTTGGTTAACTCAAACTTCAGTAGGCCTACCCCTTTAGACAAGAAAATCGACCACAGATAATTACGATGCAAATCCGGAAATTTCTGATTTTCTACAATAAATCATAGCCGACATCTGTGAAAAAATAATAAAAATAAAAACACGATTTTTAACTAAAGGTATAATGTGGTCATTTAAAAATCTGCATCTGTATGAGGGAAGATTGGTTATGTTACCTGGAGCAAATCCAGGAGAAGAAAAGCTATATCAGTGAGAACTTATTGAATTCAGACCAATCTACTCCATATATATTGATTTTGTCTTGTTCTTTACTGGATAAAATAAGCTCGCACAGCCTCCACTACTGGGGCCCGGCACATCGGACACTTCCCTGTATCTTGGATCAGTTTTTCTGCACACTTGGAACAGGTGCACATATGCCCACATCTGCATGAATTAACGAGTAGGCAGGGGCATAATCAATTTCTTACTTTGCATTGCCACATCAGGTATTGAATGATGAATGGGAAACAAAGTCATTTTCACAGAGCTCGCAACAAGAATCGAGCACCCAAGCTCAACAAAGAGTGTTTGCAGTGAAATGGAGCAGAAAGTATTTGGAAAAGAGTAGAGTAAGTCAAAAGAAAATTTGGAAAACAATAGTGAGCTTTGTATAACTATTCTGTTTCTTGTGTTATAATTATGATATGCACATTAATTACCTGTACAATAAGGAATCAATGTTGCTATCATGACATAAGCAACAAATTCCTCTCCTCACATGATCCAACTGAGATTCATCATAAAGCGTTGTCCCTTTTGTTGCATCTGCTGCATATGATATTCCAATGCAAAACGATAAGTCATCATCATGGAGAGAAAGGATATCAATTTATGATAATACTCTATTTAGGTACACAAAGAAAATAATGTTTAGAAAGACATTTTCTACTTAAAGACAATTAAAACAAATGAGGGATATCAAAAAAAGAGCAGAATAATAAGCATAAGAAAGTCTACTATATCAAATAGGAAACTTGCCTCTTGTTAATATTGACCGGTTTAAAGCCGCTGAAACCTCTTGGCGAACTGAACGCTGCAACTCTATTTGCATATCCATGCATTGCTCCAGTATACTTTGCATATTGTTCAATCTCTGCTGAAGTCTAACCATGTCAATCCTCAACTCATTCACCACCTCCCACTCCTAATACAAGTAACCAGAAAGAGATGGTCATGTGTAAAAGAATGTTCTTTGACAAAATTATCCTCCTCAATTAGCATACTATGCCTAAGAAACCCCTCTTAAAGCCAATGTAAAAAAGAAAAAGAAAAGGAGGAGGTTTAACAATCTAAGGAAGCTTGAGATTACCGTTCCAAAGTGTTGATTTAAGCTTATGTGTGGCATACTTGTACCCTGCTCTTCATCCCAAAGTGGCTGGGAAGCATTGAATGAATCAGGGGCGAACAGATCTCTATCAGCATCATCAGAAAAATCCAAAGCTCGATCACCACGATTTTCCTGTCCATGGTCTTGCTCAGCTAGGCTAGGAGAAGAAGAAGATGCATTGTCGAGTTCCCAATCACCAGATGCATGACCTTGCCTTTCCACATGAGATTGTAGCACCTGATCTAGACTCTCACGAAAACCACTTCGAAGAAGACCAGAAACACGTCTCCTGCATAAGAAAATAATTATTACATAAAAATTACTTGAAAGCCATAAATTTAATTTAATACAGTGAGACACATACCTACTGAAAAGCTCCCGTAGTTCTATACTGTGGACATTATCATCATCAGAGAAATAGTATGTATCTGTTCTTTCAACTGATGCACCTACTTCACCAGAAGGCATATCAAGCCAACTGTCGATAGCCTCTTGCAAGTCGTGACTTGGCCAATCGTCGTGTGATCCTTGCATCTGTTCTTGCTCCAAAGCATCATTATCAGATGTTTCCTGAAACAATTGATTAGCTATTAACTCGTGGAACTCATCTAGTCGATCAGGCTCATCTGTGTTTCTTTCCGAGTCGACATTATTAGCAGTTGCTTCATGAATAGAACTCAAACCACTTCTTGATTCATAACGTTCAAGATATATATGACTGGGTCCGCTTTGGTTTATATCCTCAATTTCTAACAAAAATTCACTGGTTATCTCTTCTCCATGTCTATTACCAGCGCCCTCGGAGGCCGATACTTCTCGCTCAGTTACCTCATCAGCAGCTGGTATCTGTTGATGAGTTGCCTCACCATCCAAATATTGCTCCTCTGTGCTATGGGCACTTCTAACATCAAGAGACACTTCTTGCTCGTGTCCCTCATATTCCAGAGACATTTCATGCCCATTTCCCACGTTGGTTGAAGCTCGATCCACCATCTCAGTTACATCTCCAAATTCCTGTTGACTCATGTTTCCATCGACAGCAATTTCTGAGTCTGATGATGTAGAAATACCTGACATATGGCTTTCTCTGCATGTATACTCTGATTCACCATTGTTTTGATCTCCAAAAGATGTATCAAATTCAGCATTGTTCGCAGAATTGGAAGCAGAACTTTCCAATTTGGAGATGAAACCTTCCCTGCATTGCCATATTGCGGTGCCACATACAATTAATACGAATAACTTTAAATTTCAGCTGAAGCAGACATTCAAAAAATATATTTGAAGTATGAACTTCACTATAATGGAGATGACCAGTGCTAAAACTTTGAGCCCGTAAATCAAAATCATAAAACATTATATAAATCCCAATCCTTACTTCAGCACCACAATCCAGCTAGCATCCCAAAAAATTTAGATGGTAGAGGCCATCAACCCTTCCACCCTACTCCCATGCCCCAACAAAACAGTGGAAAAATAAAAAGAAAAAAAAGAAAGAAAGAAAGAAGTTCCTCCCATCTACAACATTATAACTGGAGCTAAGTTCCTGCCATTCACGCTGCATATGATCTGAGTTCTTGGTATTTTTAGATCCAAGCAAGTAAAAACACTTGGATTATAATCAACAAATTAGGGAGTATGCACTGCATAACCCAAAGAAGGTAGAATAAGTGTAATAAAAACCCACAATGAAAAACTGCTACGCAAACACAATAGAGAAAAATATTCATGCATATGTTTCTTGCCTAGACGAGTGGAATATCTCTAAGATATATCTTAAAATTACCTGAGGCCAGAAACTGTATGTCTTTGCCTTAGCAGACCTAGTTCTGATGCAGCCATAGAAGATGGTCTTTCGTTTGAGATCACTCTTTCATTTCTTAAGAACCTACCCCGGAGAAAAGCCTGAAGTTGGTAAAAGTGGTGTTAAAAGCATGGATAGTTACTAAATCTCAGCTTTGAGTGAAGCGATTTAGGACAGACAATGCAATGCATAGTAAGGAGAGACACTATTGCAATATGTCCAAACTTAGAGAGGATTTTGCCCTTGAAATGTCAGAAATTGGCTTCACCAAGTTCATTCAATCATGGAAGTACGAAACATAACCTGAATGCGACTGCGATGGGTGAAATCCGAAACAGCTCTTTGTTCCAATAAACCCTGAAGTTCTTCTTTCCTCTCGCACTCAGCCCTCTGGAGGAGATCAAGAAGAGTTTGCCTACCACATAATCTGCGAATGGGCCGTCGAGCAACAACCAAGCCATCACGAACCTGCTCGATCTGGGAACCAGTTTCAGCACCTCCATCTCTAACCAATTCTCGATTGTTCCTCTGCTGGGAGTTCATCTGAGCCCACTCTCTAATAATTCTCACTCTTTCACACTCACTATCACCAAGTAATTGTGGATCCGAACGGTTGTTTAGATGAAATCCATTAGAGGAATTACCAATGGTGCCGCTGTTCGTCCATTCTCGAAAAATTTGTCTCACTCTTTCCCGTTCGTTTTCTCCCAAGTCACTTGACTGTTCGGATATGATACTGTTATTATCATCATGATCCATCTCTGAACCTGCGGTAACTTGATTCTCGGTTTCATGTATGTCTTCTGAGATATCATGCTCATTATCACTTCTTTGTCCAACAGATGAGGAAGTATTTAAGCCTTCAGAATTTGTACCATTTCTCGGTCTCCTAAACCTAGGGGAATGGCTCACCACATGGTCACCCTCAATCTCTCGCCACATCTGCAAGAGAACCCGGGTTCTAGGCGTACCAGGTTCATCACCCCATTGCCTCGACACAGAAGACTGAGACTCCCCAAAGAAAGGACCAAAAGCAGATAAATTATGCAAACCTGCAACTGCCATTCTCCCAATTTTATCACACGCCAATTAGAGTGATCAACTGTGAGAACTGTATGCTACGTAAAGTAAACCACACATCCTAATGTAACTTATCAGAAAATGATCCAGATTTGCTGAAATCCATTCCAATTGGTAATCACCATTAATCGTCATCAGACTGTTACCAAAACTTGAAAGTCAACACACATCAAAAACTGCCTGCAAGATTTTGAGAATTTACATAGTTTGTAAGCAATCAAGTAAATAAATTAAACAATCTGTATTAGATTCTTGAAATATTTATCCATACCCTACAAAAGGAAAAATCTAAAGATGCTTACAAAAATTAATGATTTAAAAAAGAAAAAGGAAAAAGGTATTAGTGACTTGCAGATCCATCTTGTCCCTGACCAATGACAACTCATCCAAAAGGAAAAGGGGAAGCAAAAGCAACTGCCAACATTTAAGTTGCTCCCAAATTCAAACAAAGAAACGAATCCAAATGCAATTAACAGATAGATTAAACCTAATAACGCAATCACAAAAATTCCTCTGTTCTACAGGGAATCCACATCCAACCAAAACACACATCACATCTACGAAAATCCCACACACCTATTCCACCACAATAAATCCTAAAAAATACTGTAAAAATTGCATAGATTGAATTAACAATATCGTTCCAAAACAAGAGCAACAATCATCAATCGATGAAAGCGGAAAACATACCATTTGCACCAATATATTGACCGAAGCAAGTAACGATGAACAGAACAACGAAAGAGGAAGTAACAGTAATACCTTTGTGCAAATACTCCACAGAATAATTCTTCACATTCAATGTACCAGTATAGAGAGAGCCCTAGTTAGAGAGAGAAAGAACGGTTACAGAGAAAAATTCAGAGAGGGGGGAAGGATTTATTTATTGAATAGTGGTAACAGCAAAATACAGTAAAATATAAAAGAAAATAAGAAAGGAAATGGCAACGTTAGCGGCACCGTTTATATTTCACTCATTTATTAACCTCGGAAATTTTGCCGTAATTCTAACGTTTATTTTTTATTATGTGCCCGTAAAATAAGATCTTTCTAACTCGTAGATGACCGCCACGTGTTTCAAGTCCCTAGTTTTTTGTTAAATTACGAGAGCACCCCAACCTTTCTTGTATTTAACGGTAAGAAATTATTGTTGAGGGTCATCTAATATAGAACATCATCAATGTTTCTACTAATTACATCGTGTATACTACTCCTATTTTTTTTTAAATTTAAAACTAGTAATATGGAGGAACGACCATTAAGATGAGGATATGAATTTAATTCTTCACTCAAATTTTGAAATATTTATCATTAGATTAAAAAATACACACCCATTCCACAAAAATTGTCATGATTCTTTTTTGATTGAGTATCATGTACACTACTACGTGTAATCACAAGACTTCATAAGATATTTTAACAATGCAACTTGTTATTTCGAAATATGTAACTTATTTATACTGAACCATGCAATTTATTTATCATATTAATAGTTGCACGGTTCAGTATAATATTTTGCATATTTCAGTGTAATAAGTTGCATGATTTTAAAATACACTATAAAGTGCACGATGCACTTGTACATACAAGACTTAGCCTTCTTTTTTTGGTGTGTTCCAACGTTATAGTCATTTTTATATATTATTGTGTGTTTAGATTTAATAAATAAAAGATATTAGGAATTTTATAGGTTATAGTAGAATAAGTAATATTTTAGTGATCTGATTTTTAAATCTGATTATTTTATTTTGTAGGATGGATGCAACTTATATATTGAACTACGACTTTCAAGCCTAAGAGAAAATGAAAATATTTAAGTTCAATACTTTTTTTTTTTCAGATTACCTCTATAAAATACCCTATCATTTTATATATATAGATTGATTGATATATACATATATTACTGTCATTGTCGCGTTGAAATTTCTTCACTAATACATTTTTGGGGTTTGGACAAATTTGTGAAAAATGACCTGAGAGAAATTAATTATAACTTATTTCTCCAAATAAATTGTTCGTTTTGATAAATGATAAAAACCGTTGTCCAAGAAATCGATTTTGGACAACGGTTTTTAACCGCATTGCAATAGTCATTGAGAGCGGTTTTTCAACCGTCAGTCAAGATATACACTTGGACAAACGATTTTAACCGCTCTCCAACACTTTTTTTTTTTTAAAAAAAAATCGATTTTTAAACGCGACCCACCAAGATCTCATATATCACCAAGTCTCCCAATTAATTGAGGCAATTATTCGCCTCCCATGGGGGACCCAACACGGACCTTGGGCGACTTGAAGGGATCAATTATGTTGGGCACTAGCTTTCTTTACGTTTTAATGAAATTAATTCTATATGTCCTAGAATTAGGATTTTTTTTACATTTTTTTTTAAATTTTTATTTCAATTATCTTATTTATTAATTCAATCACACTTTTTTATATAATAATAATTTTTTTATATAAATTTAAATTAAATCATATTAAAAATTATTTTTTACTTGTTTTTTTTAAAAGTACACTACGTGACATTTCTTTTTAAACTTCTAATATTTTTCCTTCTAAACAAGTAAAAAATACTTTTTTTTATCTTAATAAGTAATATTTTTCTTTAAACAAGTAATATTTTTTTTCTTCTAAACAAGTAATATATATATTTCTTTAAACAAGTTATACATTTCTATTTAAACAAGCTAGTAATACTTTTCTATTTAAACAAGTAATTTTTTTCTTTAAACAAGTAATATTTTTTTCATCTAAACAAGTAATATTTTTCTTTATGCGTTTATTTAATAAAATTAATTCTATATGTTCTAAAAAAATCGTTTTTTTCTTACATTTTTTTTTTAAAATTCTTTATTTCAATTATCTTATTTATTAATTCAATCACATTTTTATATAATAATTTTTTTTATATAAATTTAAATTAAATTATATTAAAATTATATTTTTTTACTTTGTTTTTTTTAAAAAAGTACTACCTTTCTTTTAAACTTGTAATAATTTTCCTTCTAAATAAATAATACTTTTCTATCTAAATAAATAATATTTTCCTTTAAACAAGTAATACTTTTTCATCTAAACAAGTAATACTTTTCTTTAAACAAGTTATACATTTTTATCTAAACAACTAATACTTTTCTATTTAAACAAGTAATATTATGAACAAATTTTACATAAGAGTTTGTGTTAATCTAATTATATCTGATTTAATATTAAAAAAGAAATAATACGAGAATTTAAAGAATAAAATATTTGAACTGTACCTAAAAAGAATTTACAAATTAAAACAAAAAAAAAAACAAAAAAAAAAGTTTTACAAAAAAAAATAAAAATTAATTCACTTGGAGAGCGGTTATGAACCGTTGTCTAAGCTTTGATCTTGGACAGCGGTTTTTAACCGCTGTGTTTTTTTTTTAATAGAACCGCTCTCCAAGGAACCACTTGGAGAGTTGTTCGAAAAAATGGATGTTCAAGTGGAGCTCTCCAAGCTCAAATGTGTAGTAGTGCTTGTTCCACAGTTTTCTTGAATTTGTCTTCAATTTTACAACAAGATGATCAACGTTTTACGGTTAATTTTAATAATTTGAATCTGTTAATATCACTCATTTACCTACTAATGAATTTGATTTTTCTTTTATTTAGTTTGATTAATTCTGATTGTTGTCTTCATCTCATCCCACAATTCACAATAGAGTATTTATTATATTTTGTATTGCAAATCTGATCAATAGATACATAAATAATTTTACATAAATAATTTGGCTCCTTTTACATTCCCTTTTATTAAGATTACAAATAAATTTTAGCCCCAAATTAGACTTTCTTCTGGATTCAATATTGACAAAACATGTGATTGAATAATTTGTTTGGGGAAAAAAATTGCTTTGGAGGGATACTACAAATAGAATGGACATAATGAAAATATTAAAAAAATATTAAATGAATGGGAGCAATTAATTCCAAGGGGAAAATGACATATTTTGATGAATTATTTGATACTCTTTTGGAATTTATAATTATTGTGAAGGAGAAAAATCACAAACCCACATGGCCTGAAATGGAATAATGAGAAGAATAGTGGTGGTTACTTAGTTGAGATCCATATTTTATCTTTGCCATATTTCTCACGTTCATACTCATATTTAGGTTTTTTTCCCACCAAAGTAGATAAATAGTATTTTGGAATATATTTTAGGGTACATATTTATAACAAAATCTGTACTTGGTCTTTTCTACCAAATAGAAGGTTGAGGTCCAGTTTGTTATCTGTCTCTATTCAAGTATTTCAGTAAAGAAGTTATTTTATTTAAATATATGTACAACTGTACATGCTCAAAAACTATATAATTATATTTATAAATTAATATCATTATACATATAAATTAATTAATATCATAGTATTAATTGTTAAATATTATTGTTATTAATTTATAAAATTAATGGCATCAGTTTTAAATGTAATTATATGAATTTTATATTGTGAAAAAAAAGTTTGTGCTAGACAAAAGATGGGTCAAAGAAAAATGAGGATTTTATTTTACTTCATACGTGCAACTGCAAGAGAATGTGCAAACAAATTAATATAGAAAAATATAAATGAAATAGATATATTATACACTGCACATTAACGATGATTGATAATATATTATATAATACGTGTAGCCTGCGTTAAAAATAATAAAAATATTAAGTAAATTGCGAAATTAGAAAAAGTGATCAATACCTAATTTGACCTAAAAATTTGGAAGTTTTTATTATAGGGAAAAAGAAAAGGGGGAAGAGTAATTTGGACTCCCCTTGTTTTACTTCTTTCACAAAGTGACTTGTTTAGAAAAACGGTCTATTTCAGGTTCCCAGATTCAACTACTCCACTTTCCAAAACTTTAATTAGAAATTTTCTTCTCCAAAAAATAACAATATAATCCATATAGAATTTATTTATTATATATTATTTTGAATTTTTAGTAGAGATTATAAGCTAACGGTAAATTAGTGTTTACTTAAACTACTCGTCATGTTTACAAATTACCAAAAAACCGGTCATGTGACAGAAAAAACAACAATAAATTAAGCTAGAGATAAGCCTGTTTGGTTTTATTTTGTATTCTTTTCATTTTGTTTTATTGATTTACATAAAAATGCATGTTTGAAGATAAAAAGTAATTCATTATTTTATATGTAAAACGAAAAAAATTAATACTCTCTCTGTTCCAGAATATAATTTTACATTTTTACGGGTGTCCCGAAATACTTTCATATTTTCAAACATATATATAAAATTCTCCATAAACTTCATCCTCATAATATTCAACATCTTATACAAAATGTTTTTATTTTTGGACCAAAATATGTACACAATTCAACTCATTTATTTATTTGATATATAAAATTTACTGAAATTATCCCTCGAAACCCTCCTTGTTACTGAATTTTCTTATTTTGAGTAAGCCTAATCGCATATGAAAGTTCTTTTGGGAGTAATATATTAGAATAAAAATATGAGATCACAAGTTTACAAATAATTTTAAAGATGAAAAATAAGTTTATGTTTAAATATTGAGAATATAAAAAATGATAAATGATGTATCTACCAAACACATAATCTTTTCACAAAATAATTTTTATCCTATAACTAATATACATTTTGTGTGTAATTTTATATAGTAGTATTAGTTGCATTTTCACTTATGTAGGGAGTCTAGGTTCCTCCATCAGAAATAATGTTAATTAGAGTTTACTATTAGTTTTTCACAAGAAAGAAACTGGTGTGAGATAGTATAAAAATTAACTTACGTACACACTTAAAATGTAAAAATGTTATTTTCAAATTATGTTATTTTGTGTCTCACAGTGCACACGTACCGTAAAACGGGTTCATGCAATAACTCAGACTCTTTATATATTATGTTTTTTTTTAAAATATTATGGAATGTCATTAATATTAATTTCTTTTAGAATCATCAACTCAGATAAAGATTGCCCACCCCTCCCAACTTGATAACACCAAATCAATTATACATTATATAGAGATATAGAGATATTCATTTCAGGACGCCTAAAGTAGTTGCATGAAAAAGGAACACATGTCTATATATATAATGAGGAAACATGACAACTATAAGATGAAATACCTATTTTCTGTTTGGGCTTGTAATTGTTAATTGATGGGCCTGTTTGGCCTAATATTCAAGTTGTTAAATGTAATGAATTAAAATAATTAAAATCTGTTTTAAAATTAATAAAATGTGTTTAATTTTAAATCGGATTATCAGTTGGACCAATTTAATAATTGATTGGATTAATTATTAAAGTTTTAATAATTAATTAATTGAATGAAATTGAAATTGGATTTTAATTTTATGCAGTAGTGAATCAGATTAAGGATGAAATACCTATTTTCTGTAATTTTATTGCTCTGATTAGGGATGAAATCCCTATTTTCTGTATATTTCTTTATCTACTTTTCTGATTCTTCAATTGTTGTAAGTGATCTATAAAAATTGCAGCTGACTGGAGGCTTTCGGGAGGAGTCAAAGGATGCTCTTGCTATTGCTAAAACTAATGGTGATTTTATTATGCATTTGTGTATTGTCGAAATATTTTTGAACTCGTTCTAGATGAAAGTTGTTTGTCTTGATGTTGTATAGTCTCTATTAAGATAGCTATGAGCCTTCCATTTTGAATGATGCATTGATTTTCTAACATGATGCATGTTGGATTTGTTTGCTATATTTGTCATCTCAACTTCAAACATTTATTGTATATTTTGCTAAATGAAGCTTGTGATTTTGCAATTATTTGGATTATCTAAACACAAAGTACGTAGGTCTTAAGATTCCCTAAAAATTAGAAAAATGATGTGTGTTGTTATAACAGATCTGTTTTTTAGATCTATTTTCACCAAAAAATGAAACTTAAAAATTGAGTTGTAGATCTTGTGTATGTTGTTGAGTTAGTGGATTGTATGAATTCATGTTCTATAATTTTATTTTATTTTGATTTATGGGACGAAGGCAATGAAATATAATTTGAATGTTGTTGCAGCGTGAAATAGAGAAGCATAAATGAAGATACGGATCTGATATTTAAGAATTATTGTAATTTTGGTGGGGTTTTTAAGCCCGAAATAATGTTGATAGACAGTGATGATGATGCGGTGTGGTTTTGGTGGGGGTTTTTTAAGCCCATAAACACCATATTTTCGGCAATTTTCGATAATAGAGAAGCAGAAATAAGATACGGATTTGGGAAGTACAGTGGTATTTTTATTGTTTATGTAATTATTGTAATTGTTAGGAATTTTTTATATTTTTATATGTAATTACTGTTGTAAATTTATATGAAAAGTATAATTATTTATGTAATTATTGTATTTGTAATCTCTAGAGCTTTGAAAAATGCACTCCAGGCCCAAAATATAATTTTTTTTAAAGTGCACTCCAAAATTGACTCAAAATACAATTTTGTTTGAAAAATGCACTCCAAAATTTGCTCAAAATACAATTTTTTTAAAAAAAAATGCTAAAAAATGCACTCCAAAATGGGATCAAAATACAATTTTGTTTGAAAAATGCACTCCAAAATGGGCCCAGAAGTGCACTCTAAAAATTGAAAGGAAGTACATAAAATACAAAAAAATGCACTTCCAAATTAGCTCAGAAGTGCATAAATTTAAAAAATATATTTTCTGAAAATTGCATATTTTTTGGACTTCAAAATACAATTTTTTTTAAAATTGATCCGAAATACATTTTTTTTAAAAATGCACTATAAAATTGATCGAAAAGTGCATAAATTTAAAATTACTAAATCACTAAAATTATTATGTTGTTGAAATTCAAAATTTTGTATTAATTAATAATTTAATTAATTCAATGAATTAAAAATTTTGAACTTTCAAAATTTTAAAATACAAAAAGTTAAAATGAGTCCGAAGTGCAGAAACGTGTTAGAAGTGCAGAAAAATAGGCAGAAGGGCAACTTAGACTTTTTGACCACTTTTTTGTACCTTAGAGTCACTTTTTTTTTTGTTATGTATCTTAGAGTACTTTTATTAGTGACTTTGTAGTGGATTGTCTCTCCCCCGAGAGATTCATGTATTTTTTTATAAAGATTACAATCCGACAAAAAATGTGTATATGTTGCAAAATTATAAAAATATCATAGTACAAGTTATAAATTGATATTAACTCATATAAAGGTGGTCTAAAAAAATATAATTAAAGATGAATATCAAAATTCTTCTATTAATTATATTAATAGATAAACATAACATTACGTCATAAACATATTTAAAAAAATTGCATCTTTGGTATTATTATTCGTTCTTGATTTCTCATTTTAATTGAAGATGACAAAATTATATACGAATATTCTTCATTATGTATTGTGGTACTGCAAAAAATATAGGTATGTAAACTCAATCTCTATTACATTTTTTATGAGGGCAACACTTGCGTGAGATGATCTCACTGTGATCATCACGAAACATAATTTGGGCAATGATCTTTAACAATTACAAGGAAGCAGTGTTAATTTATGTTAGTTTGTAAGCCGTCTTACATATGAGACCATCTTATACGATTTTTTATTATCTACAATATGTACTAAAGCCTATTTTCAATACTTTTAAGAGTATATTAATATTTCCTATATGTATTTTGAGATCGTAATACTAATATCACTTTTTTGAAATGTGATATTTTATATATATTTTGTGTTCTTAATATGAAAGTTATGGAGGCGGTTGATTATATGGGAGGTGTCTTTCACAAGTTCAAAGATGATTGCGAGGTTGCCTGTAAAAATAGGATGCAGTTCACAAGATTGAAAAGTGTGTTTCAAATCGTTTACGTAAAGTCTATTCTCGTGCTTGACTTGTGGCCCTGATTAGATTTTCTAAGACCATTTTACATTGGTGACCAAGGTGGCAAGGTCAATGTAACAAGATGGCAAGAAAAACTTCAGAAAAGAAAAAGGAAAATAAAAATTTTGGGTGTGAACTTGGGCGGTTACCAACCCAAAATGTACTCAAGGTCACCCATTATACGGTTGGATTCCTCGGTGCCAAAATAGGGTGTTACACCCATGTTCCATATCCTCTAAATTTGACACATGTTCAATGTTTTAATTATTTAAAATTCTAAACTCTATACCCTAAATCAAGAATCCTAAATCCTAAATCATGAACCATTTGGGCCGGGTGAACCATGAAACACTTGGGCAGGGTTAAGTCCGGGTTGAGTAACAGAAAAAACTGAAAAAAAGAAAAATAAAAAAAAATAATCTTTTTTTAGATTTTAAATAATTAAAATATGAGACATATGTCAAATTAAGAGGTTATGGAACAAAAATGGAATACCCAACTTTGGAACAGAGGAATCCATGCGCCAATTACACAAGGATAAAGTATAGAGTAAATAAAAGAGTATGAGTGAAATATTATTACATTACAATAATTCAATGATGTCATACGTACCTAACGACATTACGTATGTATGTCTCCACCGAAACAATGAAGAGTCAAGATTAGGACACACACGACTTCTTTTATTCCTTAATTAGTTTAATCATCAGAGACTAATATCTACATCACATATTACCCTATTAAATCCCTTAGGATACTTAGAAAACGGCACTTGAAATGCCCCACAAACAACTTCAAGCGATCTATGCACCTTAAACAACCCAACCTTCAATCTAATCTTACCACTCATTTTCACCTCCAATTTCACATCGTCGGACGCCCTTTCCGCCTCCAAATTCTTCGCCACCGCCCCGCGCACCACCACGTCCTCCGCCGTCAACCTCAGCTCCAAATCCGTAACATTTCTCCTTCGCTGGTAGAACGGAGTCACATTTCCAACACACAGATTTGTATTCGCACGACACCTATTAAAGGGGGCGGTCCGTAAATATTTTTATATAAAAAAAAAAAAAAAAAATACATTAATAAATTATTCCGACATCTAAATAATAACTCAAGTCTATTACAATTGAAACCTATGATTTTTCATAGACCGAAAATTAAATTGCATGATTGATTCATTATTAAAAACTAATACTCCCTATGTTCCTATTTAACCATCCGATTTTTATCCACAATTGTGTTCTTTTTTATTTATCACTACGCCAACATCGATAAAAATTTACTTTATTTTTTCAAACACTACCTCTAATAAATAAATAATTAATTGTGACTTTAAAGTACGACTCATCTTGTAATTAATGAGAAACATTAAGATAATGAGTCACTCTCCTGTGCACCACATGCACCAATAAAAAATGGTGCACTCTAAACTCTAACCCCTAAATAGTGAACCCTAAGTTATATTTGAACCATTTGGGCCGGGTGAACCATGAACCACTGGGCCGGGTTTGGGGTCGGGTCGGGTATTAAAAAATTTAAAAAAAATTAAAAAAATTTAAACTGAAATTAAATTTAAAAGAAAACCGAAATTGAAAAAAGAAAAAAAAAATAAAACTAAAAAAAATTAGAAAAAAAACTTTTAAAATTAAATTGCACCAATTTTATTGGTGCATGTGGTGCACAAGAGAATTTTCCTAAGATAAATGTGAAAATTGGTATATGTGAATAAATAAAATGAGAAAAAAAAAAAGTGCAGATGAATGATATTGAATTTTTGGGAATATACATTTACATTTAAATTATTTGTATAATATAACTAAATAATATACTCTATTATTTATAATTTATATAATAAAATAATAATACTTAAAAATAACATGGATCGGTACAAGTTTGGCCTTTCAGTTGAAATGAAATTTTTCCGTGGAATTGGAGCTAAAAAGCACACGCCCATATTACAGTCATATTAAATTGTTCACTGAAGTCCACGAGCAGGGAAATATAGTGAATTAAATAAATGAATTAATTTAACATCTCTCTACAAGTTTAAATACTTTTAGCTGAGATTAAACTTTTTCAATATATACCTTTACGTCGATCTTGTCGTAGTAGAAAGAGACCCTTCGGTTGTAGTTCTTTGCTCGGAGTAGGAAGTGGAAGGTGGCGTTCAGGTGGCCGTCGCCGGTGAAGTTGTAGCCGGAGATTGAGCTGCGTTCGATGGAGTAGGACAGATTCTTCGGTCGAACTGCGAGCCAGATGATGATGACTGTTAGGGCTGTGAGGATACTGAGGGCTAGTACAAGTATGGCGCCGAATCTTTTGGAGTACCGTGGTTGCACCTCCGCCGCTTGCGACGGCGCTCGTGGTGGCGACATGGATTGGAATTTTGTTTTTAGGACGTTGGATGGTGTTTGTATACTTTGTATTAATGTTGATTGGATTTGAGTGGCCGGGGATACTTTTTTGGTTTCTTGCATTAAACTCAAAGAATCTCGAGTAAGAGTTTTTTAAGGTTGGAAAGGAAAGATTCTCGGTTAATTAATGTAATTTGTAGGTTGATTTTTATTAAGGGTTTTTCGTATGGACTATGGATGAAGTTTGGAATCTTGTTGCGTATCAATTGGTGCAATGTGGTTCTACTTTCGAAAGTGGTTAGTGAATTTAGGCAAAATTATTAATAGGTACAAATTTTTTAAGTGATTTTTGCGCCTATATATAGATTTTAATGAAGTTGGATGGACAATTTTAACTATTAAGTAGGCTTGTGGAATAAACACAGCTTGAATGTTCTTCCTATATGGTTCATTACGAGTTACCAAAAATATCATATATCTTATAAAAAAGATTATGTATGTAAATTCTTATACAGTTATCGTATAGTTAGTATATCAAAAATTTCTATAGGTTACCAATATCATATAAAAAATGAGTGGATCTCATGTATATCCAAGTGTACCATGCACTCATAGTATATTTTAGAATCATGCAACTAGTTAAACTAAAAGATGCAATTTGTTTACACTGAACCGTGCAACTATTTTTTTTCATATTAATAGTTGCACGATTCAGTGTAAATAAATTGCACTTTTCAGTATGACAAATTGCATGGTTATAAAATACATTTTGAAAAGTCTTACAAGACCCGAACGATATCTTAATACAAGACTTTACCATAAAAAAATCAAATTATTTTTTGTATTTTATTATAATTTTAAAATTTTTAATATGCTTACTATTACTGTACAATCCATCCTACTACTAATTCTCAATCTTCTCATTCCTACGTGTCATCACATCCACCCTTACTACTAATTCTCAATCTTCTCATTCCTACGTGTCATCACATTTCTTTGTTATTCACTTTTTCTTTCTGCTTCTCATAAATCCACAAGTTGAATATATTAATTTAAATTTAAATCTCTCCACTTCCTACTTATTCGAGATTTCAGTTTTAAATTCACATTCATCTTTATCTTTTACGTTAGTTATATTTTCAAATTTTAATTTTTTTTTCTTTTATTGATTTTTACCAGTTTAATTTTTTAAAATAAAAGAGGTATGCTCCCATTAATTTTCATCGATTTATAGCATTTATTTTTTTTCACCGCCAATCACCCTCTATGTTAAACCAAGCGTCCATGCGAAGAATTCCACTCACATTATTTTTATCATTTTTAATATACTGTAGGCTGATTTTTGTTTTTTTTTTTTTCCTTTTTGTAATCAGGCATTTGCCATCTATTGTTGTGCTGAAATTTTACATTAAAATTTACTGTTGCCTTCTCAATTGATACTTTTAATTTATTTGACACTTTATGATTTATATTTAACGTTGTATAATTGTCGCAATATTTTGTTGTGCCACATAAAGATTATTCATGAGTTCAATGGAATAAGAGGAAGGGAATAAGGTTTTCGCTGACAGCTTAATGAAATATCATGTATTCAACATGTCTATATGTATTGCCAATAACATATATATCCGAGTCATTATAATTATAAAATTCATATTTTAATTGTGTCAATGTTATGTTGTGTGTGTTTGCGTAATTAGTAATATGTGTGTTGGCTTTTCATTCTAACAATTCTGTTGTTCGCTTGATTTCACTAATGTTAGCAGTAGGATGAATATATTGGTGATTTTACAAAACTTTGACATTTACATATTGTTAGTCCTACGATGGATATAGTGGTGATTTTTCAAAACTGATTTTTAGATGTTGGGATAACGTACTTGACATTCAGATATTTATGCTTTAAGAATATCAAAACTATATTAAATATTACGAAAATATGCACTTCAAAGTGGACACAAAAATTAAGAAAATGTAATGATGAGTACAGTTTTGAGGTATAATTTTGTAAACTTTTATGTATAAAATAAAGAAATAAGTTGAATTGTGTGTATATGCGGGCCAAATAATTACATTTTGTGTAATATTGTTGATATTGTAAGGATGAAAATTATGAAGGGTTTTTCAAATTTTTTGGGTGTGCATATTATTACGAGATAGACCAAAAATGAAAAAGTATGTACACATTATCTTCGGATAACCAATTTTATAAACGGGTTTTACATTAGTTTTATTTTATTTTTGAAATTTTGGAAAAAGTTTATAATATCCACTTACATTTATTTCTCAACCTTTTCTTTCTTACGTGTCACCTTTTCTTTTTTTCCAATTCAAATTTCTATTTTTCTCATAATTTATAATTTTTTATTCTAATTAAATTTGATCTTATCTTAACTAACTCAAATTTCTAACTTACTCATTATTTTAAAATTTTAAATTATATTTTTCATATCCAATACTAACAACCCTAAAATTTATTGTCACTTTTTTACGATTTTTTTTCTATTTTTTAAGATTCTCAATTTTTTTATTCTCAATACATTTTTTTAATTAAGATTTTAAAATTTAATATTTTTTATTTTAAAGATATATAAATATTTATTTTTTTAAAAATCGGTTTAGATAGTTACTCTAAAATAAAAATACATAATTTTATCTTTAAAGAATATATATTTTGTGAATACACATAAATTAAATTGATTATATTAATTAAATTAAACTTAAAATAATTGATATAAAATTAATAATTAGAAAAAAATCCGCGTATTACGCGGGACCATACACTAGTGGATATCTATTCCGAAATTTTCGATAATTTTTGCACTTCTTCTCTTGATTGTGTTCGTGGGGGTTTTGCCTCTCAATCAATATATATTTATCGATTAAAAAAAATTATACAGTATAATTTAATTATTTTAAAAATCACAAAATGCTTACAAGACTTTTTACAGTAAAACTAAAAAAAATGTATAATGATATTTTATATACTTGATAATTTCTATATTTAAATTTAATGCAATTGATTTTCATAAAAACACACTCAATACAGTATTTTTTTTTTCGACCAAACTCAATACAGTATGTTAAATTTAAAATTATTAATAATTCGAGATGTAATTGAAAAAATATGAGAAGATAGTAATTTTTTTAATTTGGCATTAAACCAAAAACCACAAACAAGACCTTAATAACTAGACCAAACCATGATTATTAATTACAAAAGCGGGAAATTTTCGAAAATTTGAAATTCAAATGAATTAATTAAGTAGATTCCCAAATCAATTGTAATCGCTAATATGCAATGTATTTATTTCTCCCTCTTCACGAATTCCTTTTTTCGCTTCTGTGACTGTAGAACGCTAGTCCCCCCTGAGGTACACCGTCAATTTCAAACGCTCAATTTTCTCTTCGAAAATCTTTACTTTTCATTTGTATATTTCTTCTGTGAATGTTTTAATCTGTTAACGCTTAAAAATCTTCATTATTTTTTCTTATTCCAGGATTTTACGAGCTTTCGTTAAGTTTATTGAGAATGGGTCAGATCCAGTATTCGGAGAAGTATTTCGATGATACCTATGAGTACAGGTGATCTTAGTCTATTCCGATTGTAATATTTGATTTTTTATTGATGATTTTTTGGAATAAATTCATTTGCAAATTTGGGGATTTTTTTTCCAGGCATGTGGTTCTTCCTTCGGAGGTTTCCAAACTGCTTCCTAAGAATCGCCTTCTCACAGAAGTGAGTTATTGGACATGTGATTGTAGATTAGAGTTTTTTTTAATTTATTTTCAGAAATTTTTGGTGATATGTTTTTTGCTGTCAGTAGGTTAGGGTTATCATTATTTTTGCTGATACTTGATACTGGATGTTGTTGCTTTATCAGTATGTGCTCTCTTTTCTTCACACGTTTGATCGAATTATTTGCTCTCGTTAATTGAATTCAATTGAGATTTTAGTCACTATTTTTTAGGACGTTTGAAAGAAATGATCCTTTTTTCTCTAACTACAAAGAACCCTTCAATTGTCAATGTAAATCCCAGAAATGTATTATATATAGTTCCATTACTGTGTGTAGTTTCTGAGGAATCTACTGAATAAAGTTTTCACTTATTAAGATTAGAAATGTTGTGTTGATTGTTTTGTAACTTTTAAATATGGCTCCGTTGTAATTCCTTGATTCTTATTCTTATTGTATCTTTGATGGTTTATCATGAAATATAGAAGTTTATGGTGTGTTTTCTTTTCATTCTTGGTAGAATGAATGGCGTGCTATCGGGGTCCAGCAGAGCCGTGGGTGGGTCCACTACGCAATCCACCGCCCAGAGCCACACATCATGCTCTTCAGGAGGCCACTCAACTATCAGCAGCAGCAGGAAAGCCAATCCATGCTTGCCAAGTGAAGCTCAGCTGTTCCGTTTCACGTTTTAGCTCAAAAAGGTTTGCTCTCATTTCCTCTGGAAATGAGCTCAGTAAGACTACGCACGTTATGCTATTAGAACGATTTGGTCTAGTTAAATGAATATTAAAACTCTGGTTTCTGAACTTGTGTGGAATTTCAGTGTTGAAATCTACCTCTTTTCAACAAATTAAATGTGTCTATCTCAAGGAATGTATTACCTCTTTATCGAATGTTGCCGTATGCATGGTGTTGCTCTATGCACATTCTGTTGATTTATCATGTGCTCAGGGGACCAGTTCTTGAATGCTTCTCTTTTTCTTTACTTGATTTCCTTATCTTTTGTGGTCTTAGAAAACTTTCTGTTAACTTTTAAATCTCTCCTTAAAAAGGATTGTTGATGTCATAGTGAATACTCGAAGTTTTTCTTACTGTAGAGTGTAGATCCTAGGCAATAATTTGTGTGAGACTAATCTATTAGCAAGATATGGTGATACTTATAAGTTTTGAAAGTTATACTTGCCGAACATAAAAGTATTACAGTATCCTGTGGGACTTATCGTTAATTCTATGTTGCAACTTATGCTGTGATCTGTGTTTTGAATCTTGCTGTTTAAGTGTCCGATTGAATACGAACAATGAGAAGTGTGATGAAGTGTGATTTGGATTATTTATGTTCTTGATTGTGGATTGATGTATCTGTTGTAACTTGTATTCATATTCAAGTGATGAAATTAATGACGTTAAGGTGAAAGTCTGAAATTATCTGCTTTTATTGATTTTTTTTTGTTCAACTGCTTGTAATATGTCCATAGAAATTCCGGTGGATCCTACTCTTTCTATTTATGCACGTGAAATGTAGTAAACATTTTGTTCAATATAGTATTTGATTTTTTTTTTTAATATTTAAGTAATCAGTTGAAAATTTAATGATATTAGACTTCCTTAAGATTGATCTTGTGAAATTACAAATTAGGGAATCCAAAGTCGATAGATTAAATCAAATAGTGACCTTCTGTTTTAATGGGCCATGTATTTTTAGGGGGTGTTTAATGCGCTTTACAAGATGTATTGGAGTTTGTTTTTGCTTTCTTTCTCTAAAGATCAACAAGCAGATTAAAAAATCTCTGCATACACTGAATAATTTACAAATTTAACCTATTTCTTGAATACTAATAGCCAAAAATCTCTTGAGAATTAATTGTTCTGATTATTTTTCTCCATATACTTGCAAACTTACGTTCATCCACCATATAGCCGAATGAAATTATCTAATCCACAATTGAAATCTATTCCACAATGCTATTTCACTTTGTGTTTCATAATATTGATGGATGATACGTGCTAAAGATCTAACATAGTGGAATACCAAGTGAAATTGAAAAGTGGAACGGATAAATTGAACCGTCATATAACAGTCAAGCAAAAACATCTCGGATCCCTTGTTTCATTTTCCTATTCCACATCTTAGATTATTGACAAGTGTACATTTCATAATATTTATAAATATGTGAATAACATCCTAACATAACCAGATAGTCTATTTAGGAAATTATGTTTATTTAAGTAAAACTAATTAATTCCTACCAAATCTCATTCCAAAAAAACTTATAAAAATATTTATAATTAATTAATTTAAATTACACATATTTTTTTTTATATATATAAACTAAAAATAATAAATAACACAATTTTGGAGACCGCATAACATTAAAAATATAAAAATTAATGTATATTTATCTTTATATATAACTTTCTTTTTTGTATTTGAATTTTGATTAAAAAAAATTTCTTATTAATTACTAAATCTTCCACTCTTAAAAAATATATAATTAAAAATTAAGTAGCTTGTGAGATTTGCATGAAAAATAATAAAAAAAAAAAGAAAAGTAATGTAACTTTAAAAAAATCTAAGTAAATTAATTGTATTTTTGTACAAAATGCAAATGAATTATGAAATATTGAAAATTTCAAAGCATTTATGGAATCAATATGTCGAATTTTGTGGTACAATAAAGGTATGCATATTCTAAATTAATTTTAATATATTGATTTTTTTTAATAAATATACTTATAAATATACATAAATCAACACTAAATTTGAAATTGCACGTGAGCACGTCTGACGAATGAAAATATAAATCATTCAGTATATAAATAAAAATTTAATTATATTATTTCATGACATTTGCATACAAAATTACTTCAATAAATAAATATTATAGAGGTTACTTTATTAAATATTATAACAATGATATTTGTATATGTATTTATCGAGTTTTGGTTGTAAAATTTTATAATATTTTAAAATGTTGAAGTTTTCATATAATTCTTTTGATAAGATATGCAGTCATTTTTTTTTATTCTAATTTAATTTTTTATTTTTAAATGATAAATTAAAACTATTATATACTTACGTCAATTAATAATTAATAAATTTAATATATATATTTATGTGGTTTAAATTAATTAATATAAATATTTTTATTAAAAAAATTGAAATGAGATTTGATAGGAATTAATTAGTTTTACTTATATAAACATAATTTCCTAAATAGACTATCTGGTTATATTAGGATATTATTCACATATTTATATGAAATGTACACTTGTCAATAATTTAAGATGTGGAACAGAAGATGGATTAGGAAAATGAAACAGGGATCCGAGTCGAAGCAAAAAATAATGAGTTCCCGTAAAAAAAAATGCAAGCCAAATCGATGTCCACATTAGCACGTCAAGAAGATTTCTCCAGCTTTTTCCCTTTGTAAACAACTTTTCGAAAGCTTAACTTATTTATTTAAAAAGAAAAGGATAAAATGAAATCAGGAAAAAAAAAAATACTTGAGTGGGAAGTAGATTTTTTTTGTCAAAAACTCGTATGAGATGGTTTTATGCATAAGATGAAGTAAAATTTAGTACAAATCAACATTAATTTCTTCCAAAATGTTAAAACGTCAATGCCAAAATTATATCGGTCTCACCGTGAGACCGCCTCAACTTTTTTTTTTTTTTTGCCTAGAAATGAAAATGCTATAGATATGATTAAATTGCATGATTGGCCCACAGAGTTTGAACGATAAGCCCATTTCAAAATTATTATCGGGCCTTATATTTTTTCCGTACTTACAGGCCGAAATCTGAAAATTTCCAACTTTGATAATCTAACGTACTTCCAGAAGCTTCATTACAGCTCCATCGCGACGGCGAGCAGAACGGCGGCGACGGCTTAATTTGAACCTGTGAGTTTCTCCTTTTCGATATTCTCTGGAAAAATTGTTCCTTTTTAATATGATTTTTCTCTTGTACATAGAATTGAAATAAATATAATTTTTTTGGGTTCTGCACATTTTTGGAATGCATTTGATTTTGTAATATACATTTGCTTGCTAAGTACTTGATTAGTGCTTTCTGCATATCCTTGTTCTATACAATTGTTCGTCTTTATTTAGGTTCATGTAATTTGTGGCTGATGATAATTGTTGTTTGATGATTTAGGGCATTGCTGACTTAGTTGTAATCAATTTGAGTATGTCAGGCGGAAAATCATGCTTTTGTTTCGGTTTTCTTTAAATCCATACTAAAAACTGAAAATATTAGTGTAATGTCCTAGCATTTCTAAATCTAGTTAGTTTTTTGTGCTGCAAAAATAGGAGAGTTTATAATTTATGTCATAAACAATTTGCAGAATGCAAACATCAGAAAGGAAAAAGAAGGGGATGTCAGGAAAATTAGGACCCTTCTTGGAGATGTAACAGGAATTAAGAACAAGAAACTAGATGTTGAAATAATCTGAAAAAAGAAATAAAAAATTAAACAAGAGAGAATAGAAGAAACCGAAGATCGATCGTACGAATAAAAGGGCGGTTTTAACCCTTGTTCTTTACACAGCAATGTTTTTTTTTAATTTATAGTGGTTTCTGAAAACTGGTATTTGAGATCCTGATAAATAGTAAGGTGTGTATTTATTTTGGGATTTTAAGTAGGATGAAATTTAACTTTTATGCCAAATCATGTATAAGAGTAAATGATATTGTATTGTTATATTGTTGTTGGGCGTCATTGTAATGATGGGATGATGTGAGTTTATGATATGTAGTAACGTGTGAGGATTTCGAAATCCTGAAATAGAACCGGATTTAGATTTGCAAATACTCAAACGGGTTTTAAAACCCAAAACAAGCATTGCTTATTGTGCACTATTTTTCTTTTCCTCAGGCCTGTTCTTTCCGCTTTCACCGTCTCGCATTGTTTGAAAGGCCTACCTGTGTTTGATTTCAAAGCAAGTGCTGAAGTTGTAGAAGAAGACTGGCTATAATTCTTATTGTTTATTCTCCCCATCATTATGCTTCTCATCACAATTACCATCACACATCACCATATACATAGTTAATTGGTTCTTGATTCTGTGTGTACTGCTTCAGAATACTAGTATTTGATTTTTAAAATTGTCTGTCTTGATTTAGTTCTTATATTATTATCATTCTGTTTTCAGATTATCTGTTGATCGATTACTGAATCTTGATGTCCCGTAGGCGCAATGTCATTGTTGCAGCAGGCTTAGTAGCTTTTGTATCAGCAGGATTGGCATTTCCATTTTACATGGCGTAGGTGAACTTGTCAATGAAACGGGCTTTCTGACTGCACATCATTGCTTAGGGGGTGTTTGTAAACCATATGAAAAGGGTTAGAATCACTTATTTTAAAAAGCTGTGAGAGCTTTTTAAAATAAGTGATTCTAAAAATGTTGCTTGTGTTTGCAAACACACCCTTATTCTTGTTTGAACTGTGTGATAATTAAATGTGTGCAGGTCCAAGTCCTCGTCCAACACTCCTGTGATCGACTCCTCAAAGGCACTGCCCCCCCAAGCTACTTTCCGAGGACCTTATATTAACACTGGTTCACGCGATATTGGACCGGATGATAAAATCTATCCCAAGAAATGATTTGTTTCGCATGGTGAGATCAACTGTGTACAACTTCATCTCAAATGTTGAAGAAAACATTGTTTACTTTTGGTTGATCAGCGTTCAAAGGGGAAATGTGATTGAGATGTTGATTAATATCAATATTAGATTTTAAATATTATGATTTGATTTGATTTTATTATATCTAGGATTTACTTAAATTTTTGCTTACTAAGTTCCACTATCTACAATTTTCGTTTAGATTAGTTCCAACGTTACACTAATTCTCCAATGAAACATGTTCATACTATAAAATTGATATCATTACACTTATAAACTGATACTATAAAGTATATAATCTAATGTCTATAGCATTGAATGTTATTAATTTCAATTTATAAATGTTATGATATTAATTTATAAGTGTAATGGTATATAAATTTCATATTAAGAACAAGTTTCACCTACAAAAGTGGACACCTACTCTTAGAATCAATGAAAATAATATATGTTCTTGTGTTCTACTTATTTTATCTTTCTTATGATATACTCTCGTTGCATCAGAATGGGTGTCGTAGAAAGATGAAAATAGAAACCAGATTCTTGGCCATAACATTTGCTACTTCCTTCCCTTTCAATGCTTCTTTTTAATCATATATCATTCATTTGCATGTAGATTGTGTATATGCATGCATAATGCATATTAGACCAAGTTGCAGTATCTACTATTTGTGGGTAAGTTTATTTTGGAACTCACTTTAATGGACTTAGAACTTTAAAAATCATGTCTTATTATATTTTGTGATTTAAAATTAGACTTCAATATCCGTTCCTATAAAATATTCTTATATCTCTATTTTTCACAAATTTTAGTACAATTATATTAATATTTTTCATACTCTCAACACAATATAATAAGACAAAGTATAGTGTGAACCAGTTTTACTGTGAAACTGGTTCAGGAGTGTGATTTATATTACTAAAGAGTGTGACTTTTTATTGTAAAGGGTGTGACGTTTTACTATAAAGAATATTACTCATAAAAGTGAAGGTTGTGACTTATATTATAGCAAATAGTGTCTTAGTGATAACTGAAGAGTGTGACTTATATTACTAAAGAGTAAAAAAAAAATCAATTCTAAGGTGAACAAGTTTCACAGCATACCAACTCATATAATAATACTACGTCATCATTATAAAATATTGATTTGACATAACACACTCTATCAAAATCTAAAAACTGACAAATAAAAAAGATTTTAAAGTCATGACTCCTCTTACACACCTAACTCTCAAAGCAAACATACCCTATAAGATTTGGATTTACTTTGATCTTATTAAAACTATTGATTACAATCTCATTAAATTCAAATTATCTTTTTTTAATTATCGTTAAACTCAAATTATCAAATTGGACTTAAAGAAATATAATGTGGAATTGATTCAAAGATGACCAAGTGTATTTTTTTATAGGATAGTTGTACATTAAGTGTATTGTGCAATTTAAATGTATTTTTTTATTAAAAATAATTTGCATGTAAATATATTTTGGCTGTTCGGTGCACTTGTTGTTGTATTGTGCAATTCAAATGTGTGTTTCAGTAAAAATATATTGCATGCAAATATATTTGAGTTGCACGATGCAACAGTTGTTTATAAGATTTATTTTATTTTACTATAAAGCGAACTAACAATGAAGCTATAGCCGTTATATACAAATAATGAATTAAGTCATTAGCTGATATCACTTATTTTCTATTGGGCCTTCTGTGATGATTTATGGGTGATCGAAGAAGAAGAAAGACAACTAAATACGTCCAATATTTGATATGTAAATTTATTCTGAATGAAATGAAGCAAATGAAGTTTTAGAATCAAACAGTCTGTACTCTAACATAGCAATATTCGTGTCCTTATTTTTATCCCCAAAACAACTGGATACATTTCCCTTTTTCAGTCCAATACATTTTTTTATAAACTTTTTCTTTTAAGATTTTCTCTCAAGATGAGTTACTGAAAGACCAATCTCATTTTAAATAGTTACTATTATTAAATAAACCTACACGAATTTCCTATTCCCGGATTCTAGACTTAAATATAGTATTAAGCATGCAATGGCAAGCAATCTACGTTTCATAAGTATGTTTGAATCCTCCGAGAGTCAAATTTAGAAAACATTAAATTCTCTCGGATTCTTATATCTAATTAAGGCAAAATTAATTAAATGTAACATCAAATATACTTTCAAAAACACACTATAAAAAGGCTTCATTCTTCTCAATCTTATAACATCAAAAAATTCACAACTTCTTCAAACAAAACAAAAAAATGTCTCGTGTTCATTCTTTTGCATATGTTGTGGCCCTCTTACTCTTGGTTACTCCCTCTTTCTCTCTAAATGAAGATTTATCATTCTGGAAAATGAGTTTAACTAATAGAATCTTGAAAGAAGAAGGGGATTTTTGGGATCTTTTTTCATCAATCCGTCATGCTCCGTCTTCTCATAGCCATGATCATGTGCACGGGTCCCACCACCACCACCACGGCCACGGCCACCATCATCACCACCACCACCACCGTGCACATGCTCCTAGCGAAGGCGGCCGCCACCACCACCACCACCATCATGCTCATGCTCCTAGACATGGTTAACTTTGCAAGAAAAAGATGAGAATAGTATTTCACTTGAAATTTGTTACCGCTAAATTTTATTGTTATGTTTTAAATTATGTGTTTTCGATATATAAATTTAATTATAAAGTGTACCTTGATTTTAAGTAATGGATGTTGTTCCTCTTTCAAAAAAATTATGTGTGTTTGTCCTTTTACTAAGAATAATGGTAGACTAAGTATCTGATGAATCTGTTCATAGTATGAAATATATATAGTACATTTACAAACCAACATCACTACACTTATCAACTAATATCATTACATTTATAAACAATTATCATAGTATTATATGTTGTTGATATTGGTTTATAAGAATAGTGATATCAGTTTATAAATGTAATAATATCAGGTTCAATACTATGAATAAGTTTCACATGAGAGTTGTGATAATGGTATTTGCATTTTAATCTTACAAACTTAAAATGTTTGATTTGAGATCCAAAATTGATTTTTGGGATTTGAATATTCAAATACGATTCTACTAGAGGTTTTCAAATTCGCTTAAAATATTACTACAATACAAAATTAAATTACAACAAATGCCACAACCAAAAGTATAGTGCTATTTCATTGAAAAACAAGCACATAGTATAAATACTTTTCATGATTTTAAACTAGTTTTATATGACAAAAATTTATATAGACTTGGTTCATGATATGAACCTTATTTTTAATTTATGACATTTGACCCTACCTAGAATGTAATACGGGTCAAGTTTAGTGATTTAGACAAATTAGTGAAATTGATCAATTGATAACATACATCTGGTTCATGAGAGACCAACTCTTCTTCTAATACCTCTGTACGACTTTATGTAGTTGCAAATTGAAAATCAAAGGAAAATGAAAATGAGCAATTTTTTTATCATTCATTTGCATACATTAATCACTAATATAGATTGTATGTAGTTGCAAATTGGCAATAGATAGGAGTATATTAGACCAATTCACAGTATCCACTATCTACAAGATTTGAATTTACTTTGATCTTGTTGAAAATATTGAGTACAATCTCGTTAAATTTAAATTATCTTTTTTCTTTTACTATCGTTAAATTTAAATTATCAAAATGTATAATGAGAATTCATTCAAAGGCGAACAAGTTTATTTTTTATTAGGACACGAAAAAACAACGAAGAATGAATTAATAAGTCATTTTGAAAATGAAATAATAATCGTATCATGTATTTCTACTGGGCCTTCTGTGTTGATTTACTACAGATGATATAGGAGAAGATAGACAATTGAATACGTCGAATATTTGATATTCTAAAAATAAAATTAATACCTTTGGTTGTACTTTAATTAATCCTCGTCCTTGTATTTTACTCCAAAAACAACTAGATACATTTCACATCTTTTAATTCAACGCATTCATTTAAAAAAAAATAAAAATCTTCAGAGATTCTCTCTCAAATGAATTACTATAAGACCACTTTCATTTTAAATTGTTACTATAATATGAGTTATTATGTGGATTCATAATTCTTTTTTATTCCCTTAAGATATAGATTTACTCTTTTTTGATGCCATAAAATAGTCCAAATACTATATATTTAAAATTTCATTAAATATTTATTTTCAACTTTTTTTCTTGTATTTAATGTACCTTGTTACAAATAATTATTTTGGAAAATTAATAGAAATAAAGAGAAAAAAAAAATTATTGTCATAAATATAATAACTTTAACTGTGTGAAATAACATGTAACCATATTTTTATGGGGGCGAGAGGAGTATTAAATAATGTGACACGGATTTTCTACTAATGGATTCTAGACTTAAATACATAAAACATGCAATGTCAAGTAATATAGGAAATATGTTTCATCAACATGTTTAAATGTTTTGAGCGTCATTTAGAAAACATTAAATTCTCTCAAATTCTCATATATGTAATTAAGGCAAATTTAGTAAAACGTAACATGAAATTAATTTAAAAAACTATTTTAATTCCTATAAAAGGGCTTCATTCTTCTCAATCTTATAACATCATACAATTCACAACTAACATCTAATAAAAAAAAAAAGTCTTGTGTATACTCTTTTGCATTGTTTGTGGCCTTGTTACTCTTCATTGCTCCCTCTTTCTCTCTAAATGAAGATTCATCATTCTGGAAAACCAATTTGAGTAATAAAATCTTGAAGGAAGAAGGAGAATTTTGGGATCTTTTTTCATCAGTCCATCATGCTCCGTCTCGTCATAGCCACGTGCACTATCATGTGCTCGGCTCCCACCACCACCGCCACGGCCACCATCACGCAAATGCTCCTAAATTAACATGGTTAACTTTGCAAGGAAAGATAAGAATTAATTGAGCATTAATGTATTTCACTTGAAATTTGTTATTGTGAAATTTTATTGTTATATTCTAAATTATGATGGTTTCAACATATCAAAAGTGATTCTGTTTGAGGTTTTCAAATTCGATTTAAAAGTGCACTACGAAATATAATTTATTTATTGAAAAACAACTCCACGATCATTATTACTTATCATGATTTTAAACCTAGTTTTCTTCTAATACCTTTGTACCCATATATCAAAGGAAAATGAAACGAGCAAATCTAAATAAAGGAAAAGAAAATTATATAATTCATAACTCAAGGTTATAGTCAAACTAGTTTTCAAATACCTTTCTTATAGAGGGGTCGGGTTCAATTTCAATAAAAGATATGAAAAATAGCTCCTTGTAATTGTAGTCAAACACGAATTTCTCTCATAATCCTCCTCTAGTGTTCACAACCTAAGAATGCGAAATGATTTACTTAGAGTGAGTAACTCTCGTATGAACTAAAGTTTATACATATACTTGATTTATGTAAAAATTATCACTATTATATATAAAAGAGTGGGTCTCATGTGCATTCAGGTGCATCATGCACTTGTAATGCATTTTTAAAATCGTACAACTTATTATACTAAAAGATGCATTTTATTTACACTGAACCGTACAACTATTTTTCCATATTAATAGTTGCATGGTTCATCGTAAACAAGTTGTTTCTTTTAATATAACAAGTTGCATGTTTCTAAATTACACTATGAATGTATGGTGCACTTGGGTGCATACAAGACTTAGGGGGTGTATTAGTTGTGGAGTCTATATGATTTTTTTAGACTTTCAAAGTCTGTGGGTATTCAATCCGGATTTTCAAAAGTCTTTAAAAATCCTGAGATATTCAAATACGGATTTTAAAAAGTCTTAAAAAATATTTAGTTATTCAATAGTTTATGGATTTTAATACTCTATGGATTTTTTTTGATTCTCTTTCAAAAATATAAACATATTTCACTCTCCAAAATCTCTTCTAACAACCAGAGATTTCTACGTATTCTCTTAGAGAACTTTGAAGACAAAAGGTCAAAAGAAAAAAAACCTTGGTAATATTTTTCATTTAAACAAGTAATATTGTTCTATTTAAAAATTTATACTTTTCATCTAAACAAGTTATACTTTTCTTTTAAACAAGTAATACTTTTCTATTTAAACAAGTAATACTTTTCTATTTAAACAAGTAATGTTTTTTCTATTTAAACAAGTAATATTTTTTATTTAAACAAGTAATATTTTTCTATTTAAACAAGTTATACTTTTCATCCAAACAAGTTATATTTTTCTTTAAAACAAGTATTACTTAGTAGTAATACTTTTCTTTTAAACAAGTAATAATTTTCTATTTAAATAGGTAATATTTTTCTATTTAAACAAATTATATTTTTCATCTAAACAAGTTATACTTTTCTTTTAAACAAGTAATAATTTTCTATTTAAATAAGTAATACTTTTCTATTTAAACAATTAATACTTTTCATTTAAACAAGTAATACTTTTCATTTAAACAAGTAATACTTTTCATTTAAACAAGTAATACTTTTCTATTTAAACAAGTTATACTTTTCATCTAAACAAGTTATAGTTTTCTTTTAAACTCTTTTCTTTTAAACAAGTAATATTTTTCTATTTAAACAAATAATATTTTTCTATTTAAACAAGTAATACTTTTTATTTACACAAGTAATAATTTTCTATTTAAACAAGTTATACTTTTCATCTAAACAAGTTATACTTTTCTTTTAAACAAGTATATTTTCTTTTAAACAAGTAATATTTTTCTATTTATACAAGTAATACTTTTCTATTAAACAAATATCTTTTCTTTTAAACAAATAATATTTTTCTATTCATACAAGTAATAATTTTATATTTAAACAAGTAATATTTTTCTATTTAAACAAGTACGGAAGCTAACTACAACAAAGAACGAAATTACTTTCTCAAAGCCAACTACAACAAAGAACGGAAGCTAATGCATGGAGAACGAGTATTGCTAATACTATGTGGGAAATGGTAGAGGTATAACGGTGATGAAATGAAAATGAAGAAGAGAATAATAATTTTTTTTAACTAATATATTTTGGTTTTTTCTAAACAATTTGGATAATTTTTTTTATATACAAGTATTGTTCCATATACATTTCAGATCAATAATTCCAAAGCTTGAAATCAATGTAAATCAATAAAAAAGTATATTCCACAATCCTATCGTTTCATGAAAATCCATGAATCAATAAAAAAGAAATATTATTTCTGAGATTTAAATCTATGAATTTTCTAAATTCACAGACTTTTTAAAGTCCAAAAAAATCAAATAGAATCTCAATTGAATACAACCCCTTTAGCCTACATAAAAATTATTAATATTAAAAAAAATAGTAATATAAATAATAATAATAATAATATTAAAAAATTAGAGTTTATCTTAAAATTAGATTGACATAAGTTTCTGTCATTTACTTAACTAATGTGATCCATGCATACACAATGTTTCAAAGGAAAAAAACGGCATGTGAAAGCTTTTCCGTGGGCCGTGGCCAAGAAGAAAAGCAGACAAATTGTTGAAAATATATACGGCTACTGTTTAATCCCTGCTTAATTTCACCAATTTGGTCGATGATCCCAGAATTGCAGCCTTGCACGCAAACCCTTCTTCAAACCCAATAATTACACACAATTCCAATCTCCAGAAAAAATCATTCTGTAACGCGAGAATCCATATCGTACGTGAAATTAAAGCAAGAATTATAGTGGGTTTACTGTTTTCTTGAAACATGGCTGTTTCATTAGCTTCAACAGCTATATCTATATTCAATTCCACTCCCACTAGTAGTAATCTACGCCCAATTTCCTTTTCCCCTCGTTATTTTTGCAGATTTCAATCGCGAAAAAGAAGTGAAATTTTCAGGAATCCGCTGCGCGTAGCTGCGCCTACATCTACACCCATTATTGAAGAAGATCAGCAAAAGGGAGACCCCTCAATCGAGATCGAAGATTCAGAAGAAAACTCATCCTCGAAATTTTCGTGGAGAGATCATTGGTACCCTGTTTCGCTGGTTGAAGATCTCGACCCGCGTTATCCCACTCCATTTCAGCTGCTGAATCGGGATCTTGTTCTCTGGTTCGACAATTCTGTTTCACAGTGGGTTGCTTTTGATGATAAATGCCCCCACCGTCTCGCCCCCTTGTCGGTAATCCCTAACCCTTTTCTCAATTCTCTCTGAATTTCTTAAAATTGTTCGTCAATTTTCTGCTCTTAGATCAATTTATGAAGTAATCATGCTTCTTTGATGTTTGTGATGGATGGGGTTTTGGGTAGAAGGTGTAATTTCTAACAGTTGGAATGATTGTGATTTAGGAAGGGAGGATAGATGAGAATGGACATTTGCAGTGTTCATATCACGGCTGGTCTTTTGATGGATGCGGGTCGTGTACCCGGATCCCTCAGGCAGCATCAGAAGGACCCGAATCTCGTGCCGTGAAGTCTCCAAAAGCGTGTGTTACGAAGTTTCCAACTATGGTTTCTCAAGGCCTTCTGTTTGTTTGGCCTGATGAAAATGGTTGGGAAAGAGCTCAAGCTACTATGCCCCCCAAGTAAAATACCTTGCATTCTCTGCTTTTTAATAATCTATTTTAGTATTCCAAGTGTATCCTGATTGGATTATTATATTGGGGTGTCTGTATTTGTGGATGTTGGTTTTGTTAATTAAGACTTTTCTGTTTCATGTGAGAATAATTTATTGGTTTTCTTTATGGGAATTGTCAAGGTTGCCTGATGAATTCGATGAGCCAGAGTTTTCTTCCGTGACAATTCAGCGTGATTTATACTATGGATATGATACTCTCATGGAGAATGTATCTGATCCTTCCCACATTGACTTTGCACACCACAAGGTAAAATTTGAGAGATTAGAATTAGTTTACTTGCACATGCTGTCATTTGTCAACTTATTTTGTTCATATTTTATTATGTGTCATTTGGTCAGTCCAATTTTATTGTAATTGAAAACTGGTGCTTCAATACACACTTTTTGCCCTATTAGCATCACACCGGATTCTAGTAGATTTTGATGCCATAACATTTAGATTCCAATTTTAGATGATTTACTCCAATTAGGAAATGGTTGATTTAAGATCGATGGATAAAAAAATATGGAAGGAATTTTTCACATTAGAAGAGAGACTTATAATGTTGCATAGCTATAGTTGCAAGTAATACACTTTAGAGCACTTGTCAAACTTATTTGGAATTAGATATACAATTAATAAATTTTGGGGGAACTTGGTTCTAATTCTTCAATGGTAATGGTAATGGTAAAGGGAATCATCGAATAGTGAATTACAATGAAAGTGATGTTTACATTGTTAGTGTATTGCTTTAATCTTGGAATGAGTTGAGACAAAAAATGATTGTTGGTTGGAGAATGATTAAGAGAGAAATAATTATAGGGTAAGAGGTAGTTAATCAAAATGGGGTAATGAATTAACTTATTTTTTACTATAGTTAACTACCACATTTATCCTATGTTCATTTTTCATTAACATTCCCATTTTGACCTCAGCTCATTTGTCTTTTATGAGAGTTAGGCATTCAGCCAGTATTCTAATGCATGACTAGTTAACAGGTGACCGGAAGAAGAGATAGAGCAAAGCCCTTACCATTCAAGATGGAGGCTACTGGACCTTGGGGTTTTGCTGGTGCAAATGATGGCAATCCTAAAATCACCGCTAAGTTCGTTGCACCATGCTACTATTTGAACAAGTGAGTTTATCATTGCCAAACGGTACCTAAGGTTGTAATATAGTATATTTGGCATGCTAATTTTGCACAATGCCACTTGCAGTTAGGGGTGAGCATTCGGTAAAAACCGAACCGAACCGAACCGGATTAACCGAACCGGATTAACCGAACCGAATTAACTGAATTTCACACCATAATACACCGAAACCGAACCATTTAAGCCTAAAACCGATTGAAACCGAACCAAATTTTTTTTGTTCGGTTTCGGTTTAAAACCGAAAAAATCGAAATTTTAACATTATTGAATTAAGTCATTTAATAACACAAAAATTCGGATATATATATATATGTATTATATATAATATATATATATAATAATATTAAATATATATTATAATATATATATATATATATATATATATTAAGTAAATATTTCGGTTCGGTTCGGTATATTTTTAAAAAACCGAACCAAACTGGAGATAACACCAATTTTTTTAAAATGCAAAACCGATCCCGAACCGAAAACCAATTTAACCGAACCGAATTTATATTTCGGTTTTTCGGTTTTTACCATATTCTGCTCACCCCTACTTGCAGTCGTTCAGAGCTGTCAAGTTTTCCATCTTTTCAAATGCTATCTTGTCGGTTATATACAATTGTAAACATTTCTATTTCGGATGACTTAATTATTCCCAGAAACTATCACGCGATGTATTCATGGCTATTTAGCCTGACGTGTGCCACGTGTCATTCTGTAAATTTATTCTAAATGGGTTTTTTTAATCATCTTCTCTTACATGTCCTTATTTCATGGATGCAAACTTCATACTTGATCTCTCTGACAACACTTATATGAATTGTGGTTTTGCTGATCGTACTCCTCCGTCCTATTGTTGTTTCCATTTGAAACTTTATATGCTCTTCCTATTTTGCAAGTTTTATACGTATATATTTCAAGCTTAGCTTTTGGCATCATTATCCGTCAGCAATGAAGTATTTGTTATAGTTATGTAGGGAGTGTTTGTCGCTGCTTAAAAAAAGGCACTAATTTGTGTTTAGGCTTAAAAAAACAATTTTAAGAGTGTGCAATTGTTGCCTATTGTCATTTTATATCACACTGCAACTTTTGGTTTGGTCAGTATCACTTATCCCAATCTCTACCAATTTTGCTAAAAAGTGATCTTCCCACATCTCTAATTGATAGTACTCCCCCGATCAAGGTCTACCATCGCCGCAAGAAGAACACGAGTTGATGGCGGGAGTTTATGATTTATCGCTTCTTCAAAAGCAAAACAATCACAACCACTCGTCTCATTCTTTCTTTACACAGACTGGACTTTGGCTTTTATTGTATTGTTTCTTTGGCATTTCAGGGTTGAGATCGACACAAAGCTTCCAATTGTTGGGGACCAAAAATGGGTGATATGGATATGTTCTTTCAATGTTCCGATGGCCCCTGGAAAAACCCGCTCTATTGTTTGTAGTGCTCGGAACTTCTTCCAGTTCTCCATGCCTGGCCCTGCATGGTGGCAGGTACTCCTTCCCAGAATTGATTGTTAAAGCTTATTAATGATATAAATCATATGATATTCTCTCCTTTATTAAGCCATGCTCATTGTTCTTATCTCTTGACAACTATTGCTTTCTCGTTTTCTAATTGTCAACACCAATTTGTGCGTCAGTCAGCACTTTGTCTCAGTAAAAACCAGTTAAAAGAGGAAGAATATCAACTGTAATGTGTGGGATAGTGAGTGTGGGTTGGGGGGGTTAATTTTTTTTTGGAGTTTTCACTTATAGACATTTAGTGCTAGTGTAAAAAATAAGCTCTGGACATCAGTTCTAGAATTAAGAGTATCACTTGTGTCGACAAGGTTCACATGAACTCCCATCTCATTTTTGACCCATTTACAAAATAGGTCTAACAAAACCTTGTATATAAGATCCATTTTAGGGTTTGTTGGGTAGGATCAATGGATAAATTTGAAGTGTCACAATTTGATATTCTCATGGTTGTCTTCTCGTTTGTGATTTGAGCCCAACTGTCCTTTGATTGATTCGATAATATAGGTGGTTCCTCGATGGCACGAGCATTGGACATCAAACAAGGTATATGATGGAGATATGATAGTGCTTCAAGGTCAGGAGAAAGTCTTTCTTGCACAATCAAAGGGTGGCTCTGCTGATATCAACAAAGACTACACTAAATTAACCTTCACACCCACACAAGCTGATCGTTTCGTCTTGGCATTCCGCAACTGGCTCAGACGACATGGGAACAGCCAGCCCCAGTGGTTTGGTGCCACCGACGAACAGCCGTTGCCATCAACTGTGTTATCCAAACGCAAGGTAAATAATAATCATTACAAGAATCCACTTCTCTGTTAGTAATCATTATTAGTGTAATTTTTTTGTGTTTTGGATCTCTCAGATGATGGATAGATTTGAGCAGCACACTCAGAAATGTTCATCGTGTCGAAATGCATATTCCAGATTTCAAACAGTGCAGAAGCTGTTGATCGGTGCAGCGGTTGTGTTTGCTTACACGACAGGGATTCCACCAGATATGAAGATACGCATTGTTCTTGGAGCAGTAGCAGTTCTGAGCGCTGGTTTGGCATATGCTATTAATGACATTCAAAAGAATTTTGTGTTTGTCGATTACGTACATGCTGATATTGAGTAAATATACAATTGTACAGTTTGTGTTTATCTGGCTAATTAATTCAAGTATCATGTTATTGGAGATATTCAAGAATCTAGCAAATTCATTATCTGCACTAACTTTGCAATTTCTAGATCAAAGAAACTGAACAAAAGCATGAAATTCATGGTCAATCAAACCTTTAAATTTACCTAAAACTAGAACATACCAAAACGAAAAAATAAAACTTAGCAGGTAAACCATTTCCATAATAATTCAATTGAAGGAAACGATATCAAAAACTCAGCAATTAAAACATTTCCAGAATAAATCAATTGCACAAAAATCCAGTCATTGATTCATTTGCAAAAAGATACCATTACAACAGCAACTTCAGTTCAAAATAATCAGCTTTACAAACAAGCTAAAAATAAAAAAAAGGCCCAAATCCAAACCTAAGAACTAGTAAACTTGGTAACAGCCTTCGTCCCCTCAGAAACAGCATGCTTCGCAAGCTCACCAGGCAACACCAGCCTCACAGCAGTCTGAATTTCCCTCGAAGTAATGGTAGGCTTCTTGTTGTACCTCGCCAATTTTGAGGATTCGCCAGCAAGCTTCTCAAAAATGTCGTTGATGAAACTGTTCATGATTCCCATCGCCTTGCTGGAGATCCCAATGTCGGGATGCACCTGCTTCAGAACCTTGAAGATGTAGATCTTGTAAGTCTCGACGCTCTTCTTCGCCTTCTTCTTCTTCTTTTCGCCGGTGACGGCGTCCTTAGGGAGCTTCTTTCCGGCCTTGGGCTTCTTCTCCGCCGCGGGGGCCTTTTCCGCCACCGTCGTCTTCTTCTCCTCCGCCGGCTTTTTCTCGGCGGGCTTCTTATCTGCCTTTGGTGCCATTGTAGAGAGTAGAATTTGCTGTGAAGGAAATGTGAATTGGAATCTTTTTGCTTTGCGAAGACAAAGTGGGCAATGAATGGAGGGAATGAGAGTAGTGAGAAAATAAATAGAGGGAAAGGTGAGATGTGATTGGTCGCTTTAGAATAACGCGGATTGCCAATGTGGACGGTTGATTGAGATACCGATTGACAGTATAGATTTGGACGGTCAGATTTGTGGAATCTTCAGCGTGTTTTGATTGGTTGGTTTATGAGGCGGGGATTCTCGATCTGTGCCGTTGATATGGATTGCAGCCAACGGCGCAGATTTGTTATTGGTAAAGCGGGGAATTATGCGCGTGCTTAGAATTTGGGCGTGGCGCGCAAGGTGGGATCGGAAATATTTTTGGTTTTGAATTGAAATAATTGGGGAAATCAAAAGTGTGGAAACTATTGGGCCATTTCTTTTTCCTTTTCTGAAATTGGGTTGGCCTCTAGTCTATGCTTAGATTTTGACAAATTCTCATGTGCAATTATGCATTCACCCAACTGCATTCATATTTCCCGACTGAACATGTTTAATATATTTAATGGGTTAAATAATTTTTTAAATTAGGTCATTAAGTTGCATGAGTGCACGGTATATTTGGGTGCACAACAAACTCACTCTGAATATTTAATCAAAATTATTTGTTAATATTTTTTTTAATAAAATTATTTGTTAATAATTAAACTTTAAACTACGGAATATATTGATAAGTCTGCAATAAATAGAAGACTAAGGGTGAGTTTTCAACACATTCCTCGGCATTTGTCCAAGACTCAAAAATACCAACAAAAAAATAAAAAGTTTAATTGCACTTGCCCCATCAAATTGTTACTGTTTTTTTCACATAAATTACTAAACTATTTTTATTTGCACTGTTAAATATATAAATTATAATATTTTAGTATATAAACCATTATATTTTTTCTGGTAAAAAAAATATTCTGATCAAAAGATATTCATGTAAAAAACAAATCAATTTGAATTAAGAGTTGCACTAAACCAACCAAACTATCATTAACATATGCTCGTAAAGTGATAGGTGTGTCTGTTATAATCTCCAACATACGGTCGTGGAGTGATTCAAGGTGAATTTCCATTCCGAATTAATTTTCAAAAATTATATTCTTCTACGGGGAACATCGACAAGCATCGAAGATTTTGAGTTCGAATTTTCGAAAAGGGTTTTCAGAAGATCAATTGGTGAGCACAATGAGTTTTACTAAAAAATGTTATATTCAAGTTAATGGTTTTCTGAGCTACTACTCTAATATCACTTATAGATTCTAAATGAGTTTAGTGAGAATAAGAGTTTAGAGGTGGGGAGTGAATAGACTTTTACAAAAAAATAAAATATATATTTTTCATGTCTTAGCTAGACAACTGACTTGGATAAGTCCAACTACAAATTAAGCTAAGTAAGGTGCAGAGAGATCAATTCAGATTGATAATCGGTCTATTGATTGCTAAACTTAGTTGGTCAGTTGGACGACTATAAAAATAAGACTGATGTGGAAAAGTTTGAGTCGTTAACTCGTATTGAAAATAAATACTTAACTCAGGTTTAAATAATTATCTGACTTGATGTACAACTTATCATGTGAGTTGTATGAATGCTTTAGAGTTAAAATATAAATCAAATTAACAACACAAGGTTTATAGTTTTTCAGAGTTTCAACTCCTACATCCATTTTTCCTTATCAACAGAGGTAATTTCTTAAATTGAATATCTTGATTTAGAGTTCCAAGGACACTAATCTAACACTCATCCCTTCGTGGGATTCGACTATCTAGAATTTGAATAAGTTTCGTCCCCTTACAAACAATCTTTCAGCTAAGTTCTAAGGGCAATGTTTGATATGAGCTTCACAAATTAAGTTAGCTTGAAAATTTACAAGCAAATGTATATTTATTTGTAAGATTATACAAAATTCCAACACAATCCTAACTTATAACACCTGCACTCTTTTACATTACCTATATTGTTCCTACTTTCAATAACACACACTTTATTTTTCACAATATAATAATTTCATCATCACTTACTTTTTTTCACCATATTTTTTTCTCAATCCTACCCTACTACATCTTCAACCAAAATCAAACTCACCTTTCCATTATTCATGGATTTCCCAATCAGGATTTTCTCAATCCCCTACAGCACAGAACAAATATACCCTAAGGGTATGTCCATTTTGTGACTATCCCGACGGACTTTGAACTTTACAATCTCAAACCTCTATTTGTTTTGAGGTTTAAACTAATGATTTTGAAATACTATTAATCATACTCTATCTCATCACATACTATTACTCTACCTTTTATTCTCTCAATACACTCACATTGTCTACTTTTTTATTCTCTCAATACATTCAAAATAATATAATAATATCACATCAATCATTTTTTCTACCATCTTACCCTATAAAATCTCATAACAAACATACATCTTAACTATTCATCAAAATTTTAAAATCCTAAAACTTCAAAGTTCGAGATTTTTCATGCCTACTATAAGCCAGAAACGAAAATTCTGTAACATTTACTCAATCATTCAAACTACATATCTTCCAAAGAAATAAAGTCGTCTTTTACTCAAAATAAAATATTCAACACTATTTCCGGTGATTGATAGAAACCATCAAACTTCTAAATTTAAAAGAAATTTAATTAGAATTGAAGAAATTGCCTGAAAATTATAAGTGGATAGTGCACGGTGTAAGTTTTTCGGGTTTTGCTTAAATGAAATAATAGAAAATGTGAAAATATTATTTAAAATATATATTGCAGGGATTAAAATGTACAAAATTAAAAGTGGCAGATACAAAATGATCATTAATTTTAATGCACAGTGTGGGTTCATGAGTCTTGTTGATATTGCATAATGTGAGTTTCGTGAACTTTTTTTAAATGAAAGATTGAGAATGTGAAGCATTGTTTAAAATATACTATATTGTAAGGACTAAAATATACGAAGCTAAAAGTGGTAGGGGTAAAAGGGTCATTTTAGAGCACAGTATGGGTTCCGGGTTTTGCTGATAGTGTGTGATTTTGGTTTCGTGGGTTTTGCTGAAATGAAATAATAGATAATGTTGAATAATATATTTAAAATATACTATTGTAAGAACTAAAATGTATAAAATTAAAAGTTACATAGGCAAAATGATTCATAAATAATTCTAATCATAAGCCACTTTTATAGATAACTAGGAATTTACCACGTGCTTCGCACGTTGCACATAATTTATTGTGTTGCACGTTATATGTAAGTAGCAAGTAAATTAACTCAAAATTTTATTTTACCAAATGAGTAATTTGATTATAAATTAGTTCAAAGTTAATACATCTACTTTGCAGTTTGCCATATGTGTTAATAGTAAAAGTCAATGTTATAATATACATCGTATATAAGTTCACTATTATATTATCATTCTTGTAATCACAACCTCCAATCAATAAAATGCATTTGATTAAACATTGATCATAGAAAAAAGGGCAAAAAAAGTCCTCCAATTAAATTCTAAAATGTGGTTGTTACAAACAAAAGCTTGCTCTATGAGGAACAAACACTTTCAATGCTCATGTAAACAACATTTCGTAACAGCTCTCCAGACTTTCAAAGCTCATGTAAACAACATTCACCACACTTTCAGAGCTCATGTAATCATATTCCACTATACACCTTTCATCAACCTCATGTCCATTTTTTTAAAGATAATGTTAAAAATATCATCCTTCTCTTGATAAAAGGAAAACAGAATTCATCAGTAGATGAATGAGAAAAGATTTAGACGACAAGATTGTAGTTGGTGTTGTTCTAGCATTCATCCTCTTCTTAAAAAGACTGCAAGACATGTGTAGTTAGATTCATCTTAAAAGAATAAACTATAAAACTCTGTCTTTTAGGACAAATACAGAATGTTCAAACAAAACCCACGTAACTAAAATGAGAAAACAAAATGTTACAATGAAAGAGAACAAACTTACATAGTGAGTTCTAGGATATATTGAAAACAATCATCTCAGGTCCACTAAGTATTGACAATCTGTCATATCAAAATCTCACTCTGAATTTTTGTATATATGCATGACAGTTAAGTTCTAATATGGACTGATTGTCATTTCCCCAATTTACAACAAAGAAGTTAAACTTTTATGAGCAACAATCATTAGGCATATGAAACACTATAGTTAGAAAACTTCAATCATCAGGCATATTAAACACTATAATTAGAAAACTTAGCATCATCATATTCTTGTACCCCTATAGTAGCATCGGCCTAAGACATGTATAAAAAAGTGTCATGTGCTTCAATATATTGTTTAAATTTACTACATACCTTCAAGAGAGAAAAAATTATAAAATCCTAACAGCATAGGGTCTTTAATTGACAAATAATTGCCTCAGGAAATATCCAAAAGATCCATTTTTCAGTGTTGTACACCTCCATAGATCATGCATAACAAATTAAATATTAGAATTGAAAATTAGATGTTTTACAGCTCTATATTCATCAGCATGCTAAAATATACTTGCACCATAAGGGTTTTCCATCTCTAAATTACTCCATAATCAAGTGTCAAAATTTGCAAGATTCTACACACATGGAGAGAACTTGCAAATGTTAAGAAAATGTAGAGGGACAACTTGACTCAAGTTAATTAATCAACCAAACTTTCCTAGTGTTTCAATCATTAACTAAAGTAAATATCATTGGATCAAATAAGACCTATACTATATATGCGTTTAACGTAAAAGTATGTTTAAACCAACGATTTAAAATTCAAAGCCAGCAGTTGACTGACGGTAACAATTTTCTCCCTGAGCTCACGTAATAACTGAAGTTCAGAATAACATTTTCATAATGTAAAATTTGAACTTGGGCATTAAACAAATTACAAATTAACACAAGAAAACAGTACTTTTGGCTCTCTTAGATTAGCCAATAGACGCAGTTTTAGAGCCTGAAATTAGTGGTACCTTTACACACTCCAATATTGTGGCACGAAGCCTCTGCCCTGCTTGACTATCCAAAGTAATAGCTTTCATCAGCATATTTCATGCAACATATCTGGGAGAATGAGTTTCAGATTTATCAGACATAAAATAAAGAACAGGAAAATGAGGCTACCACTGTGATATGGTTTGTGTTAGTGTTAGTGTTTTAAAGACAATCTATTGTAAGGACATAATACTTGATGATATTCAGTTTGATTTAATATTATAGTTCATTTAATATTAATGTATGACAATACACTTGTTTGAATATTATGTTTGATTGTTTGCATTTATTCATGCAAATGTTCCCATGAGTCATTGTGGTTGTGAGAACTCAGATGACTTAAGCATGATTCTCAAATAGCCCGGATCAAGGATCATCAAGAATTGGATATTGATGATGCAATGAAGATTGGTGTGCGATCTGCATCATACTCTTAGAGAGTATAGTAAGATCTCACTTACTACGAGATACTAGGTATCTCATGATGGATGCACAAATACCTTAGAGGGTATTGGTATACCCATCCGAGAAACCGTTTGATGTAAGTCCACAATATGTATCTACGGGTATCTCGGTTAGTGAAAGCGATGCGATATTCCTTTGACTTGAGGTCAATACGCACGACATGTGTGGAGTGATGAACTTTGATCATGACCGACGCTTGCACCCGTCTATGGGTAGATATGACTTGGATTGAGTTCATCACGAAGTGCATGTGCGTGGTAGTTGAGCCAAGAATAAGATTCATTCCTCAATGTGGATTTAGAGAGAATACTCATCTTCTCATCATAATTGGATCAAAGTCATCAGCCGATGCACGTCAACTTAGACTTTGTGGCTAAGTGTGCATGATCAATTAGTGATTAGAGATAATATGATTAAGTTATTTGAATAGACACTTCATCATGTTCAAGACTTAATCGAGTATTCACGAATGAAATGAGGAAATCGTAATAGCCCATGTTTCAGTTATAGGTAGTTGCACGTTTCTCGCAACGTACCTCATATATTGAGAATGTCTGATTTATTGTCTAGGGTTCAATTAAGACTGTTAGCTTGACTAATCACTCGATATATGAGGGTCTATGGGTCACACAACAAGTAATGGTTGTTTATTGATTATAGTTGGTGGATTAAATATTAAATTATATTTAATATTTAATTTATGGAGAAGTAATTAATAATAGATTAATTTGGAATTAATTTGTTTAATTAATTAATTTATTAAATATTTAATTAAATTTGGATTTAATTTAAATAAGAAATTCTCAATAATAATGAAATTTGGAATATTATTAATCTAAGGATTTATTTTAAAATATTTTATAATGTTAAAAATAAATCTATATATAGAGATTTGAGAATTATCGTGAGTTATGGAATTTAATTTTTCCATAGTGCAAATTAGATTTGGATTATAGTTGAGGAATAAATGAAGAATTATGTTTATGTTTTTTTTTTTCAATTAATTGTTCGATTTGTTATTTTTTGAGCGTGTTTTAAGTGTTTATGTGCTTCTAAATTCCAACAGTATGTTCAACTCCAATAGAAACAAAAATTCCAACAGTAACCTGGTTGTAGACAAACTAAAAGAAAAGAAAAAACTCCTATTTTTAACCAAAATAAATTCAAGAAAATCAAACCCCATTGCTCAAATTGAAAAAGTACATTGGACACCTTGGAAAGAAGAAATTTTGAGTAGGCTCCCAATCAGTTTTCTGTTAATCAAGCTTTCATCAACAACATGAACCTGAAACTTATCATCTGCAGCTGCAATTCCCATATTTTCAATCTCAAAAGATAATTAGAAAAACTCAAGGATTTGAAAACAAAGATAAAAAATGGCCTTTTTTATAGGTGCAACTGGTTGTCTTTTTCACTCAGGTTTATCCTATATAAGATGGGGAGAAAGGAAAAAGAAGGGGTGAGGTTTGTAAGGAACAAAGAAGAACATAAAATCCACAAGCCAGAAAGCAAGATCTGTTTAGAAATGTTTGCTGAAAAAAATTCCAGCTTGAAATTAAGTTACAATGGAAGCAATACAAAGTTGATTAAGGTTGCTATTTGATTACATTAAACTAATCTTATTCAGAAAGGTTAAAATATTCCATATTTAATATGATTTCAAGCCATTTAACCACTTGAGATAAGATTAACCCAGAGATGAAACGAATAACACTATACACACACAATAAATTGAAAATAAAGGTTAAAAAGAATATGCAACAATCAACTTATTAAAGTCATGGAAAACGTATAAGCCCATTAAGATATTGATGCCAAAATAAAACGTTCTCAAGGAAATAATGCAAGAATATAAAATCAACGACCAATAATTTGTTTCTCAAGCAAATAGATCAAAATATCACATACATCAAGAGCTTTTTGAACATCTTCTGGTACTATATGTGAAAATTAAACATTAGAACGTTCTCATTTCTCCCTATAATCAAATACCTCCAAGTCTTTTTAGCTTCAAAATGCCGGGTTTCTAAAGAGAATAGTTGTAGACGGAAAGGCCCTTACGACAGTCATCCTTGGTTGAATCATCAGGAAGGGAAGGTCATTCATACAAGGAACCACAAGTGCAGTTCCTGCTAACCTAAGAACAAACACTGAAAAAATTCATAATCATTATATGAAAATCAGTATAGCCTTATTAGATATTACGTATATAAGAGCAGTCATATTTCATATTATTACATATTTGGTGTTCTTTTGAGGCAAATTCAAACAGGGTAGCAACCTATCGATACACCAAGCACGTAAAATTATATTATAAGGGATCCCTATATAACAGCTTCGATCATAACATCTACATTTAATCTTTCTGTGGCATAACCAGAGACAAACAATCAATTTGTTAGCAAGGTTCTTCTATATTCATAATTAAGTTAACTGAAGAGACATAATGTTGAAGCTTATTGATATGTTTATAGCTGAAAATAAACCAAATTTCTAGAAACTAACCAAAGATTGATGTCAAAAGCTCAATTAAGTTTAGTTCAATAAACATTATAGTCAAACTAAACAGAGTTCTACATTTGACAAAATATATAACTCGAGTTTTATCCTGATGAGTGGTAGTACTAAGCACATGTAAAAGGAACCACCCACTTTGAAGTGTTTCACAGTATAACACCAACCTTCAGTCCTTTCAATGAGAGGAAAAGCAGACTTCATCTCGTCACACATTCCCGCTACAATGACTGTGATTTCCTTTCCATCCCTTCAAACACTCCCCTGTAAATTGTGCAACCCCAACCCCCATTAAAACCCTTTCACTCAAGATTTTTCTAATGTTGCAATCTTAAAAAAATTCTTCAATTCTCGCCTCCCTCCCTTGCTGACCCAGAGGAAAGGATTTTTCAATATTTTAGTTCTTGTTCCAAATTATCCCAATCCAACAATATTTCTACGCATATGAAACATGGGTGTTATTTGAAAAATTAATCAAAATCATTACATGAACTTAATCAAGAAAAATAATAAATGGATTATCTTGAGTGAAAGGGTTTTAGAACAACTACAATATCCTCAAGCAACAGGTCTATTCCAATTTCCTCAAATCCCTAATTTTGTCAAAAAAAAAAAAATCATCTAAATTCAACTCCAGAAAATAAATAAATTAGATGATGAAACGAAATTGACCAGAAATCACTTACCGAATCGAACAGAGACCGATAATCGTCAGAACTCACACGGAAAATGGATAGCTTCTCCTCCTCAGTGTTCTCGCCAGCCATCGCCTCGCCCGACCCTCCGTCTAGCAGCCGCTTCAACTCTCGCGCCCCTCTCTCGCCAGCTGCCGTCGCGCCCCTCTCTCGCCAATAAATGCGTAAAAATGTTACAAATTTATATCCCATTAATAAAATCCATTTATTTATGAGTGTCACAACGTATGCTTCCACCATGTTGGTTGCTCATATAAGCAAACAACCCTATAACTTGATCCTATTTATGAATGCAGTACACCAGAAGTCAGTACACCAGAAGTAAACAATGTTTCCTTTTTATATAGTTGTATGAATACAGAAGGGAAAACTAATTCTAATTGATGTTATTAGATTAACCAAAATAAAATAAAATTATGGGGATATAATCAACCAATTGTTCATCATGCACTGTAAATGCAATATTACTTAACAGACAACATCTGAATTAATTTGATTTTGAAATTTCGTATGGATTAAATGACCAAAATAATAGGATATATAAAGACAGGGCTATATTTATGTCACCCAACTATTTAGAGTTAAATAGCTCGGAAAGTGTGTTAGTGGCGCTGCAGAAAGCGAAGTATCAACCAGGAGATTTTTAACCAGTGATCAAGAATCGAGAATACATGATGTATAACTAAGACAAAAATTAAGTTTGAATAAGAAGGAAAATTACCAGATTCTCCATTGTTTTGGACTCGTTGCTTCTTTGCCAAAGCTCATTCCTCATTTCTTTTCCTTCAGATGTAAGCTGCAATTGCCAACATTAGAAAATATTAAGATTGTCCTAAAAAATATAGGAGATGAACAGTAAACCTTGGTAGAAGTTAATATTCCATTCCAATAGTAATTTTTTGTGTTTTACTATGGATCACAAGATGCATCTCTATTTTCAAATATTTATAAAAGATTGAATGAAACTAAATATGAAAAAAAACCATAAATCAGAAAAGAAATTAAAGCTTCCTGACACCAATGATAGCAGTAGGACTGCATGCATCAACAGTAGAAGAAGAGCAGCATTATTAGAAACCATTTTTTGCTAAGATTAAATAATTCTCAACACAAACTATATTATACAAGTTGTGGACATTGTAAATGATCAGATGTTGATTCACGTTCTGCATTACAAAAATGAATGAAACTACATATCCCATTTATAAATACATGAGAATTCAAGCATTGGACTCTAAATTAGTGGCAACAAACCCTAATTCGACCACTTAAAGTCATCTGCAACTAATTAGCTACGATATAGGATCAACTTATACAACTAATTGCTTAACCATGCAAAAACACAATGTCAGCTTAGGACTAAACACAGAAAAACACACATTTTCTGATAGAGAGGAATCGGAAGGAAGACGGATGCAAACGATCCAGATCGACGGGGGTGGGAGAACCCTAGCGTCGTGCACCTCCCGTTAGATACCCCATCCCCTTCCCCCTCCAGCCGTCATCGTCCGATCTGCAGCGGCAGACCCTTATCCTACCTCAAGCGTTCCCCTTCTACACCAAAGCTTTTTTGCCTATATTATGAAACACAAGAATATGGAATAAAACATAAGCATATACCACCAAATCCACAATCGGCAATCATCAATAAATATATTTCATCTTTCGTTTTTTCTACAATGATGATATCACTTTACCTTTCAGACCTCCCGGTTAAGGCGGCAAACCGATGGTGAGAAACATTGCGTCGTCAACCTCCTATCTTCGTTCCCCGCCCCCTCCCCTCGCTCGAGCCATTGTCTTCCATTCCGCAGGCGCAGTTCTTATACTCCCTCAAGCGTTCTCGTCGTCGCCGCCCTCCCCTCCCATATACTCTCTCGCCCCCTCGTGTTTCTCATCTAATAATGAACCGTCTCATTGTTTAGGGTATATTAGTTTCGCAACTAGCACGGATGAATTTTGGAAATACAATCCTAAATACTTTTTTTTTTCAATATTCAAACAAGGTATTGTAAAATCCAACAATATTCATCTTTAATATTATTATTACACCCTACACCTTACATCCTATTTTGAATTTTTTATCATATATTAATAAATTACTTATATTATTTATTCACGTTCAAATCTATCTTTTTTAATAGAAAAGGAATTAAAAATTATATAAGAGTTGAAAATTATGTGTGCCTTTAAATAATTTTTTATATATGGTTTGTTAAATTGCCCACAAATGTTTGTCACGATTTTATGTAAATCTTTTTTAAATTGCCCTACACAAAAATTTAAATATATATTTTGACTTTTGCATATCATATTTTTAAATACTAGTAGTGAATCCATATCCGAAATGAAAAAATGTGAGGAATATAGATTTAAAATTTTAAATATTTCAATAAATTAAAATTTAATTTAAAAAAAAATCTGGCGTTTTTTTTTCACTCACGCGGCGATTATATATGCTTCTTCTCTCTCCCACAACTCTGCCTTTTCTGGTTTTCAAATAATTTTTGTAAATCTTTTTTAAATTGCCCTACACACAAAACACCACCATTTGATTGCCCAGCACAATTGTTATACTAGTAGTGAATCCATATCCGAAATGAACTCACAAAAAAAATATAATCTGGCCTTTTTTCACTCAAATCAATTACCTTTTTCAAATTTTTTCTACTTTTACAATCATACACATTACATTCATTCAATCACTTTTACACAACACAATAATAATATAATACTATTCATTCTTTTTTATTACAAATATTTGAAATTTTTTATTAGGATTTTGAAATTCAAGGACTTTGAAGTCCAGGATTTCTCACGTCCATTATAAGCTCGAAACGAACATACCCTTAGAATTTTTTTAACAATTATTTAGAGATTTAGTTGGGGTTATTTTGCACACTTGAAAGTATTAGAAGGGCAAAATCGTATAAAAATATTTTTCATGGCTAAGCCACTTTTTTAATAGTAATAGATAGATAGATAGATAATAGATAATAGATTATTTAGAGATTTAACTGGGGTTATTTTGCACACTTGAAAGTATTAGAGGGGCAAAATCGTTTAAAAATATTTCTCATGGCTAAGCCACTTTTTTTAATAATAGATAATAGATAGTAGATAGTAGATAGATATGGATATAAATATAGATTAGCCAACAACAACCATATCTCATTTTCGACAAAGTAGATTAAAATTACTTTTTATCCTGCCAAATTAATAGAAAAAGAATTGATTTTACGATAAAAAAATACAATAATAATTTTCAACGTTATTGACCGAACAACATTAAAAAAATAATAAAAACTCGACGGTCTCATGAATGAGACGGGTACAACTTAACACAAATCAACGTTCATCCCTTTCAAAGTGTTAAAACGTCAATGCCCAATTATATTCCATCTAAAAAAATACTTTGTTGGCCGAAAAATATTTTTATTTTCAACCTTATTTGCCGAGCAACGAAAAATCAAAACAAAAGAATCAATCACTAGCTACTTTTATTTTCCAGTAAAAATGCAACTTTCATTTCACATAATGAAGGGAAGGGATATAGAGGTATGAGAGGTACTACTAAAATCAAACACCAAGAACTAATCTAGGATTAATAGTCAATCTTGAAAACTAAAATCACCACACCCTTTCACTTTGATTGCAAACCAAATCTAATGGCCCACTTGGTTGGAGTAATGGGAGTGAGTAATATAAATCACTTCTATTGATGTTGTTTAGTAGGTTTGATACACAAGTAATGAAAATAGAAATAAGTAATTGATTACCCCACTCGTTCAACCCACCTCATATGACACTTATTGTTGATGTTATAATCAAACAATAACAATACAATCAATATCTCTTAGCAATTGACCATTTGATGATATCCATTATCGTTACCATTCAAGTCATACCAAGCGGACCCTAAGTTCTTAACTTTCAATTCCTCAACGGTCTTGCTTGGAGTTTAAATCACAAATGGTCTCATAACTTTGATCTCAAATAAATTTAGTTCCATAATTTTTTTTGTCATCGATTTAGTCCCAATAACTTTGAAAATGTCCAATTTTAGTCCGAATCGGCCGGAAAAACTTCGTTTTGCCGTTTTTATTTGGTTTTTTCGGCGGATGCTGTGACTGGACTGGCACGTGTAATGTCACGTATATTTTCAAGTGTGTTTGGCTAATTCTTGCCGTCAATTCTATTTTAATTTTAAATTTAAAATTTTAATTATATGCTTGAAATTTCAGCTGTTAAAAAACAAATTACACGTGACAGTCCAGTCACAGCATCCGCCGAAAAAATCCAAATAAAAACGACAAAACGACGTTGTTCCGGCCGATTCGGGACTAAAATAGGACATTTTCAAAGTTATTGGGACTAAATCGATGACAAAAAAACTTATGGGACTAAATTTATTTGAGACTAAAGTTATGGGATCATTTGTGATTCAAACTCTCTTGCTTGTAGTAAATTTCATGTTTTTGAAAATCTTTGCATTTCTTCATTTCCTCAACTGACTAATTGTTTGCATTCCCAAATCTTGAACAAAAATATATAAATAAGACATACTTACGTGAAATGGTATTTTTCAAGTAAATAATTTCTTCAATGCATTATGTAGTATAAGAAATTTCGTCAATGGGCAATTTTGGGGTTGGAGGACAGGGCATGGACGACATCGGCGAAGCCAGGGCCCAGGAGTAAAGCAAAAAGAGAGTGGAGAGAAAAAGTGCGGAAGTGAAAGTGGTGGAAAAAAAAAACAGAGGCATAGAATAAGAGTATAATTTAATTGATACTTCAACGTAAGTCCATTAAAATTCGTTTAAAATGTGGGAATCTATTAAGGGTGTAAATTATTCATATTAATGCTGCTCGACAGTTTTGATATACCCGTAATGAAAATAAAAGTAAATAATTGATTACCCTACTTTTATTATATAATTACACCCTTGGAATTACTTATTCAACCCTATGAGATTATATCAATTTTTAATTTTCAAATCAAGCAATAACAATGCAATCAATAACCCCAAAATAATTGACTCTTAAATGATACTCATTACATAAATCATACTAAACAGACCTAACTATTAATTCCAAAGTGCAAATAACCAAAATTTTGTCACCGAGGTTTTCGTTTGGGGTGGCCGAACAGTAAAATACAGCAACGTCTCAGCCCAAGTACAGGCCCACTACAGGGTACTGAGAAGTAGAAGATGGATAACGGGATAAGATTTGAAGCGGCATTTTAAGCGCACATATATCGATCACACTGCAACTTCAGCGCGAAGACGAGAGAGAGAACGAAAGTATTCTGTGGGAATGGCTTCCACCAGTCTTTCATGGACTTCATCTTCATGGCTTCAAAATCATAGTTTTTCGAAGAACATTAGCGCTGATACCACGAATGGAGCCTCAGTTTTGACAGTTGTGTCTCAAAAGAAAGCCAAGAAATTGCGCAAGGTATTCAAATTTCTTCATTATATGATGTGGCGGACTATTCCAATTTTCTGGCATTAGGTTATGATTTTATTTGTTTTTTTCAATTTCCTTTGTGTGTGTTTCAATTTAGGTTATATTGAAGGAGGATGTGGCAACTTTGGGGAAAAAGGGGCAGCTACTGGATATAAAAGCTGGTTATTATAGGAATTACTTGCTGCCATTGGGCATGGCGCAGATTGTGACACCTACACTTCTTAAGTAATTATTTGGCATTTAATTTGATCATCAGTAATGTGGTTTCGCAAAATATTGTGATTTGCCTTCTTATGTGTTCATATGTTGATCCTATGAAAATGTAATGCGTTAACTCTAATGGAAATGGAATTATGGCCATGTAACTCAAGCATGATTTTGTTTTATAAAGAATAAGAGGCATATTGTTGGCACAAACTGAAGGTTTTGTCCTCATTTTATACCTTGATAAATGATGCAAGATATTCAAAATTCTGATATTGGCCCGTCTTCATTGTACCTGCATATTATAATCATACTTTTGATTGTAAAACTCTTCTGTAAGTTGTTCTGGAAACAATAAAATTACTTACATTATAATTAATTATCTGTGATGTTTTGTGTTGTCAGGGAAATGAAGGTAGAAGAGGAGAGAATCGAGGCCGAGAAGAAAAGGGTAATGAGTTCTGCACATTTTTAATTATGCACTTTGGTTGATAAAGAAATCAGGTATTGTATTTATAGTAACTTGAAATGCTAACTCTGAGTCTCTGATACCTAGCTAAGTCTAGTTGTTTATTTCAAAGAAATGTTATTTTATTCGTCTGCCTTAAATTGCTCATATGATGAAATCGTACGTAATTCCATGGTTCCTTCTACTTCTGTGACGTATATAATTTATGTCATGCTATTGCATTAGATAAATTGTTCTGAATATCTGAAGAAGAAAAGTAATGCTGGTTTACGATTGAGAAGTGGATGCAAATACTATTGCATGGAAAACACTCATTTTTTGGGTGAACCACTTGTTACAATTGGAGTGGATAAAATGGGCATTTTTCAAACTATTACCACCACAAACGTTGGTTTGCTGGTCTGAGGTGGCGTAACTATACAATTGTTAGCTGATGCGATTGATGGAATGTAAAAATAGAAAAGTAGGATGTTTAGGTTCCTCTTTGTAAGAAGCTTTTCCTTGGAATATGATATTTTGTTTTCTATAATCAGTTTATTGTTGACTCATTTATATAAACCTCTAAAAAAATTAATAATACTCCCTCCGATCCCAAATAAGTGATGTGGTGTTAGAGCAGTGATTTTTGTTTCTTATTATTTGATTTTGTCAGATAATTTTCACATTCTCTCTTTTACCCTTATCTCAGTCGCAAAAATCTCTCATAATACCTGTATTAATTAATTCTCTCATTCTTCCTTTTCTTCCACAGGGTAAATCATCTCCTCATATCAATCTTCTTCCTATTCTTAAATAGGGATATGTTTGTCACTAAGCACTCAATCTAAATTTCACCAACAAACTCTACAATATTACTTATTTGGAATTGGAGGGAGTAGTAACCTGCGACTTAATTTTGGTGGAGTGACACTAATTCCATTATTTTGTTTGAAGGATATCAATATATCATTCTAGGATGTTATTTTCTCTTGCATTTTGGCTTTCAGGTAAAAGAAGAGGCACAACAGCTTGCCATGATTTTCGAGACAGTTGGAGCTTTTAAGGTGAAGCGAAAGGGTGGGAAAGGAAAACTGATTTTTGGATCGTAAGTTGGTTCAAAATCTTGTTAAGCATGCAATAAATATATTCTGCTGTCCCTAATGTAAACTCATAATACAGTGTCACTGCTCAAGATCTCGTTGACATAATTAAGGCCCAGCTTCAGAGGTACATTTTCCCACATTTTAGCTTATGCTATATACATGTTCCTCGCAATTGTCTCTGCTATATCTTTATTTGTTGATTGTGTTTTTTTCCCATTTATGTCTTGTATCCTGAGTCCTGACCATCAACTTGATACAATTTTCATTTTAATTTGAGCCCATAATATCTTTTCTCTCTCCCCACATCTCTTAATTTGAGCCCACATCTTTTATCTTCTCTTCCCCACATCCCTTAATTTGAGCCCATAATAGTTTTTCTCTCTCCCCTCATCTCTCTTTCCTCTTATACAATCCCTTCAAAATTATGAGAGATTTTTGGGATTGAAATAGGGGTAAAGGGGGGAAAATGTGAAAATTATCTAAAACATCAAATAAATAAAGACTAAAAACACTACCCCGAAATGTCACTTATTTGGGATAGGAGGGAGTAATATATTTTCCAAAGACTTCAAATTTCTCCATGTGAAAATTCTTGCATCTAATTCTCAACTGTACAAAGCATTACCCGTAGTCTCATCAACAATGCTGGTAATTTAGTAAAATCACACAGATTATACATGCAGTACACATGTTCAATAAGTTTGTTGCATAATCTATAACTTTGTCTTTCAGGCTGCTGACATAGATGAAATTCATTTGGCTTCAGTCACATATATTTTGTTTGCCGAGAAGCATTGGATATATTGATAGTAACTGCCATTTTTTCCTTTGCATCAACTGTCTAAATGCTTTTTTTAGTTTGAATTTCACAAATCATTAATCATCTCATTTTCATAGTCACTTTTGAGCTTTCAGTAATGTTTGGTCCATTTAGCATCCCCATGATGCAGAAATGCAGCTCTACAAATTGCACACTATGCATTATTACATAAAATACTTACACAAACTCTTTCAATAGATGCATGTATAAACATTCATAATGTTTATTTTATAGGGATGTGGACAAAAGAATTGTCACTCTTCCAGAGATCAGAGAAACTGGAGAATATATTGCAGAGCTAAAGCTCCATCCCGAAGTCACAGCTCGTGTAAGGGTGACCGTGTATGCTAACTGAGGACACGGGCTTTATGGATCTACTCAAACAGGCCCCAAATTTCTGTATCGTGGTGATAATTTTGAGGTGTGTGGTTAAAATTGGTAATTACTCCCTCCGTTTCTAATTATCTTTCTAATTTATCCATTCACACAAATCAACTAATCATTGACTAGGATATCGAAAAGACTATTATACCGTTATTCATTACTAGTTGATATTAATAAGCTTATAATTACAAGAGGGTTATTAGTAATCATTCGGGGTATTGATGGAAAAAAGGTTAATTTTTTGTTGATATTAACAAAGTGACAAATAATTAGGAAGAAAGATGGATGTACTTAGGGGGCCAAGGCCCAAGGGGGTCACTGGGTCCCCTCATTTAAAAAAAAAAAGTGTATTTGTAATTTTACATATATTTAATATTAAAAAATGGATATAATTTTGTAATAACTGCTGATGGCATTGCTGCCCACTACTCTCTTTTCATTGATTTTTTTTTTTTTTTTATTGAAAATTTTCAATCTTTACCTTTACATTATTTATTTATATATTTTGATTTATTTTTTTATTTGATTAATATTAATTATATTTTGTCTAATTTAGAATGTAGAGTTTATGTAATTCTCATATAATCAAGCTGTAATTAAGTTAGAAGATGTCAATTTTTGAGAATATTTGTAATGTGTTTATATTTAACCTACAACTAAACTTTTATATTGATTCTCTTGAACTATAAAAAATGATGTGAATGTAAAAATTTATATATTTTAGTTTAATTTTATTTGTTATCTCATTAGCTATTTGATAATTGTAGTTTCTTGAATTATCAATATTCAATAGTTCGTTTAATGTTACGTTATGATTCTAATTTTGATTTATTTTGTTTCTCGTAGATTTGTTATGTATTATCATTCTTATTAATATATTATTATTCATTAATTTTTTTGGAATTGTTACTCACCCAGTTGAGCAAAAATCCTGCTTTTGTAACCGATTAGGAACACCGTTTTGAATAGCATCAGATAAATAATAAGGAACGTAGAGAGTAGACTCATTGTTTGAGAAAGTAGAAATTTGGACCATTCACATGTAACCAGTCGGTGTGTGTCTCAAGTAACTGGCGATGAAGCATATCACATATGCTGTCTCAGAAATTAATAGATTTTTTTTGGAAGTCGTTAAAATTAGAGATTGATTGTGAATTCGAATGGAGGAACTTATAGTGAGTCATGTGGAATAATTTAAATATGTTATTCTTGTAGTACTTTCCACCCCAGCTCCAATGACCTTATTCTTGTAGTACTTTCCACCCCAACTCAAATCTGGGTTTTAAATTGACAAAAGCTGTAATAAAGATTTGCTGTACATTCATTCATTATTTCTGTTCCTCTCTTTTCATTTAGGATTTTAATCAAATGGTTCTTGGTTTACATCTGAGGAGGCCTATCTGTAAGTCTTTGATCTAATGTACTTAGTTATGAAGTTAGAATTGTTTATCAGGCCATGACTTATTTTATGCTATTTAATTATTGTAGCAGTGTTTCGAGATACATTCACAACTTGCATATATTTGTATCTGCATCCTCTCTAAATGATTTTGTGTGAAAAGATACTTCCATGGAATGAACTAACCATTAGGGGTGTAAACGAGCCGAGTCGAATAGTGCTGAACTCGAAGTCGACTCGATTAAAATACTCAAAACTCGACTCGAATCGGTCGAGGCCAATTTTTTAAGCTCGAGCTCGACTCGAGAAGAAATTCGATATACTCGAACTCGGCTCGAGCTCGACTCGATTATCTATATAATTTTATAAAATTAAATATAAAATATATTATTAAAATATAAATATATATATTTATTAAAATTAATGGCAGAAACTCGATATACTCGAACTTTACTCGAGCTCGACTTGATTATCTATATAATTTTATAAAATTAAATATAAAAAAATATTAAAAATATATATATATATATATATATATATATTAAAATTAATAGCATAGTAGTAATTACTGTGCAAGCTCGATTAGGCTCGCGAGCCTCTCGAGCTGAGTATTTATCATAGTTATTAAAAAGGCGCCTCGAGCGAGGCACTCAGGCGCCCGACCGAAGGCGGTTGGGATTCGACAGGTGCTTTCTGGGCGCCTTGACTCGAGCAGCCTAAGGCATGTCTGCCATCCAGGGTTTGAAATAAAAAAAAACATTTTTTTTATTTGATCGAAATTAATTTTAATCTTAATATTTTGAATCACATCTAGGGTTTCAAGATTCACTTTTTATCAAATATAATCGTCTTATCTCTTTGGGGATATAGATCAATGAGTGGGTGGTTGGTCTAATGGAAGATGAAGATGAGTTGGTTCACCAAGGTGAAAATTTGACTTGGGGTACACTGAAGCCATAGTTAGGTTTCCCTACTAACCATGTTTCTTTTCGGGTATTTATGAGCTCGAACTCGAGTAAACAATCATATGCAGTTAATTTTAATCTTTTTTTAAATATCTGCTTACACCCCTACTAACCATGTTTCTTTTCGGGTATAGGAAACAATCATATGCAGATTTTTAAATATCTCTTTTGTAACTTTGTTTGCTACTCCATGTACAGGCTGGCCAAATTAAGTATCTAAAACAGCTTATCTGTGATGTTATAATTAAAACTATTTAAACCCTTGTCTAATATCCTTGGATAGTGATAGAAATATCGTTGAACATATAAACATTAGAGCACAAGATAAAATATTTTTTGTTATAGTGATTGAAACTTAGTTATGCAGATATATTTAATTTTTCTAGTATATTGGGTGAGTTAATATTTTTTTTTGTTCAAGTAAATGCATAAGTACACAATAATGGTTGATGGTGAAGGGCAAGGATTTTATTATTTAGTAAAATCGTTGAATTAACAACGATTATTGTGTACTTAGGATAAGGCTATAGACTTACCTAATATATTCTGATGTTTACACTCCTCCACCAGGTCAATATTCACTTAGCTCACAAGTTGTCAATTTAAATTTAAATAAAAAAATAATTAAAACTGTGCGTGTGCGGTGGCAATTGGACAACCTAAAACTTTTGATATATTTAATACTGTAAGTCAACTGAAAGTTAGGCCCCTTCAAACTTTGTTTATTTCTTTCGTATCTCAGCGTATCTACTCTTAATTCCTCTAAGCATTAAAATAACACTAAGAACCCGCTTGGTTGAGGGTAATGGAAGTAGATAATGAGAATCACTTTTATTGATGTTGTTTGGTAAGTTTTGATACACAAACAATGAAAATAGAAATAAACAATTAATTACCCTATCTCACTCTACCCATTTCACATAATATCCATTGTTGATGTTTTAACCAAACAATAACAATGCAATCAATAATTTTTAATGATTGATCCTTTAATGATACTCATTACCATTTCCAAGTCATACCAAGCGGACCCTAAGTTTTGGATACATTAAGTGTCACTGTGCACTCTATATTTATAGTGTATTTTAGAATAATATCACTTATTGTATTGAAATATATAACTTATTTACATTGAACTATACAATTATTAATATGATAAATAAGTTGTACAGTTCAGTATAAAAAAAGATATATTTCAATACAATAAGTTGTATGATTTTAAAATACACTATGGAGTGCACCAAGTGCATATGAGACTCAGTCTTAAAATAAATGAGGAAAACTGCAATTCGCCAAAATTAGTTTAATACCCCCAATTATAAGCTTCTATCTTTTGTGCAAGCCCATTTCAAAGCTGACAATTTTTCAAGGAATGTTTTAATAATTTTTCACTTCTTTCCATCCACCATGCATTATGAAAAATTCTGTGTGAGATGATGCTGTGTACATGAAACATGTTGTGAGATAAATTTAGACTATCTGCAATCCAATTTTCATCTTGATTTCTTAATGAATTTTGGCCAAAAGAGTCCGTCTAAAGTTTTATCGTAAATAGAAGTACTATTTTATAAAACTAACATATGTATTGTATTCCATGATATCCGGAAAGAGGTGGTGTTTAATGGCCTGTAAAGTTGCAAATTATCTTCTAGCACTGGATTAGGCCAATTAATCGACAGCTGCACACTATGACATAATATTATTGTTTTCAGCTATATACTTATTGAGATACACTTGCATGAGACTGTCTCACGGTGAGATGAGACATAAATTGCGCATTGGAGTTTTAATATTTTAGGAGAAATAAGTGTAATTTGTACTTAATTGTACCCCGTCTCATTCATGAGATCCATCTCATATGAATTGTTGTCGTGGTCTTATATATATGCAACGCACTGCCACACAATGACACAAAAATGACCCGTTTTCCATTTTCACACATGAGTACATGACACGCCAATAATTTCTTTTGAACAAAAAAATTGGGTTACACATTTTCTTTTGTATTTAAACAAATATAATGTCTATAAAATCAAACTTAATAAATAAAACTGCATATACATTCATATACGCATACGCTCCCACTCAAATTAACACACACCCCACCCCCCCCCAAAAAAAAAAAAAATACTTTCTTTGAAAAATTCTAGTCCCCATGTCAACTTTGAAAAATCGACACGTCAAAGATTGGGGTGGTGGTTGATGAGATGTCAACGCATCAGCATGTTGGGTTGTAATAAGGTTAAAACTAAAGACACATGCCCACACACGCAAATGTTGTCTGATGGAAGGTTATGGAGAAAATATCACAAATGGTCCTGTAATTTTGTTCGATTTTAGAAATAGTTCTGTAAGTTTTTATTTATCAATTGTGATCCTTTTGATTTTAATTGTAGTTCTTTTCGCCTAATAATTTAAAATTTGATCGGAAAATTGATCTAACTTTTTATTCTAATCACATTGACGGTCGTCACCACTCTCATTTGAACTGTCTTTCATCAAAGGAAGAAAAATCCTCAATCAATTTCATGTTTTGATTACACCTCCCCCGTGAATCATAACTTCAAAATCACGAATTACATTCATTATCGTGGCTAATTTCGAGTGATTTATGTTGAGGCGAGGGTCGAAACTTATATTATTCTTTTCCTTTCATTGAACCCGTCATTTCAATATTTTTTTCGCATTATTTTGTATGCTACATTATATTTCCGGCCATTTTTCGGCTAAAATTTTCAATTTTCCGGCGAAAAGGACTACAATTGAAACCAAAAGGACCACGATTGATAAAATAAAAACTTACAGGACTATTTCTGAAATTGGGCAAAACTACAGGACCATTTGTGATTTTTTCTCGAAGGTTATACATATATATAAGCCATTGCCCCATGCAAGGGCGGAGTCAGGATCAAATTTTAGGACGGGCTAAAAGTCAAGCCCAAGTTCCCTTAACGAGTATTATACTTATACTTTACAAATTAATAACAAATACTGAAGTAGCTTGGTGGTGAAGTGTTGCCTTTTACCTTAATAAAAGGTCACAAGTTTGATCTCTATTGGGTGGGCTGTAATAGATTTTTTCTTTTTTTTAATAGTAAATCCACCCCCTCCAAAAAAAAAAAAAAAAAATATATAGGGCGGGCTACAGCCTAGCCTGACCCTCACTAAGATCCGCCCTTGGCCCTATAGTAGATGTACATCGCTTAATGCATACCATTTAAAATGCTAACCTTAAAACCTTTGATTCACTAGTAATACTCCTGTCAATCAAGTTTATATATAAATTCTATCATTGTTATAAGTAAAAACTATTACTGTTATATATACATAAAAATTTTCAATGTTTAAAAATATAAAATATTTTTTAACAATGATAATTTTTATATTTAACATTGATACTAAAAAAACCGAATTCACGGTGAATCGGCCGGTTCAGACAAGTTTTTGTCTTAATTCATATACCAAATTATTTAACCCAAATATATGTAGTGGCCAAGACATCATTACAACAAGAGTGTGCAAGTTTTCGTATACCATCAAATCTCACCAAAATCCATATTTTGAGATCTACTTAAACAATTCAATTTAGTATAATTATACATACAGAATAATCAGGTGGCTTAGCCCACCTGGTCACTGAGCTCCTCATTTGAGTGGGAGATCCAAGTTGGATTCCCTCTGGGAACGAATTTGGAGTTATGGGAGTTATAAGATAGATTGACGATTTCGTGGAGTACTTGAGTGTTTGGTGTACTAACAACTAACTTTGTCCGATAAAAATAAAATAAAAATTATACATACAAAATATTATCATTTATGACTTCGATTGTAAACTTACTATCTTAAATTTCATCTTCACGTTTCGAATTGATTGAGTGTTGATTGAAATTTTGTTTGATTTGATACCATTTTCCTAATACTAGGTAAATTCTGCTCTAAGTGCAATAATGTACAAACTACACGAGAAACATAAAACCATTTTAGTCTTTTTAGACATATCTCAATTGAAGAAATATAGACGTGCTGTTTGAAGTTTGAGCTCGTATTAACTACTCCTATATTTTATCCACGCGTTTATTTTTTTAAGAAAAACTATATTTTATCCATGATTACTTACAAGTTCCTTAAGAAATGGTATTATAGTTAAATTAGTTCTCAATTAGTTTATTTAAGTTGAGAGTTGGTCTCCCATATATAACTTTCATATATAGTATGAAATCACTAATACATAATTGACTTTGCACAGCCCTTAAAAAGGGCCTTAAACAACGGTTTTAACAGATATCCAAGTAACAGCTGTCTAAGCTTAGATAACTGTTAAATAACCACTGTCTAAGAAAAACATTAGACAACGGTTATTAACCGCAATGCAAGTGGTGCACTTGGACAACGGTTATAAACCGCATTCCAAGTGTTTCACTTGGACAGCGGTTCATAACCGCTGTCTAATATATATATATATATATATATATTTTAATGCGTTTCACTTGGACATCGGTTTAAAACCGCTGTCTAATATATATATTTTTTTAATATTTTTTTAAATAATTATTTTATATTTTAAAAATCCTGTTTATACAAAATCAAAAATCAAAACTGATATCACTATAATATATATACGTCCAATACCAAAACATTAAATAAATAAACATACACATCATGAAATAAATAAACATACACATACATACGTCCAATATACACAAAAAACATGAAATATCATCACAAATATATAAGTTAATTACATGCTACCAAAAGTTATACCACTTTAATTATAAATATACAAAAATCGATTGTAAAGGTACCCCGTCCAATCTCTTTTCCATTTCTCCATTCTTTTATCGTTGTAAGTCTTGAGCGGACGTTGATAGACAAACTGCAAACAACGATCAATCAATATAGTTAGATATATAGTATATGAATTTTTATTCAATCAATAATAATTTAAATAAATCGATAAATTGACTTACATTGTTAGGATTAATCGTCGTTTGAGAAGCGAGGATTATATCTTCAATATAGCAACACACAAAATGTCCACAATGGGCACCATCTCGTTGCCTCGGAACCTGTTATGATTAGCAATTATAAGCACGTATTACAATTATGATTATTTTCTATTAATTTGATAACTTACTAAATTAAATTACCTTAATATTTGTCCAGCTCACTTTATTGAAATTCGATCTTGAGCCTTGATTCGGAAGGCGACTCCGATACATCGTCATCACACTATTATTATTATAATTAGAAAATAAAAATAGATTAAATATGCATATTTTAAAAGTAAAACAAATCATTATATTATATTAAAAATGAACTTACACTTCCATGTATAACGTGAGATCAGGGCGATTTGCAGCCACCCCATTAATAACTGGGTCCATAAAAAATACATTTAATGTATTCATATTTATGGCGACCAACATCCAATGGTTCCTATATTATATTAAGAATATTAAAATTAACTGCAAATTTAGCATATGTGCAAATATCATATTATGAATACAAATTTTAACGAAATGTTTATTGTACTCACCCCACATTTGTTGGCCAAAAAAATGAGATGTTCTCTCCCAATATGACTCAGCATATGTTCGACTATCCCCTCCATGCCCTGTGCCCTATCACCCATTAAGCAAAGACACTTGGGGGGAGACGAAGGAATACATTCCACATGCTCGGGCATCTCTAGAGAGATATACCTCACCTAAATATCTTTAACCAACATATATACGCTAATTAATATTTAAAAAGAAAATTAAACTATATAGAAAGTAAATACTGATAATTAATAAACACATACCTGAGGTAAAAGACTATGGTGGTTGCACTCAACCACTCTTCATTCAAGACTTCAAGCACATGCTCCTGAACGATGAATTCTTCAAAAGAATTATGATGAAAGTGAGCACTCATCGGAATTGTGAGGGTATCGAAGACATTGGACTCCACCATCGTGCTCACCATAGTCTGTACGGTGCAGTCGTGATCTAAGTCTCCAGGCATTGGATAACCAAGTCTGCGTGCACCAATAGTGGAGTCCCTCGTTCTCTCCCTCTGACTATCTACGACACCTCTTGATTTCTCTTTAGCCTTTTGTGGTGATTTCTATTTAGGCTTTTGTGGTGTCGGCAGATCCTACAATCAATTTGCAACATTATTTAGAACGACAAATAAGATAATAAACTTTAATAACATATATTTTACCTTCACGATGAAAGAGACCAAGTTGCTCTAACATTCGATGAAGTGCCCGACCGTTGTTCCGACTGTGACAACATCATCTATTGGTTTCGGCATGGGTGAATCTTCTTCTCCGAATACGGGTACATCTAGTGTGAGCCTCACGAAACCAGGAGTGAGGGGACGACCATGAATCATTCCATCTGAGCTTTTGTGCAACGATCCTGTGGCCACCAACTGAGTATGATCATCCAAATAAAGGTAGCAAAAGGTCGGTGGCTGTTGAATAAGATATTTAGTTAGAAAATTTTAATACACTAGTCTTTAATTAAACAAAGGCGAGACATGCACATCTGATACCTAAGAGACGTTTTGAAGTGCCTCAATAAAGTCGTCCCTAGCATCAGCCGAAAACCTAGCATCAACGATACTATTTTCACAGCTTGCTCCACTCTACGATATTCCGTGACTCGATCTTCTCTCGGACCTCAAACGTTCCACATCTTTAGTCAACTTGGCAACCTGTTCCGAAAGTATACCCACCATATTCATGGCTTGAAGGGCAGGTCACAGGTGTCATCGCTAATGATGTCTTCGTCACGCCATATCCAAAAAATCCGTGGCGGTTTGGGATGCTCTGGCGACCTATAGCGAATCAATCGGATCATCAAGACCGATAACGCGGATAATAGATTTGGGCATCATGGTCTGAGAAATATGCTCCTGAATCAAAAAAAATTATTATTTAATTATTTGTTTAGAAATAATAGTTTGTAATTGAAAGATAAATTAATGGATAGATTACCGCTTCATCGATAATACGCTGTGCACTGAAATCGGCAATACTCCCGTCTCGAGTCTTTCTGGTACTCTGAAATACCTCGAAACGGGTAACAACAGGCTCACTCTCTCCAGCTTTCCTTCTTTCTTCTTTCTACGATATTGATGAAAGTGTCCCTTTATTAGATATATTAAAAGTGAATATATAAAAAAATTAAAAGTTAGGATTTTGATCTCACAATATCTTCTCTTATGCGTGCATAACCTTTGTTCGATCTACGATATCGAGCCTCCATCGCCTTGTCTTGTTAGCGATTTTTCTTACTTCGATTCTACAGTGTAATAGAAATACGATAAACACTGAAAAATATATGGCATTAGGAATTGAGGAAAATGACATTGATCAATTTTACCTACAAATCATCATCCATAGCTCTACGCACAAACTCCTCCCAGCACGAGGTCACCGTAGGGCTATTTTGATACGCCTGTGGCGGACTAGCCGAGTAAAGACCAGTGTCCGGATCTCGTGTGTTACTTCTCAGCCAAGCCCGAAAATTCTTGGCCATTACTCCAGCTTGCGATAGTATTTGCTTCTTCTTGGAATGGTCAAGGCCGATGAATGTAGTCTATACGCATATGTTGTAGGCATACAGCACGAGGTCGGGCATGACCTGGAAAAGTGAAAGGGGAAGCACGTCAAGTTCTACACAAGTATAACACCTCGCCAGAAAGATGGAAGTAAATGCACCTCAAGCACGAGCATGCGACCTTGATGCACCTCGCAGGTCGCATATTGACACAAGTACGGAGCATTAATTGAGGTGGAACCCGTGGCAGGCGAGCAGCGCCAAGGACCTTACCTAAGAATGACCCTAATCAGAGATGTGTCAGTAAATGACGGTAATGATGAGTAGCTAGGAGTAGTTAAATGGCTAAATCCCTGATTATCCGGATTTGTCTCGGGCGACGTCCCAGCGACCTCCGACTTGAGTCACATCAATCTTGTAGCATTTAATGTTTTACAGAGCCACTTTCGGCCCCTTATACTTGTAACCGGGAGAGTGAGCTCTACTCTCCCAAAAACTATAAATATGGGTCATTTATGACCAAGGAAGAAAAAAGAAATCAATACCATACCAAACCTCTTGCAAATTTATTGCTCAAACTCTTATTCTCTCAAGCAATCATATACCATAAATACAATCCACTTTACACATTTATTGTTTGTGTCACTAAGATCACTAAGCCACATCTTAATCCATAATCCTCATATTTTAGTGCACAACAATTGGCACTAGAAGGAGGGTACTCTTTAAGAAATATCGAGCTAAATTCTTAGTGTTTTCTCATTGGAGTATTCCTCACGAATCTTCGATACAAACCCATCTCATTCACCCAAATCTCTCAAAAAACAACTCAACCATGTCTCAAGCAACTCTCATCACCAAGAGAAAAGCCGTTTCAGTTTCATGTCACTCGTGGGAGTGAGGGCTAAGCGGCCCTACCGTTAACAATTTGCAAAGGTGGGGACCCTACCAGGATTGCTCAAAGCTTGAGCAGATCCGTACCCCGAAAGAAATCGATGAAGCCATCGGAGTTACAGATTCTGTCAAATCTGGATCCGGACGGCGACCCCACGCCACACAACTGAGCCAGGAAGGCCCAAAGCAAGGGCAAAAGGTCGAGGCGCGAGGAGTCCCACCGAAAAGTCTTACAAGGAAAGAGCTAACTACGAGGACGCCGCCACGAAGAACCTCATTGCGAGGAACCTCGCCAAGAGGACCTCACCCGGGGAAGTCGAAGCCAACTCTCGAGGGGCTTAATGTACTCCATCTATCGCGTAATCCGAGCGAGGGCCTAATCCTATCCACAAAGCGTTTATTCTCGGGAAGGTTTCAATAGCGGCTGCGCCGAGGCCGCGGACCTGGCGAATCGGCCAGAGCCGACGGCGACGACTATGCGGACCGAAAGTTCGTGTTCAGGATCGGTAGCCCAAGGCGGACCAAGACAGCGGATATCGGCGAAGGATTGACTCGAACAGAGTCTCTCAACATTGTCTAGGTGATTTTTATAGCGGTTTTCAACGCTTTTCAAGTGTTATTCTTGGACAACGGTTTAAACCGGCTATTTATTTTTTAATAAAACCGCTCTCCAAGCTATATCTTGGAGAACTGTTTGAAAAAAAGGCTGTCCAAGTGGTTGTGCAAGATTAAATGTGTAGTAGTGAATTGGATTATTTGATCTATTTCACCAATTCCAACACGCTTTTCTAACTCACTAAACTTACTTGTATCATATCCTGAATAAGTTCACATGTGACATGTTCATGAATTAAAAAATCAATTTCATAGCATGACTCACCCTACAGTTTGCCTTAATTTTTTACCAGTTAAAATAAGGCACAAATCTAACATTAATAAATATGCATTTCAAACATTGATGAGTAATGTTACGTGGTCATGTGGTGGCACATGAATTCTCTAGTATTGCTTCCCCTAGTGTATATATATTATACATGAGCCATTTAAGATTATGGGCTCACTTGCTCGTAAATTAGGCAACATATAAATAACTTTTGGCCACATGGACTAGACGTGACTTTATAATTTTATTTAATTCTTTTATTAAATTATATTACACGGTCTCCTACATGAAATATGATAAATTACTATTTTTTTTATTATATTTCAAAAATTAAAATATCACAGAAATCTGAAAAAGCATTAATGGTACGTTCTCCACCGCAAGAATTTCTCCTAAAGCACATGCATACACACCAGATGCTTTATGCACTCAGCAGTATATTTTAAAAACATATAACTTATTACACTGAAATATACAACTTGCGTTCGTAAAACAAATTACTTGTTCAGTATAAAGAATTGTATATTCAATACAATGAATTGTATATTTTTAATATACACTATATGGATTGCACCGTGCACCAACTTAATCTTATAATTTGAGAGGGTAGCAATAGCAATTAGCAACTACTACAACATGTGGGCGCGCATTTGGGCAATGCCACTTAACCTCTCCCCGGTTTTCTTTGTACTTGGACATGTCACACAATTTAATGTGTCCACATGCATGCATACCCTTTAACTAATTATCACCAAAAACGTCTACATAATTCAATTCTGCTAACTACAATTGTGTTGTGCTCACTAATTAACCCCCATTAACACCCCTAACCCCACCACCACCTTTCTATATATACGTGTTTGTTAGATAATTAAAATTAATTAATGAATTATTGAAAATGTGACAACCTGTAACTAGAACCAACACTAAGTGCAAAAGCTTAACCAAGAGATCTGGAGAATATTATGCATGACCTTATTAATTAGTAATTATCACCTAGCTAATGTTTTAATTTCATTTAAAAAAGAGTGAAATTGAAGTGATTAATTCTATATTTCATTTAATCTATGATTTCTTGGAAGTCTTTACTTTGTTTGAGAGTTGAGACAACTGGTGAACAATATATAATAAATTAATATGGGATCTCTGCAAAATTATGTTGTATATATAATGGTAAATAATTATTGTGAAAATATAATGTAATAGATGGTCAATGGTGAAGTGTGGTTAGTGAAGAAAGTTAGGAGTTAGTAAGTTGAATTGTTACTTGTTAGGCGTAAATTGGTGGGAGTAACCAAGTGAGGATAATCAAGAAACAGCTTTGCAATCTATAATATATAAAAGTAGAAATGAGGTGAGAAAATACAATATTTGTTGGAGCATGTACAACTCCACTTATTTTGTGATGAAGGGGTGACTTTCACTCTCCAAAAAAGATGGTGAATTTGATTAACCAATAATTGTTTTTCCTTTTTTTTTTTTACTTTTCACAATTAATTTTTAAATTCATTTTTCAACATGTTATATATCAAATTAGATTACTTTTAAAGATATTTTATTTAACATCTGTACTACACATATAAAAAATAAAATGCTAACAAAATATATTTATTTTATAATTATTGATATATTATATGAGTTGAATTTAAATAACTTTTATTTTAAATTTCATAAGATTTGTTGAATTTTAATATCATTTTATAAACTATTAATTATGATGAATTTAATACATAATTAAAAAAATTATTATTCAATTAAACAAATTGTGAGTCACTCACACATCTACAATATATTTTTCATATATTATGAAAAGTAAGCAAAATAAAAATTAAAAAGATCAATTGGTAGGTAAAAATAATTTAAATTTAGTTTTTCATTATATTTTGCATTTTACATTACATCTTCTTATAATTAATTTATAATATTTAATTCGTGCATCGTACGGGAGAATTACTAGTAAATGTAAAAGTGTAGTATTAATTTTTAAATTAAAGTGATATATATATATATATATATATATATATATATATATATATATATATATATATATATATATATATATAGCTGGTGTGTAGACATGGAACTGGCGATGGCAGTTATCAAGTCATCTTTCATATCCATTAATTCCTTGTCATTTAATGGAACAGATGTATAAGTAACACTCTCCAATTCAAGTTCAACCAAGTTCTTATTTAGCTTTATTTTTGTAATTTTGTGCAACAAAAAACAACCTAACCCACTACTTTTAGCTGTGGCGCTCGTTTTTCTCAACCCACATCTCTCTCTATGCATATGACAAAATTTTGTGAACTCATGTACCCAATGAACTCTATTTTTTTTATCACTATAATACATAAAAGTTATAGTTGTTTAGAAAATATTTTATTTTTTCAACATCGATAGATTTTGTATATAATACTTCCTCCGTCCCCTACTAATATGCATACTTGTTTTTGCACACAAATTAAAAAAAAAAAATAGTTTTATAGTGTTTTGTTGACTTTTTCAAAGGGATGAAGGGTGATGATTGTGAGGATGTAGATTATAGGGTGGAGATTGTGAGATTTTTTGTCATTTTAAGGAGTGCAAGTTGGTAAGAGACGGACGAAAAAGGAAAATGTGCAAGTTGCTAAGGGACGGAGGGAGTAGTTGATAATTTTTGTGTATAATATTAATAAAGTATCGACTGATTTATAAAAATGTTACACTTAGGGTTGTTCACGGTACGGACCAAAACGAATATTTAAAATTATCCGTGTCCGTATCAAAGTTCGGTTATTTTAAAATTGAAGTGTCTGTGTCCGTACCAAAACTTCGGTTCGGAACGGTACATATTTTTCATTTTTCAAAGACGGTTGAACGGATCGAGATCGGACCAAAAAGCGATTTTTTAAACCTTTTCTCCTTTTTTTTTTCTATCACCCCTCATTTTTCTTTTTAATCACAATTTTCTTAAAAATATTTGTGCAACCTACACAAAATGTACATGAATTCAATATCTCTTCAACCATATTCATGCATCTACCCTTCAAACTCAAACATATTACATGATAGGATAATAGTTAATTAAAAATAATAAAATAACTCAAGACATCATCAATGGTGTATTTAAAACATGGCTAATAAAGTACACATTTAAAAATTTATTGTGAATTTTAAATCGATCCAAATTGACGAGAGGTGATGATTCTGAGCGATGAGTTAGTGCGAGAGAGAGTAAGGATCAGAATCGCAAATTAAAATTTTATAGAATTCTCGATAATTATAAATCACAAATAAAGAAGTAATTAATATTCTAATATCTCGCCAAAATATTCATGTGATATATTCAATATTAAATTACATGGATATCAATAATCTATAATACAATTTAATGAATATAAAATAAATTAATAATTAAATTTATTATATATTTGAACCGATTATTATTCCGGTTGATTTGATCGGTTTGATGCGGTTTCATTTGGTTTTTTAAGATGCAGTTAGTTCAGTAATATCCATGTTGATATCCAAAAAAAAAAATTCGATTCGGTTCGGTTTGAAAAAAAAAAATCGAAAAAATCAGCCGGTTATTTTCGATTAAATGCCGATAATCTCAAACTAAAGTGAACATCCCTAATTACACTACATATGTATATATACATAATGTACTTCACACACGCTACACCCTTACTCAACAAATTAGAAAAAGAAAATAAATTGGAAAAGTATATATATTTATAAACATAAGTAACAAAAAGAACATAAAAAGATGCCCAATCACACACTTTTCGTAAATGAAAGGCAACCATGAATCGTAACCACTTAAATCACACAAAAAATTCAACCCCAACGTAAAAGCCAAATTAAATTAATTTGGCACTCTTCAATGAATTGATCATCCATCCTAACAAATTAATTTCGAGAATCATGAGTAATGACACATAATATTTTTAATCCCGTAATCAAAATAGAAAATTCAAAATAATTATTCACACTGATCATCAAATGTCAACCCTCCTCAGTAGTGGCAATCCACCAGCGCCGCCGCGGAGAACACCAGCCGCGGCTGCTGGTTCGACGAAAACTTATGAAACTCCGCCTCACGACGGTCGTCCTCCGGCGGCGCCGGCAGGTTCAGATCCAACGCCAACACGTTCCTGCTCTTCTGATCACCACCATCGCGCGACGGCGAATCTCCGCCACCGATTATCATGGTGGAACGGTGTCGTCTCATGTGGCCGCCCAATGCCTGGCCCGAACCAAACTCCGATCCACAAATGGCACACTCGTGAATTTTGGATTTGATTTCGAATTGCACTACTGTTGAAGTTGACGACGGAGCAATTGCGCTCGATTTATCCGATTTGCCCTCTCCTTTTTCTGATTCCTCCGGCGGCGGCGGCGCCGGTGGCGATTTTTGCAAATCGGCATCCTCGGCGGTCTTATTCTTCTTATGACTAGCTCTATGGCCTCCTAATGCCTGAAACGATGCGAAATTTCTGCCACAAGTTTTGCACTCGTAAACGTAGATTCCGACTTTTCCGTTGGTCGTCGTAGCCATTTCCGTAAATTTTCGGCTTCTGAATTTACTCTCCGGCGGCTTGATTTCCGATTCCGATCGAGTGGAGAAATTAGCGCCTCGCGCGAGAAGGATCAAGCAATTGGCCATATCCTCGTCCTCTTCCGACGAATTGCAATTGAACACGGCACCACTGCAGGATGACGTGGAGGACGACGGTCTTATCCGCTTGGTGCGCTTTCCTTTAACGATCATGTGATCGTTAGAGGCCGTAAAATGTTCCAGAATTTCCATATTCATCAATATCTGAAATTGATTAATGGTAGTGAAAAATGAGAATATGAAAGACAGTTTGTAGTTTGTAGTAAGTGGAAGAGTGAGAAAATGAAGAAGGGGAGTTTTGCTTCTATTTCCTTTTTATATACTATCATTATTTTTATTTTGTAATATGGTTGCCAAAAATTTAAACTTCATGGAATATGCTAATTTTGACGGGGATTTAAATCAAAATGATCTCGTAACTTTACACCTTTATTGAAAAGGTTCCGTATATATCACACGTTTCTATTTAGTCCCGTATGTTTTTAATTTGTGCCGATTTAGTCTCAAATCGTCGGAGACCGGTCAAACTACCCCAAAACGACGTCGTTTTTGGGGCGTGTGTATAATTTTGATCGGAAAACACTTATCACGCGCCGATTTAGTCCCAAATTAGGGGCGCGTATATCACACGTGCAAAAAATGACGTCGTTTTGGGGTAGTTTGACCGGTCTCCGGCGATTTGAGACTAAATCGGCACAAATTGAAAACATACGAGACTAAATTGAAACAGGTGATATATACGGGACCTTTTCAATAAAGATGCAAAAATACGGGACCTTTTTTATTTAAATCCCAATTTTGACGCGTCGAAAAAAGTAACTGCAATTTTTATCATTAGAATATGAGTAATTGTTGGCCTTGTAAAAATTTTTTATGGTCACAAATGTTATTCGACAAATACTTGTATGCACCCTTAGCACCAATTTAAAATTGGTGTAATTTCAAAGCTTTTTTTTAACTACTCCTTCCGTCCCGTGATTACTGCAACACTTGCTTTATTTGGAAGTCCCAATATTATTGTAACACTTTCAAAATGAAAATCGCACACAATACTAACCAGTTCCATTCATCTGTGTCATTTTCTCATGTTCTAAATCTGTCCAACTTCCTTGATCTTTAGTACATGGACCCAAAATTATGGTAGACCTTTGGATAATATTTTAATTTTCACTTGTCATACATTCATAATATGGAACATTGAATGGAATACTGAAAGTGGAACAGATGATATCATTCACAATACTAACACCCTCACAACATCACTTTATTTTCAAAATTACCACTCAAATCTCTTCTTTATTTCAACTCAAATCCACTAAAAGTCAACATCTCCACCTTGAATTACCCACAATACCCCTTATTTATTACACTCAAACTCACTTTTCACTTTTCTCTTTAATTTGCGTGTCATTTTTAGTGTTGCAGTTCTCTTGGGACGGAGGGAGTATATTTTAAATTTTGAACAACACCCAACAAGGACCCGACCCGACGCGATCCGGACCCGACCCGAATGGTTCATGATTCAGGGTTTAAATTCGAGTTCATAGTTCAGGGTTTGAGTTCATGGTTCATGAATGAAAAAAGAAATATAGAGTGAAATTACCCAAGTTCTAAGTTGTAGTTAATTCAAATTAAAATTGAATCCAATTGCACATGTGCAATTGGTGCATACAAGTATCACTCTTATTGTGAAACTTGTACATAGTGAAATTTATTCTTTTTTTTATAAGCATGATGCTTCCGTTATCACGATTAATATTCTTTTGTAATATAAGTCACACCATTCAGTTATCATACTAATATCACTGCTATAATATAAGTCACCCCCTTCATTGTTATGAGTAATACCCTTTATAGTAAAAAAGTTTCACCCTTCAGTGTTATGAGAAGTACATTTTAAAAGTATAAATCACACTTCTTAACCAATTTCACAGATTTTTGTGTAAAATTTATTCACCTATACTTTATTATAAATAAATAATAGTATTATACTCTCTCCAATTCAAGGTAAGCTTTACATTTGTTTTTTAGGGTATCCCAAAATAAGCTTAAGTTTTCTTTTTAATAAGTCGTGATCTCACTTTTATAACAAATATCATTATCTTTACTCAAAGTTATACCAACCGACACTTTATTAATATTATAATACACATTTTTTTTTTATATCCACCTTTTTATTTTCCTTACACATTCCATTAATCAATAATACATTTTATGCTATACTTTTTTAATGTGTGTGTCAATTTTAAATATAAAATTTACCTTGGAATGAAGATAGTACACAATTGGAAATTTTATTAAAAATTAATTGAAAATTATAATCACCCTTATTATGTTATTAAAAAAATTGTATTTACCTCCTTCCAGGTGTCGAAAATTAGCACATTATTACATTTGTTCCAACTTCCATGATGTTTAAATCTTTAACAATCATTTTAATATTTTAATAATAATAATCATAGTACTTGATATGCATGGTAATGACGGTATACTAAAATTTAGAAAAGAGCAAATGGGAGCAGAACCAGAACGTCACCGGTTTTGGTAAGAGTGTGAGAATGAATGAGGCATGTGCTATATACATATGCATATCTGTCTATCTATTGGGGTGTTTGTGAGAATGAATGAGGCATGTGCTATACATATACGTATCTATCTATCCATTGGGGTGTTAGCAAAAAGTTATACTTTGGAGCTATTTTGGACTTGGATCTTATGCAAAATTGGTAAGTTCCCATTCACTTATTTGGGGCTTTCAATTGGAGCAAATTGTAGGAATTTCGAAGTTTGGAAACCGTTAGTGGACAGATTCCGTCGAAAGTTATCAGGTTGGGAAAAACGATACCTATCATTTGGAGGTCGTCTTGTGCTTTTGAACTCGGTTCTCTCAGCTCTGCCAGTATACTATCTATCCTTTTTTAAAGTCCCTAAGTGTGTTATTAAAGCCATTATCAAAATTCAAAGGGATTTCTTATGGGGGGGGGAGAGAAGAGGGTTGAGTCGTAAGATTGCGTGGGTGCGTTGGAGTCTCGTGTGTCGGAGTAAGTCTAGAGGGGGGTTAGGAGTGAGAGACGTCAAATATTTTAATAACGCTTTGTTATGTAAGTGGTTGTGGAGATGGGTGTCTGGGGAGAAATCTCTTTGGGTCAGAGTCGTTGAATCTAGGTACAAGTCTCTTAGGTGGGTGTCTGAGTCGAGTGCAATCAGAAAAAAGTGGTCTCTATGGTGGAAAGACTTGCACGAGATTTGGTGGGGTAGGTCAGGGTGTACGTTCAGGAGTGAGTTGTCTTTGTCTCTGGGGAATGGATGCAGGACTAGATTTTGGGTGGACCCTTGGATAGAGGGCTGTAGTAGGTTGTCGGAGAGGTTTCCAAAGTTGTTCGAGTTTTCGTCACAAAAGGATGATGTGGTTGGTAGAGTTTGGGACCACGGGAGGGGGTCGTGGGTGTTATATTGGGAGAGAGAGCTTAATGTTGATGACTATTTTGATTTTGTGGATCTGTTGATGTTGATTTACAGGTACAAAGTCAAGCTTAATGTTGAAGATGTTGGGATTACTTATTCCCCAACAGAAGACTCCTTAGCTTGGAGAGGATCTAAAGCCGATTCTTTTTCCACTAGAGCAATGTATGATGTTCTTATGGATGAGGCGGGGGATAGTGAAGTGAATTCGTTCCCTTGACATAAGCTGTGGTGGAAGGCAATCCCATCCAAAATCTCATCTTTTGCCTGGAGGGTTGTTCGTGAAAGATTTCCTACGAAAGATAATCTTATTGTTCGGGGGCTTTCTGAAGGGATGGGCTTGTGATCATGTTCCATGTGCCTCGGGCCGCTCTAAACCTCAAATTATTTGCTATTCTCTTGTCCGGTGGCGCTCCTGGTATGGCAGGCATTATCCATTTGGCTCAATAAAGCGTCTTAGTACTCTCTACGGGTAGAGATCATTCTACGTGATTTTTGTCGAGTCCGTGAGAGGTAAGGTCAAGCGTAAATTCTTCGGATTAATTTGGCAGGCTACTTTGTGGAAGATTTGGAAGGTCCGAAATAGACTCATTTTCAAAGACAGTCTGTATACCTTGGATGAGTTGATCGATGGGATTAAGTTTTGCTATTGGAAATGGATTAGATCTCATTATCCGCTCTCGTTTGCTGCTCCTTTTCATGTTTGGGATACTCAACCTCTAGAGTGTATCTGTCTAAATTGTAATATGTAAGTCATTGGGTTCGAGTATCCCTTGTACTGATTATATGGTATTTCATCTTTACCTTTCCAAAAAAAAAACTTTTATAAATCGATTTTGAAAACCTTAAGTTTTTGAAATCCTAATAATAATATGTGTTTTTTTAGGTTTATGTGCAGGATGTGATTTAATTTCATGTTAAAATTAATGGGTAAAATGATTCAAATGAATGATGTTGTATTATTAATTATCGTTGAATGTGTGTTTAATGTCAAATTAATGTATAAGAATCAATAATATTGTATTATTATATTATTATTGAGAGAAATTATAATGATTAGATTATTGTCTAATGATTAAAGTTTATAGGTTGATAGGGGTGATTTTTTAAGAATCATTTATAAAATCTCGAAGTAACATCGGTTTAGGATTTTATAACTCAAAACCTGATTTACGACACCCAAAGCAAACTTAATTAGCCTTGAATAATTGATACTCACTCCGTCCCAAAAAAAATTGCCACTTTTCTTTTTGGAACGTCCCGTAAAAGTTTGCACACCTAAAAAGGAAGCTCTTTACTAAACTCTATCCTCACAATATTCACATATTTACATCAAATGTGTCATTATTTTTGGATACTCAATCCAATTACTTTATTTACTTTATACATAAATGTTTACCACATCACCCCTCAACACTCTACTAATTATGCATTTTTCTAAATTTGTATGTCAAAAGTTGGAACAAATATTTATAGGACGGCGAGAGTAAAAATTAGTGATTATTGAAAAATTATTTTTTAATTTTTTTATAACTCGGTATCCGACTCAATGATCGAATAATTCATGTGATTATGAAAGAATTCCGTCTCATCTAAAAGTCCGAACTTGTAGAGAGAGGTAGAAATCAATTCATTTATTTAATTTCCCTCAACACTCCCCCTCACTCGTGGGTCGAATCATTGCCTCTGCCCTCTGGGGAGGAGGCCCAACAAGTGGACACTTTAAACTTTAAATGAGTGGAGTGCTTCCACAGGAATCGAACTCAGGATCTGGGCGAGCCTAAGCTCTGATACCATGAGAGAATTCCGTCTCATCTAAAAGCTCGAGAGAATTCCCTCTCATCTAAAAGCTCGAACTTTTAGATGAGACAAAATTATCTCATGGTATCAGAGCCCAGGTTGTGGGTTCGATTCTCCGTGGAAGCACTCCACCCAGTTAAATTGTCCACTCTGTTGGGCCTCATCTCCAGAGAGCAGAGGCAATAATTCGGCCCACGAGTGAGGGGGAGTGTTGAGGGAAATTAAATAAATAAATTATTCCCGACCCTCTCTACAAGCTCGAGCTTTTAGATGAGACAGAATTCTCTCAGATTAAAACCCACCGTCCACTAACGAGAATTATTGGAAGATTGTTTAATAGTTAAAGTTGATAGTCTTTTAAAAAAAATTGATAGTATTTGAAAAAAATTAAAAAAAAACATTAATAGTTTTTAAATAAAACTCATAAGTTCTAAAAAAACATCCAAATTTAACTTTTAAATTATAATTTATGACAATACATTTAATTTGTTAAGACATATCAAATACTCCAAATTAATTCTTAAAAGTAAAATAATTGATTAAAAGTTGATAGAAGTTTTTGTAAACATAATAGCAATACAATGTGTGAACTTCATTTTTCCCGCCCAAATTGGGAGAGCGCGTTTGAGGACTTGAACTTGAAGCTGTAGATTGTGTGGCGGGGTCCACAGTTTAGTAGTGAAAATAATAATACTCCCCCTCGCCCTACAAAGATATAACAAAATTCTATTTTCTTCCCCCACAATATGATAAGCCAAATATTATAAGCATTTCACATATCCTTAATGTTTCATTTTCACATTTTTACCCTATTTAATGTATCTTGTTTTTCTTCAAATTAATATCTAAGTATTATAATAAAGGTAAAATAAGAAAATAATGCACAAATTCAATACTCTAATTACAATAACTTATATTTTTTAATTTGTGTGAAAGTAAAACTAGATCTGTCTTTGTGTGGGATGGAGGGAGTCTATAATTTGTTTACTAATTATGTTAAATAGTGGCATTTATTTGTGTAATGTATCCAATGTATCAAAGAATAACAAGTCAGATATATGTGGCATGTTAAATTAGACATTCACTTTGCAGCATATGGAGAAATGTGGGAGAGACAAGGATACGAAGGATATAGGGGCACTAGCCCATATATAAAAGTTTTTTTATATGTTTAATAAGTAGTGTTGTCAAATTGATTTATGTCTCTTTATTAATGTCCTTATGTCAATAGTAGTTTAGTCTTAAATTTTTGTTGGTCACATTTTTATTTTTTTTTCTTTTAGACCGCGTTTCAAAATCTATTGGTCATACTTTTGCTCTTTTTTTTTCTTTCTTTTAATAAGAATTATTTGAGTCATAGTATTGAAGGTCGTTCCTTTAATCATAAACCAGGTTAATACCGTTCTTAGTCACACTTATTGTTGAAATCGCGATTTGTAATAATTTAATTTTAGACGCATTTTATGAATAATATTTGTGAAATTTACATTCTTTTATTTAATTATTCAATTTATATATATATAGGGAATTTTTCTTTGACGATGAGATCAATAGCACTTCGAATATTATGATGTAATTATATTACTTAAATGAATTCTAATACAATAAAATTAAGTTTTTTACTTTATTAAAATTAACACTAATACATAATATAATTTTAAAATATATTTTAACTTTTTTTTTTAATTAAATTTGGCCCCTAATTAAGATTTCTGGCTCCAAACCGAGAAGAGATAATAAATAATATTGATCATCTTATTTTATACTTACATAGTAATTCCAAACCTATACTGCGGAAGAAGAACAAGAAATCTTTTAATAAATAGGCGATGAGACAAAATATTGGAGGATTGGTGCGCCACGGCAGTTGTAAAAGACGTTATGTGTTTAGGTGATTTATGTTTTCAAAGAGTAACACTTATGTAAACAAGATTTACACATGAACTCTATCACTGTTATGTATAAAAACTATTATTGTTATGTACAAAAATTATCATTGTTTAAAAAATATAAAGTATTTTTAAAGCGGTGATTGTTTTTATTCATAATAATTGATAGTGTTTATACATAATCTTTTGATGAAATTTTTTGTATGTAACAATAATCTTAAATAGCAGGGTTCATGGCGTGAGCCCAGGTCTATCTGATTTTTTGTCGTTTTCAAATAGGCAAATTTTCCACATGCACCAATAAAATTGGTGCAATTTAATTTTAAAAGCTCTTTTTTTAATTTTTTTTAGTTTTAACTTTTTTTTCTTTTTTTAATTTCGGTTTTCTTTTAACTTTAATTTCAGTTTTAGATGTTTTTTTTAATTTGTTAATACCCGACCCGACCCCAAACCCGGCCCGAGTGGTTCATGGTTCACTCGGCCCAAGTGGTTCATGGTTCACCCGGCCCAAATGATTCAAATATGATTTAGGGTTCACTATTTAAGGGTTAGGGTTTAGAGTGCACTATTTTTTATTGGTGCATGTGGTGCACAGGAGAATGATTCTTTCAAATATGAATCTATAAATCCATTATATTACTAATAGAGAGTTTATTTTGATGATGTGTCATTTTGTGGTTCATTTGGATGATGTGTCATTTTGTGGTTCATTTGGATGATGTGTCATTTTGTGATTAATTTGAATGAATTATCATATTTATTGTATAGACGTGTCATTTTTATATTGGTTTGTAGTTAATATGTGGCATCCATTTGACATTTTAATGTGTAGTTTGATTAAAAAAAATGCAACAATTAAGGTTCGAACCTTGCACCTCTTACATCGTGTTTATGTTTAATTGCACTAAACTATCTAAGTATATTTCTATCACTGAAATTGTATCTAAACTATCTAAGTATATTTTTTATTGCACTAAACTATACAAACTATTATTTTACTACATTTAAACCACCGAACTAATTTTTCAAGCCAAGTTTTCTCTCCATTTTATACATGTGCACTACATGTGATTTTTAAAAAGACATTTTCGTTAATTTTCATATATTAAGCACAATTCTTTTCTCCTACAACCGATTTGCAAAAAAAAAAAATCCTCAATTTCAATTTTTTAAGTTTGAAGAAAGATTTTTCAAAAAAAAATACTCAAATTTAAAATAAAGATTTGTAAATCAATTGCATAATTGATAGAATTTGACACAATAATTTTATTTCAATAATTGTTTAAGTAAATATATTAATATATACCCTAAATAATTATTATTTCATGTTTAGTGCATTTATACATATAATTATATTTTTATTATTAAATATATTATATATTATGGATATTGTATTTTTAATTAAAGAACCGCGTAATGCGCAGACACTAAATTAGTAATAAATATATAAAAGTAGAAATTTGTCAAATTTTTAAGAATGCATATTTGAACAAGTGTAGGTACACTTGCTCTATGGTGAAGGAGTGAACTTCACTCTCAACCAAGGAGAGTGACTTAATATCAACCAATAATTTTTTTTCTTTTTATTCTTTATATTTTATTTTTCACTTGCATTTTTTAAGTTTGATAATTTTTTTTATTATAAATGTATTTTTAACATATTAACGGTCAAATTAATCATCTTTTCACTATATTTAGTTTGACATACATATTACATACATAACTCAAATTCATACTTAAAATATGAATCTTAATATTTTAAAATATTTATAATTGTATGATTATATGAGTTTATTATTTTTTTCTAATTTTTTAAATTCTTATTATCATGATCTAAAACAATTTGGATGTGTTATGAGTTGAATGATTAACTATAAAATATATATTTAATTTTATAATAATGAGATACACATGTATTATTTCAAAAAATTTATATATTAGTAAAATTAAATTAATAAGTAATAATATATACATTAAAGTAACATGATATATTTAATTTAGATTTCTGTCATAAATTTATACAGTAATTAATTTCATGTTGAAATTTATTAGGTAAGACGAAATGTAATGGGCTGTATATTGCGGGCTTTTGCAATACACATTTCTTATTTTGAATTGGTGGACTATTTATATTTCTGGGCCTTTTCAAAGTGATTTAATAATTAATTTTTCTCAATTTATTTGGTACTAATCTATATGGTTAATATTTAATTGGATTCTGTTTTTATAATTTTTATTTGTATCTAGATTAGAATTTTGAAATTGTATTTTTTTTTGAGTGGCTCACCCTCCACTCCAAAGTCCACTTCCAACTTACTCTTAGCTCAACCTTCTTTTAAAATTACTCTTAAATACAAAATAGGATAAAAAAGTACAAAAGTACCCTTATTATTTTGTCCTTTTTTTCCCTCTCTTCCTTTTCTCTTTTTTCTTCTCTCTCTTTCCTTTCTCACTCTCCTCTCAACTTATTCTTTGTTGTTCTTTGTCTTCCTTTCTCATTTTCTATATTTTTCTATTTTCGATCTTTTACACACTCATTTATAGAAATGTGCTTCAAAATTATTATGGTGAAAAAATATAAAATTCATGTTAAATATAATTTTAAAATATTACACATTCACAAAATTTCAATAAAAAAAATATTACAATCTAAAATTTTTATATCAAAAAATTGAAAACTTACAAATTTTAGAAAATTCGACATGAACCCTTTCGATATGAACAAGTTCATCACAAACATGAACAAGTTCATCTAAAAAAATTTCAAAATTTACATATTCAGATATGTACACAACTTATCTTCTTCGTCGGCCTCTGAGTACTCCATCGAATTCTGAGAACTGACCGACCTCATCTTCTGAAAATCTCAAAATTACATATTTTTCATTATCATTTAACATGAACATATTTATCAAAATCACGAACATGTTCATATTTTTGATGACATGTTCATCAAAATCTTAAAAAAAAGTCCAAAAATCCCAGATTCAAATTATCACCACCATCATCCATCTCCAAATAAACCAAGAAAATCCAGGAGTGGCTCAGAGTGCGACCCGGTTGACTCAGTGACTCGAATAGCATTTCAGTTGACTCACAACTGCTAACTAGAACGCTCATCCAACACGAACCCAATGAGTTGGAGATCTTGACTCACCCAACATGCACATATGCATCTCGAGATGCATCTCCCCCATCTCCAAAACATCAATCTAACAAATTTAAATAAATTTCATTAAAAAAAAAGAATTAACATTTCGAATCAAATCCTAAAACAATTTTATCAACCAAAATTCATCATCATCCGAATCAAAATTCATCCACATCATCATCAAAATCATTCACACATTCACATAGAAGATCAGCAGTTTCAAAACGTTATATAAATGGATAATTAACTATTAATTTAAACATATGTAAGAAAAAAGTAAAAAAATCATCAAACTGACCTTGCGCGAGGCGTGGCGGCGGCGACGTGAACGGGCGTGTCTTCTTCCTCGAAGGGGTGGAGGCACAGCGACGGCGGCGCGAGTCTTATAGCGGTTTGGGTTGTTGGGGTTTCTGGTTTTTGCTGGGGGCCGCGACGGAGGTAGGCTGGGTGCGTCGTGTGTGGGGAGGGGGGCAGCGCAGAGCGCCGCGGCTGTGCGGAGGTGGGGCGGCGGAGGCAGAGCGCCACGGTTGTGCGTTGGCGTCGCAGATGTGGTGGCGTGGCGGGCCGCGTGAGGGAGAGCTCCGCCGCGTGGGTGTGAAGGTGATGGTGGAGGCCGCTGATTTGACTTTGTGATTTTGAGGGTTTGGGACTTGGGAGCTTTGAGAGAGAGAGGAAGAAGAGAGAGGACAAAAATGTTTTTCACAATTTTTGCAGTAAATTCAATATTTGTTTTCAAATTAACACAACTGATGATGATGTCGTCGTCGTCTTCTTTGTCTTTGTCTTTTGTAACAACATGATTACGTGTCATTATAAGACCTTGTTCTTTGATGCAAAACCAGTCCCATCGCCTCCGTTTACTTTTATAGACCATATAGTGGAAAGCGTCTTCTCATAAAATTCACATACAGAAGATGAGTTCTCCGCTGACCATAACTCAAGACATCTAAAAAAAATAAAGAAAGCAAATGATTCAAATTTAAGTAAAAGAGAAGTTGAAACTGTTAAGTGCTTTCAATTATCAAAAGTAAATTCTCATTTTCAAGTTGGTACAAGATTCACATGGTTTTTATTTTTTTAAAGCAAAAAAATATTCATTAAGAGAGAATGAAATGCTCAACAAACAGAGCGGGTGCAGAACAACCCCAAGAAATGAATACCAGAAAAATTAAAGTCCCTGCCTACAAATGTCCTATATAATTTTAGCCTAGGTAATATTAACAACAATAAGATGTCGAGAATAAGAATGAGAGGTTTCACATTTTTACCGTAATAAGCGGGACTGGCGAAGGAGATCGATTTGCACAGGAGATAATCGGAATCAACAACAGAAAACAATCGGAGAAGACGAAATGAACAATGTTGAATAAATCACCGGTTAATCATGGTTGGAGCGGCCATGGTGATCCGACGGGAGTGGGAAATTAGGTTTGCAGATCGTGGTGGGTTTAATCTGGGCAGTGTATATCGTTATGTGAGAGAAACAGAGTAAGGAGATGCAGAGATTAAGTTTTGGGCCTGTGGAGTAGCGAACAGGGAGAAGAAGACGTAGGAGGAAGAGACAGCACTATTTCTATTCAATGCAAGTTGGCTCCTTTATCACTTTATTATCAGAGTCACGTGTTTGACTGATGAAGGTTTGCAATCTGTTAGCTAACCAGAGATTTTTAGTTTGAACTTAATCCAGAGTTAGCACTTAGCTAGATGGTATTAGGAGAAGTATATTCGGAATCAAGTCACCAAAAAGATGAAGAATCTGAATCGTGAAGATGCTTTATTTATTGCATGCTCTAAGCTGTCAAAATTTGCATCAAGTATTGTACAGGTAAAGTATATATTTTTTGTTGCATATTTTCTATTGGCTGGCAAGAAATCCTCGGCAATTCCAATCATCATACAAGTCTAAGTTGGTCAAAAAAATTAATTTGAACGTCTAATCACACGTACAATTCTTTTTCCTTTCTAGTTAATACTATATAATCATCGTACTCGCATGCTTATCAACTTACTTTTGTTTTCCGCATTCAAAGAGTCTGATACTTTCCCGTATTCAGGTAGTTACTTTTTCTCTGGTTACAGTCCCTTGTGATTTCTCAGTACAGCTCGCCTCGGTTGTTGTGACTTGTGAGCTGTATGCCATTTCGTAAACAAATTATCTTAGATTTAATTAATTTACTGTGCATTCACGGGTGTTTGCAAAAACTTATAAATGATTATAGTCACGTGCAGAAGTAATTTGGAGTGTTTTATTTATCTTTTAGGGTGTGTTTTAGAACACAAGTAAAAGATAAGAAGTGCTTATTTTTAAAAAAAAAACACTTAAAACATGTTTGCAACTACTATTTTAAGTGCTTATTAGCTCTTTGACCAAACAATAATTTCTAGCTTTTGATTTCTCCTTAAGCACTTCTACACACCTCCCAAGAAAATAATACCCAATACCCTTATTAAAAACACTTCTTTTGCAAACACATTTATTTTTAATCACTTCTTAAAATTATTTTATTTTAAAACACTCCTTATTTTTCATTTTGCTACAAAAATCATTTAATATCACTTTTTTAGAGATACTAGTGCTTGCAAACACACACTTAGTAACTTAAATAAGCTCTGATAAGCTATAAGATAGAAGCTCCAAATAAGATGCTTTTAGTGACTTATTAGTCTTATTTAAAACTTTTAACTTTTTTCTCAAACACTATCAATTTTTTATTTTATTTTCTGACAAATACTATCAACTTCTACTCTTAATCATTATTTTTATAATTATTAATTTTAATCACTTCTTTAGAACCATAAGTTTCTGCAAACACCACTTCAATTCAATTAGTTGCAATGGAGCTAGGGGTGGGCACAAAAACAAAAACTTGTATACACTTAATTCGTGCTATGAACTTTGTTTTTAGTTCATGGCATTTAACCCTATTCAGGGTATATTATACGGATTAAGTTTAGTAGTTAGAAAAATATGTTGAAAATGGGTGAAATTGATCAAATAATTCAAGTTCATAGCAATGACCTAACTTATGGAAGACAACTTAACAGAAAATGGTATTTTGGTCATAAATTGTGATTTTAAAATCTGAGTATTTTAGTGTGGTCAAAAAATCATATAGGGCGATGATTTAAGTATGTTTTTCAGATATTGGATGTATTTGAATCTGCATCGGATCAACAAAGATAATGACCAGATTGAAGGCAAACTCGATGAATACTACATATTGTATTCTGGGTAAGTCGGAAGACTTTGCAGAGGGGGGCGGGTGGGATACACTCATATTTCTGTTTTTATTTTTCGTGTATTAGTATTTTAAGATATTATTTTAATTATAAAATTTATTTATTTAATTATCTATAGTTTTTCAATTTGTAATAAAATTTGCTAGATATTTATTGACAATATTACTGACATTCTACTACTCCTATTAAGATGCATTTTTGTTTTGCATTCTACTCCTATTAATTTAATTAATTAAACATATTTTAAGATATTACTCCTATTATTACTATCAAAAAGGCCAAAAAAAAAAGATATTACTCAAATTCTATCTTAATAGTTAAGAATTAGGTGTATCAACTTAAAAATTTATGCAAATTAAATATGATGTCTAATATATGAATATATAAATTTTCCAAAAAGAAAATTATACGTATCTTTTTTTTTTTTCAAAAAGAAATTAGTTCTATGGTTAACGATCCAAATAGTGGATCAGAACTCAGAAGAGATTGAGTCTACTAATTTTTTTAGGATTAAGTTTTTGCAGTCCAGTAATTTTTGGGATATCCATTTGATGATTATGATATATCCACGTTGCTTGATTCCACTGAAAGAGAGTATGTACTTCCACAAGGTTTTCTACCCCACAGAACTGTTGGCACTATGTGGCCGGAAAGTGGTTACAATCCAAATCTGCCTCTCATCCAAACTACGAGACTTAGTTCTACAGGAGGTGCATCTGGAAGCCCTATTTTCAACCAAAAAGGATCAGTACTTGGCATGATAGCTGGGTCTGGTGAATTTCAAATTGGTATGCACATTCATTTTCAAGCAATCAACCACTTCATCAATCATAAGGTTGACGATGACGACGGTGAAGCTGGAGGTTCACGATCTGAGAAGCAGCAACATAAACAAAAGGGAAAGAGAGGCAGATATTGATGGACAAATTTGTTTCAAATTTGTGAAAGCCATAAGTGGGTCTTTTCTATGATATGCTTTCTTATCCATTTTTCTTATTAGTGGGTCTTCCACTGTATTCATGTTTAGTTCAGTTAATGATGTAGGAAAATTAGTATATTGTATCATGTACTTCATTATGGATGACAAAAAGTAATTAAAATTTTCTAATTTTATCATTTTTCTCAATTCTATCTTTGTAAATTTGTTTTTATCATCCTTCTCCATGATCTTTGCTTCGATCTTCAAGTGGTAAGTGCTTCGATGGAGAATCAGAAAGATCAACGGCACCCATTGATCTTCTTTTCTAAATTTCCAGAAAACTTGGGAGGTTTATGTCCTTTACAAGGTGAATTCTGATTTTGTTGATGCTGCAAACAGTGGTTCTATTGGAGTGATAAACAGATGTATTCCACGTATTAATCCTACTGATCCATAGTGCTTTCATATGTGAGTATGCAAAGCCTTCTCTGACAGCATTACAAATTGTACCTCCTTTTAACGTCTGGTCTCTATTTTCATTGCAAAGGAGTTAACCCAATATCAATTTCCTTGTCATTTTCTAGGTATGTTCATAACAACAAATTCTTTAGTTTTCCGGTGGATGCGGACCTTGGGGAATTGCCCTGGTAATAGGCGTCAGAAGTAAACTCCAAGGTCCAGAACACAGCCTCAGCAGAGAATTCATCTGAGAAGTTGGACAACAATCTGCCACAAAGTGCTTCTACAGATTCATATGTGGAGGAATCTGCGGCTTCAAATATGGAAAATATTGAGGCATTGTCCTATGACCTGCCTACAGAGGCTCAGTTGACTGAAAATGAGCAAGCCACGTGTGCAAGGGCTAACAATGGTTTGGACTTATCAGGAAGATGATTCACCTGGCTTATACAATCTTGCTATGGCCATAATTGATTATAGAGGTCAATGGAGTTGGTTTACTCACACTTATGCTCAATAAAGCAGGTTACATGTAATGTACTAGAATATATATTAATACCTCTCTATTGATATTCTTTTAAATTCTCTTACTTGTATCTTTTTTACTGATGCAATACCACATCAATTTGCGGCTCTAAAACCTTTCTGATTACCAACTTATTTTTATTTTTCATGGCACTATCATATTTAGACATATACTTAATATACTATATATATTTTGTGTCTGCTTACTTTTCTCATGCCCAAGTGTGTTGCCTGGAATTCTTCAAGGTGATAAATTGGACTCCCTTCTGTATGGTTCTGTTGACAATGGCAAGTAAATATGCTGGAATGAAGATTTTCATACCAAGGTAGAACATGTTACGATGAATGTATTTGAGTTCGATCAATAATCTGCAATGTTGTTGAAATTTCTCAAGCTTCCTCATAAGCCTCTCTTGAACCTCTATCACCAATATATTCTTTTCCTCTAATCCTTTAGCTTACTGCTTGTGGTGTGGTTTTCTGAGCATTCTTCTTTTTTAACTTGTCTTATTCGATAAGCATGAATTCAAATTCCCAAATTTGTTGATCAACTGTTTGTACAAATTTTCGTATCCTTTTCCCTAAGCATGAAAGTAAAATAATTAAATCACAAGGATATAACTATAATATATTTTTTGATCTTAGGCATGATAACTATGTGAGCATATAAGTTCTGAGGACTGAAAAACTTTTATCTCTATGGGGCCCCTTTTCTAGGGTTCAGAATAGTACATACATGTTTTTATATATAAGTAGAAGTGTAAAACTACAGTTCCTACCTTGTAAGACTAAAAGAAAAATTAAAGCGGCCGCGCACACTCACTTCTTCCTTTTCTCTTATTTAAGTTTTTTGAACAGTATAAACATGTTCTTTTAAATTTGTGTCTTTTGTGTGCTTTTTGAACTTCAATCTAATAGGTATTTAGATGCTAATATATATATTTAATTTAAGTTTATATTAGTTTTAGCAGTAGTGTACAAAAGGACGCGTGAGGTGCACCCTAAGACTATCTTTATCGGAAGGTTGGACAGGGAAAGTCACTCGCTACACTCCAAAAAGGTAAATAAAAAAAAAAGAATAATTCAATAGTTTTGTGTAACCTTCGCTGACACTGGGCGGTTGACCGGCCCAGTGTCACTCATATTTCTTTAATCTTGGTTTGCTTATGTGTCAATATCTCATTGGTTCTTGTAATTTTTTTTGGAGATATAATTAGATGTGTAGATATTGAAGATAATGTGTATTTAAAAAAAAAAATTTAACCAAAATCCGTAAAAAAAAATCATCTACAAATAGAGCCCAATATCGAAACATTTTGAAACACAAACGAAATTTCTCTCTTTTCTCTTCCCATATTTTTCCATTCTATATTTTTTTTATCATTCCCTATTATGGATCCAAATAATCCCAATTATTTTTCAAACTCTCAAAATTATTCAAACTTTGAATCTTATCTTAACTCTTCTTTTTTCAAATTAAAGAAATTTTCAAACTACTTAATATTATCAAAATCCTCAATTTTCTCCCGATCTTAATGAAACTCCTATCTCCCCACAAGTCCAAATATCACAAAATGTCTCCAAAAATTTGTTCAAGAAACTCCACCAACAAACATAAATCGAAAGGAGCAAAATGTAACTTGGTGCATGAAAGAAGATGTCGCTCTAATGTCATGTTGGTGTTATGTTAGTGAAAATAGTGCCGTGGTAAAAATCAAAAGTACATCGCTATGGAAACAAGTGCATGAAATGTTTTTGAAGGCGAAAAAAAAATCCGGTGGAGATACATGAAAAGAAATGTGGAAGCAATGAAAGGTTGTTGAAACGACTTGGTATTAATGCGAGCAAGTGGATTTTTGCTTACACAAGGAAGATGATTGTCGGAAAAGGGGCGTAATGAGCGAGCGATTAACGAGAAAAAAGCTCATTCAATTTATGAAGCGGGTGGCGACAAGTTTATGGACGAAATTGTATTTAATGAGGTTATGTGTAAACATCCAAGTGGAAAATTAATTTAGACAAGAATTTAACACGTTCAGTGATGAAAGTGAACAAGATAATGCGAGAAAGTGGTGACAACTCTAAAAGATCAGAACCGGTGAAGATGGATTGTATTCCATCCCTCAAATCGAAACTCGGTGAGTGGTAGTGGATGTTCAACTAATCTCCAGGCAGCATGTAGAGATATGGCGAAAAGGGAAAAGGTAAGGCATCGAAAAAATCTTTTACTAATGAGTTCTTGCTGCAGAACTTCGTGCAATGAGACTCACTAGAAAAGGAAGTTGAAGTGATGGCGACTGGAAAGAGAATGAATTCATGAGACAAAAGGAAGAGAGGAAAGAGAAAAGGAAGAGGAAGATTACGATGTCTAATCGTAATATGTTGATGACATTAATGGCGAAAGATCACTTATCCCGAAGATGAAGAGATGAAAATGTTATCTAATGGGAGTTGTGTTTAACAAAGTGAATGTAATTTATTTTCATGTAACCCGGTTTATGTCTTGTAAGGTTTTTTTTCTTTGTGTGTTCAATTTTAGTAATTGTCTTGTAACTCTTTTTATTTATGTATTTGATTTGGTCGGCAATGTTATGAATATTATTGTATTTGTATCTCAATTGTCATGTCCACTTTATTGTATCAGATTCACATCTTTATTATCTAATTCTTTTATTGTATCGGATATCACGTCTGATTGTCTAGTACAACTTTATTGTATCGAGATATCACTTGCAATTGTCGGTGTCCTTTTATTGTATCGGATATCACATGATATAAATCGTGTTCTTTATTGTATAAGATATCACATGCTATTGTTGTGTCATTTTTTTATTCGTTTTCTCACAATAATCAAGAATGTCAAACCCTTTACTATAGTATTGATGGCAACCACCAATTGAACCCATCTTGGCTACGTCCGTGGGAGGGAGAAGAAAAATTTTATTATGGAGTCTAGGGTTTTGAGATTTTGAATCGAGAAATTACCCTACGAACATGACAATTATAGCGTTAATATACTACTCTAATTTGGGCTCGGCCCCATGACTTATCCACAAGCCAGAATCATTCCTCAATTAGTAGTCGCGCATCTGACCCCCTTAAACTCTGCAAAGCGGTTATAGTCAATTCAAAGGCATTCTCAACAAATTGAATGGTGATCTCCAATTTGCATTTAATAGGTGTACTTTATTGTAAGTCTACTTTTTATTGTATTCATTATTCACATGCGATTGTCAAGTCTACTTTATTTTTTAGATTCACATGCAATTGTGTAGTTTACTTTATTTTATCTGATTCACATGCAATTGTCTTGTCTACTTTATTGTATAAGATATAACATCCAATTACTGGTTTGCTTTATTATATCGGATATCACATGTAATTGTACAGTTAACTTTACATGATTTGTATGCACATTATTGTATTCTATATATACTTATTGAATCCACATTAGGCCTACGCTACAATTCTTATCTTACTTTCAATATTTTCTAGCAAATATAATTTCTAGCTTTGATTTTTTACTCATTACACTTTACAAAATGTCTTCAAATGAAAATTCATCAATAGATTGATTCAAGTTACGATTCTCTCGATTTCAATGTACTTGATGAATGGAAGAAACATGTTGTTGATCAAAATCATCAAATTGATCTCGTCATCATAGAATATGATCATAAAGCAATCCTAATCTAGTTGTAGGAGATCATACTCCTGAAGCTAGAAGAAGATAGTGTGAAAGAGATCGTGAGATTGGTGAAGAAGCGTTTGATGAGCGACTATTTTGAGGACATCTTGGGCATATCCCGATGAGATCTTTTCGTGAGAAGATTTACATCGCAGCAGCTATTCATCGTATAGTGGATGCGTTATTCTGAAAAAAAAAATATTTTCAACAAAAGGCGATGCCCACAGGTGACAGGTCTTTCGCCGTTGAAATGTGGGGAGATATGAGGGTGTTGGCGTATGGGACATCAGCCCCGATCTTGATTGATGAATACTTGCGAATGAGTCATTTATTCTGAAAAACTCTCATAAATTTTGTAGAAGGCGTAATTTCTTGTTTAGGTGACGAGTATCTTAGAAGGCCTAATGACAAGATTTGGCGGGACTACTCATGTGGGAGATCAACATGAATTTGGGGTATGATTGTGATATTGTTGCATGCATTGGGAATGAAAAAATTGTCCTACTGCATGGGCTGGGCAATACTGCATGGGCTGGGCTGGGCAATATGCAGAGAGAAGCTCTCATAAATGAATATTATATTAGAAGGTTGGGTTGGTTGGGGGTTATTGATAAATATAGTCTAAACAACTATACCTCAGGCGCCATTCATGATATATTTATCCAATTATTTGTCTGTTATGCAACATACTCCTATTACATAAACAATATTTTTTGCTTATGTGGCTAATTCGTTTGCAAGAGTAATGAATTTCCATCTTGTACTTTTCCTGAACTTGCTATACATTTTTAAACAACATATTAAATCCAGTTAATTGTTATATTATTCCAGGTAGTAGTCACCACAAATGTACTTTGTAGCGTTTTCATGCCTCGCTGTTTCAATACTCTCTCTAATCATGTTTACTTGTGTGTCGGGCATTATCTTTTGGATCTAACGAGAGTGACCCCGCGCGATGCAAATTATACTGCATTTGAGACCTGAACTGATATCTGGTTCTGCCCATGTAGGATACTGCTATCATTTATCATTCTAAATCATTTCGGAAATTTAAAAATCCTAAATTACTACTAATTTTTCATGACAAGGCTGGAGCAGCTAAGATGTCAAGGTGGATCTCCATCAGAACAGGAGAATCCTGTTTCTGATTCTTTGAATATTAATAGTGCTTAAGAAGTGGTCAAAGCTGAAGAACATGCAGCCTCAGCAGTGAGTGATGCAGATGTATGTTGTCACTATTCATTATCATGAATGCAGCTTTTATGGGATGTTCTACTGAAAATAAATAAATTAAGCTATTATTGGTGTTTGTGTGCATGATGGCGAGGTCGGGCCCGATCAAGGAAAAACCTCATAGAGTTTATTGAAGATTTTAGACAAGTATATCACCCCATGGATCTGACAGATCAAGAGCATGTCGCATAAGGCGCCTGACCTGTGAGAATCTCTTGACCTCGGCCTTACACAAGTACACCGCGTAACTCGATTTGACTAAGTGTCGGACCCGGCGCCGCCGAGGCATACACGAAGATGGCCATAATCGGAGACATGTCGATAAAGGGCGGTAATGATGGATGACTAGGTGTCTTAAATGGCTAAATCACGATTATGGGATTTATCTTGGCGATCGGCGAGGTGACAAAAGACCCGAGATATCAGGGACGACCTCGGCGACCTCAGGCACGAATCACATCAATCTTGTAGCATTTAATGTTTCACTGGGGCCACTTTTCGCCATCTGTGCCTTGTGAGCAGGAGAGTGAACTCCCTCTCCCAAACCTTATAAATATGGATCATTTATGACCAAAAGAAAGGCTAGAAAATTCAAGATCACCAAAACTCTTGCAAATTTATTACTCAAGCACTTATTCTCTCAATCCATCTCATAACATAAATACAATCTACTTTACACATTTTATTGTTTGTGTCACTAAGATCATCATCAAACCACACCTATATATTTTAGTACCACAACAATTGATCTTTAGAAGGAGGTTTCTTAAGAAAAATCGAGCTAAGTTTTTAGTGTTTTCTCATTGGAGTATTCCTCGCGAATCTTCAACATAAATCCGTCCCATTTCACTCAAATCATTCCCAAAAAAAGACCACTCAACCATGTCCCCAAGCAACTTTCATCTCCAAGAGGAAAGCGTCTCGATTTCATGTCACTCCGGCGGAGGCGAAATTTATGCCCGGTCGTTAACTTGGCAAAGATGGGGGCCAACCATCGGGATAGCTTTCGAGCTCGAAAGCGGATCCGTACCAAGATATATCGATGAGGCCATGCGAGTGCGTAAAAAATAAGCCCGATATGAAAATGCTGGCGGCGACCTGCGACATAACTTGAACGAAGCTCAAAGCGAGGGCAAAGGCCGGATCTTGAGGGTTCGCAAGGAAAGATCCCTTACGAGGGACCTCGCTCGATCTGTCAGGCCTTAACCGAGCGAAGGGCCCAAATCCCGTCCCCTGAGCGATTATTCTCGGAAAAAGTTTTTCGGTCCAACATCCGCTCGGTGACCCAGTGAATCGGCCGACCGACTCGTAGCGACGGTGGCGAAAAATCTTATTAGGGATCGATGGCCGAACCGGACGGTTTCTTGAGTGTCGCGAAGGATCGCCCGGAAAAGCCCACGTCGCCCAGCGGGAATGAAGGGACCCCATTGCCCTATAGAAGCGTCGCCGGACCATCTCCTCTCCTCGCCCGGAAGCACCGACGAGGATTCTCCACCATACTCGCCCTATTGGCGTTGAGGTGTAGCCAGGAAATAGAAAACCCTCAAATAGCACGCCATCTTTAGAACATCAAAAGATCTCCAGAACAAATAGCGAACAAGGGGGGCGTCTCTCTACAAAATTCGGTTTCACCCATACCCACCAATCATGCTGCATCGCCGGTGCGAGATCAAAATCATCTTGAGCTCGATCCACCGAAATCTGATGACAACATTGATCCAATCAACCGTGAGCAAATATACATCTACATAGATTCCATGGGAACGTAGAGTACGCTCGGTCTGTTTTTCCCTGTACGCTCTGACCGAACTTTCCGGGTTGGTTGACACCCTACCGCAGGCGTCCGTAGAATCTTTCCACGGATGGCTCAACTATTCCTCGCTCGACCGGCTCTAACTTGTACAAGGAACCAAGCAATGCCTTGCGAATATCAATTAGCTCGAAGGAGTCGGATCGGGCATATATCAATCGCATCGACCATTTCGTTATGGAAGGCGAGCCATTTGAAACGAAGCGAAGTCTTAGGGGATAAGTACGCGGTGAAAAAGAACCAAACTTTGGAAGATGATGAACAAAGACTACCCATCAAATTCTGTTGGTTTTAGATATCGGCCGGAATTATCATGATCACCAATCTTGAAATGCTTTGGCTTGTGGGTTGGGCGACGACGACCTAATGAAATCAAGGTCGAAAGTCGAAGGTTAAACCCGAATCAGAAACATTTGAAGGCGGACCCTCCAACTACGAGCTCGGGAACATTCAAACCATCGATAACACCACGGAGGTCAAGCTACTTGAAGCGTAACCATGAATCTTGGCTCAAGTTTTTGAACCATCGAAGCGATAGCAAATCCCATTTCGAGGAGATGCTCCGGGATATATTTTAAACTCAATCAAGAAGAAGTTTTCTGGTTACCGTAATTCCATTGGACACACCACGAGCATTTTTCGCGTCTGCGAAGAGGAACTTTTGGAAATTATGCGAAGAAAAAAATTAGAAAGGTTTGTTAAGCAAGAACCCAATAAAATCATTAACAAAGTACCTCGCCGAAATCGGTCCGACAACGAAGAAGCGAGGTCCGCGAATCTAAAGGGGAAGCGAGGAATAAGGTCATCCTTAATCTTGAGAGAACCCTTGGGGATTCCTCGGCGACCTCCATCGTCGGCCCACTTCGAAGAAAAGAGATCACGAGCTCTAGATAATGCCATATTATCTTTGCCTCGATTAACACCATACTACAAGCGAAAAGCAGATCACCTTCACTTTGAGGAAGATAAGGATGGAGTGGTTTTCCCGGGACCGCTCGTAATCTCGGCTTTGAATAATGGGGGCTTTGGTCCATCAGCGTCATGATCGACAATGGGGCTTTACGCAATATCCTTTTCAAGAAGACCCCGGATCAGCTCGCGATTTCCTCTCTCGTCGAACCTGCGAGGTAGGGGATGGGGTTTGGAAGTCAACCCATCGAGGCTATGGAATGATTCTCTGTCGGTGGAATAACTTAAACTACGGGCCGAAGTGGGGGCAACAAAGACAAATTGGATTTCGTGATCGCCGACATCAATCAAATTTCAATGCTTTTCTAACCAAGGTGCCTTTAGAACATGAGTTCGAGGGCTGCTGTATAAATCTTATTACTATTGTATCAAGTTTCCGGGATCATTTGGAAGATTGGCACTATTAAGGGTATTTAGATCCTCTACAAGAATATGTTTGACTTACTCTTGTGTCGATTTAAATTCTAGCTTTTTTATTTAGGTAGGAAAGCAGGGTGAAATTTAGGGTCGTGCGTCTTAGAACTCACCGGGGAAGAAGATGATAAAATGGAAATAGAAAATTTAATAAGTAGGTGCAACTTTTATGGAAGTGGAAATATGGCCGAACAAAGGCAAACCAGTATAAAATTACGGTTAGAACCTGCGCCTCGGTTTCGACCAATGGAAGTGACGGCAAACAATGAGAATCGACATGATAGAGAACAAAAAGGAGCGATTAGCGGGCGACCCCTGTCGAAGAAGGAACTGAAACAATTCGTCCGAGCTTGCCCGGTTGGCGGAGGTGTATTATCGGAACACAAATACAGAAGCGATTTGCGAGATCGGTTGATAGAATTCCTCAAACAAAATCCTAGATGTCTTTGCATGGTCACATGAAGACATAGTCGGCATCGACCGAAATATCGCATGCCATAAGCTAAACATCGACCAGCGAAGGGCGGTTTCCCGAGAAAAGGAGGAAGTTCGTACCGAAAATCTGTGACCTTAGGCAGAAAAAGTGAAGAAATTCTTGGACAACAAGTTAATCAAAAGCAGCGGATGTCGGCCGCGTGGGTGGCTTGATGCGATGTTAGTGAAAAAATCGAACAACTCTTGGCGGCTTTGTATCGATTTCACCCGATCTCTCGAAAGAATGCCCAAAGGATTACTTTCCCATGCCCGTCGATCACCCGTGGACCAGCACCATTGGGCATGAGATGATGACTTTATGGATGCGCCCATGGGATATCATCGGATCGCCATAACAAAAGGCCAAACCCAACACATCATTCTGGCAGGGAAGAATGTGTCTTTGTTGGAAAAAGGATGCCATTCGGATTGAAGAATGCGAGGGCAACTTACCAGCTCTGGTGAATCGAATGCTCGCAAAGCGAGATAGGAAAGACCATGGGTTGTACGCCGGCGACATCGTGGTGAAAAAGAAAAAAGAGAGAGGATCACAGGCCACTTTCGCCCGGAATTTTGACATCTTGAGGAAATACAACATCGCGTCGAACCCCAAGAGTGCGACGGGTTGGTTCGATGGGATTTCTGGGCGTATCGTCTTCGGTGAGGCATCGAAGCCCAATCCACAGATCAAAAGCCATAATGGACATGAAACCACCTCTATAGCGTGAAAGGAGGTCAAGGTTGGCATTTTAATAGGTTAAATATCGAATGGGGGACAGTGTAAGCCTTTCTTGACGATGAAGAAAGGAAAATTCTTATGGACCTGCAATGCCAGTGCATTTACGATGCTCAGTATATCTCTCCAATCCTCAAATCTTGGCAAAGCCCATCTTGGAAAAACTTTTTCTTGTATCTAGTGGCCTCGGAGTTTGCCCCTCGGTATGATGTTAGTAAAGCGGAAGGTCGATTACCATCTATTGTAGAAATAACTTGGAAGCTTGGTGGGCGGGGAATTGGACCGACTTATGGTTAGCACTTTATCCGACTTTATCGGTTTGAAGCAAGACTTGGCGACTTGGAAGATTAGTAGAGTCGCTAGAAGTGTGGGGAGCCATGAAAGGTCCTGCGACTTGGTGGAATCAGGGAATAAAAGTATTTATGTCCCTGAGCTTAGTTGAAGATAAATATGGAAGAGATTGGGATAGTTAAGGCGGTTCTCGGGATATAACGGGGAATGTGGATACGTGGCGCGACTTACGGACGAAAGAAACCCTAGGTTGGTCGAGGCCGAGGCCCGCGAAGATTGTAACCCTAGATCTAAATCTATAAATATAACTTGTAATGTACTTTGTAAAGGATGAAACCTTAGCATCACCAGCGAAATTATCTGATAAAATATCACGGCTTGGTGCCCCAGGGCGTAGTCTAGTTTCTGACCCGGCCCCAGGTAATCAAATCGTGTGTCTTTCATTGCTTTTCATCATTCGTTGATCGGGTTTTATCATATTAATTTTTTGTTAAATCGGTAATCAAAAGGGTGCAACATTTGTGGCGTCTGTGGGAACTAATTCCTCGATATAACTCTTTTTGAAGGAAAACCCACCTCATTTCCGATCAATGTCGATGGCGAGCAATCAAGGTAATCTGACGGGCAAAGCCGGGCGCCTTGAGCCTCTGGCTCGACACCTTTAGCTCTGTCGCGGCTCGCCCGATAAGCGGTGAAGACTCGCCAGTGGAACTTAGTGCGGACGAGAGGGCGCCAAATGCATGTCATTTATCCTCGACAAAATGCCTCGCGTTCGATGATGAGCGTGCGGCCCCCCCAAGCGCCCGGGGCGGACCCCGGAAACGAGCAGCGGGCAGGAAGGGACATTCGGTAAACCAGCGCTGTAATCCCGGCCGAATACGCCTTGAATTCGCCAATGTGACTCGCCGAAAAAATGGCGAAGTGCGAACAACGTGTTAAATATTGAGCTAAGCATTTAGAGGGGCCAAAAAGCCCGAGGATGCGTGAATGAGAACTGCAATCCCGAGCCTCGGCGGTGATTAGGTGAAACGGCGACCTAGCAGATCTCGCCCTGGCTGACACCAACGAGGGGATCGGCCGTACACCTTGACCCTGCCAGTGAAAATGACAATGAGCGGTCGCGATGCTCGGATCGCCCGACCTTGACCGGACGGTCCAACAAGCGATGGGGCGTATGGAGAATCGGATGGGGAAGCGGGGTCGGACCACTCCTCAATTTGTCTCGTGTTGGGATTATCTTTGAAAAGTATGCTTTTACTTTGTATAATCGGTTGAATTTTGGACTTATTCTTTGAAATATATTATTTATCGATGCTTTAAATATCGTTGAATGTTACATATATTTAATGCATAAGCTTCATTCAATAAATAGTATGTGTTACATTGTAGTTAATTTAGTGATGTCGGATCACGGAAGATTAAATTAAAGTTCCTTCCTTAACAAAAGTACACCATTCACGACCTAGATGAAAATGAACAATCCATCGTGAAAGGTTAAAGTGTAAGGCTCGGATTGGTTTGTCTTGACCAAGAAGATTACACTAGTGCATGACGATCTTGTTGAAGAGAGCCTCTGGGAGGACAAATTCTTGAGCGAACTAGGAAGAATTAGACCTCGGTGGTTTTTATTTCTTAATCTTCGTCCCTTAAATAGGATCGTGTGTGGTTAGTAATTTTGCTTTGACTTATTACGGGTAGAATCAACGGAGATTCAATACTTTATATCTTGGGCAATATTATTGGTCACGTCACGATTGCTAAGATTTATCTGAAGAATCTTGTGCAAACGCGCTGAGTTCGATTGCCCCCTTGGGAGGTTCATAAGTTTTATCATACCAAATCTTGCAAGTGGAACTAGTTTTAGGTATGGATAATAATGTTGAACCGTTCTCAACCAAGGACAAAATATATTAATTAATGGAAAACTATTTGATGGTTTGAATTAATTAATGGGCTGAATAATCTTAAACATGGGAAATAATAAAGGGAGCCATATTACTTGATAATATGAGTTAAGATGGATAGTGCGATATTAATTATGTTGTGGGATTAATTAATATTTATGGGCTTGAATAATATTGTGGCTCAATATTGATAATTCAAGATCCATTGGAAGGTCGATCTTAATTCTCCTAAAGGCCCCTTAAGTAGCCCAACATAAAGTCCAATAAGCGAAAAAGGTGTTTAAAAAATAAAATAAATTTTTGTTGCATTATTTTCCTTGAATTTGAAATTATTAAAAAAAAGGGGAGAAGAATTTTCTTGAAAAGATTTTATGGAAAATAGATAAATATTCTTGGAATACAAGATTATCCATAAATTCAAGAAATCTCCACTTGGTTTCTTTAATTGTAATTTTGAAATATATAGAGTAATAATAGGAAGAAGGATTTTCTTGAAAAGATTTTATGGAAAAAGATATGTATTCTTGGAATATAAGAATATCTCGTAAATTAAAAGAAAGATCAATCTTGAAAAAGTCTCCTATTAATTTAGAAAAAATGGGTTAAATAAAGGGTGTGAGATTTTTGTGGAAAAATACACATGGAAAGAAGAATATATGGGATATATTCAAGATTTCTTGGAGATCGAGAAAAGATCTTTTCTAACCTATTTTGAGCCCTAATTTTTCGTCCCTCTCTCTCTATTATAAATAGAGGATGAATGTTTCATCCCGGGGAACACAAAAATTGGTTTTTCGGAAAAATATCGGCGTCGATAAAATATCAAATATTTTGAAAGCGTCGACGGATTGTGTATTTTCGAAAAGCGTCAATTGTGAGTGTACAATTCCATGTCTTTGGAAAAATTAGTAAATCCACAAAAGGTGGTGCAACAAATTTTATTTTCCTTTTGTTAATTGTGAGCTTCCTTCCCGGATTGTGCGAAAGGAGACTAGGAATACTTGGGAAGATTTTTTGGTGTGTTTTTATCGGCGAGACCATTGCCACTCCAAGAGGTTAGTTCACGTAAACCCGTAGTAATTCAAGATCGTCGTAGGTTTTATGAATTTGTTTATATCATGATTTGTTGTTGAATTATTATTTGAATTAATATAAGATTAATTAATGCTAGTAATAATTGTTAGAATTAAATTTGTATTTAAATATTCATCCTAATAGATCCGGGCAAATAATTCCCCAACAAGCTGAGTATCGAGCCTCGGTTTAGACTCTGAATTTTAAATTGTAATTTAATTCATTTTCATTAAATTTGAAATTGGATAGTAAATTCTTAGATCTTTTTTGGGGTATCAAATTGTCATAGAATTTAATGTGTTTATTTATGCATCGTATAAATTGTGGTTTTTTAATTGATTAATTCAATTCGTTTTGCCTAAATGAGAAAATCCACGAGTAGATTAAATTTGTTTGATTTGATCAATGTAATAAACTAGTCGAGATCTAGGTTTATTTATTTTTTGTAAATAAATTGTAAGGATCGAAAAAAGCGGAGGCGAAAATTAAAAACCCGGGATCGGGAGGTGTGGCGTGCGTCGTCGCCTAAACGCGATGCCAAGGAGCCTGCGTGTGAACGGCCCATTGTGCAAGGGTGATGGGGCGAGGCCGGAAACAGGAATGCGGCGGATCGAATCAATGGCGCAATGCTAGAGATCTTGATGCGCAAGAAGAAGGCCTTGCAGGGGCGGCGTCTGCCCGTGACCGGCGTCTTGCCGCAGCCAAGACGGACGCCTACGCTCGACACGTCCGGGGGAGTGCTAGAGTGGGCACTTCGATTTGAGCTGGTCGATGACGTGGCTTGACAAAAGGCAATTTTTTTAAGACGGTCAAGTGGGGAGCTTTTTTCGAGACGAACGATGAAAATTTATGAAGAGCGATTTCTCAAGATCAAGACATGACAAAATTAACCATGACAATTGGATAAATGTGCCCAATATGTTTAATTTTTGTCTTGATGTTTATCATTATTTTATGATTATTTAAATTGTGTTTAAATTTCGATGCATGAGAAAATGTTTTTGAAAAATCTCACTTTTGAAAATTACTAAGTATGCTTAAACAATTAATTGAAAAATTTTATTAGGATAATAAAATTGAATTAATTTTGACCTCCATGATTTATTTATTTGTGAATTCTTTTGGAGAAATTCCCACGGCGGAACGGTCAAAAGATAGCTTTCATGAATAAATTCCAAATGGATGATTGTGGGTTATTACTAGTGGCGGCGATGACCCCCCTAACGAGGCTCTCGATCAAAGAGAAATAATAATTACATATTTAATCATGGTTATTACTTAGGTATAAAATTGATATCATATACTTCTTAAGAAGTCCTGTCGATTTTATATTGGTCAAGTGGGAGCCAACTATTAATCTGGATATTAAAGGTTTATAATTGTTCTTGTTTGTAACTTTCTTGAATGTGTTTAAATAATGACCCATCCCGTGGCTTATTTAAAATTTGTTTTGAGATGTTGGTTGATGCATGTTCATATTTTTTTTTTTGAGATTTTAATATGAAGCATGTGATCGAACCTTGTGATATATTTGTGCTTATGCATATTATTATTTATTTGAGTTTCAAATATGTCGTAACCTTTTAATCTTCTTTATTATACTTAAAGTCAATAGAATAAGTATGGAAACTATATTGATTGGAAGCGAAAAATTATAATTGTCTAGCTATACAAAAGCACAAGTGGATTCTTGACACACCAAAATCGGATGAGGCAGACGAGTCAAAAATCGCGGGACTCGTCGGATCACCTTCGAGGAGATGTCATAATTTGAAAATGGTGGAGAAGCAAACCCGTAAGGGATTACATCCTCAAAATTGATGGCCCATCTGAACAAACTTGAGGTTACGAGTGCGATTATAATAATGGATACTCGGATGAATTTGATACTTCTCTCTCGCCCAAAGTTTTTTGAGCATTTTGGACTATTGGCCGATTTGTTTGCAAGCTTGGGTCTCGGCGGGGAGATGTTGATGGGGCACCAAACTCAAGCTTTGAGCGGCAAGTGGTCCATCTTCATCTTCTAGGCCAAGGGTGGGCAAGAAAAAAAGGGAAAAAGCCATAATGATAAAAACTCAATTGTTCCAAGGGCAATGGTAAGATGAGGAATGCTTGTGGTGTCAAGGAAAATCAAAAGAGGAAGTGCTTCAACATCGGTGAAAAGGACAATGGAGGTTTGCTTGTTCCAATCGAAAAGGGCGGAAAAGAAAAGGTAATTTTCGCGCCTTTAGTTGTTGAAACTTGTTTAGCGGCGTATACTTCTCATTAAGTGGGTAGTTGATCACGGGATCTGCTGACCATGTATGTTTCACGTTCTTGGGTCGGTGACGGAAACAACTTAAGTGGCGATGAAATCCTCATCACTTTGAAAGCGATCTTCACGAGAGTGGCGGTGAAGCGATGGGAGAATGCACACTGTCTTTTTGAAGACAAAGTTTTAATTTTAAGAGATTTTCTTTATGTTCGAGTTTTAGAAAAATTCACTTTCGGTTTCTAAATTACATTAAAGGATACTTAGTTTCTTCTAATAAGAATGACATCATTTCTTGAAATGATGAGTGTATCTGATATGGGACATTGATGAATAATCTCCATCAATTAGCTTTGTCTTGCTGCTTTCACAAAATGCGTCATATAACATCAAGCTATTTTAGATAAAAAGCGTTCAAAGGACGTGAGCGAGACACTTCTATGGCATCTAAGATTGGGACATATTAATCGAAGAGGATCAAGGTTGGTGAAAGGCGGTTATTTGGAGTCTCTCCAAGTTGAACAAATTCAACAAATCATGTTTGGAGGTAAAAATGACCAAGAAGGACATTAGACGAGGGAATAGAGCGAAAGAAGTGTTAGAAATCGTTCACCTGGGCGTATGTGGTCAATGTCAGCAAAGCAAGGAGGTTATGAGTATTTCGTCACTTTTATTGATATTACTCAAAGCGCGGTTATATTTTCATTATAAGCATAAATCGAGACCTTTGAAATTGAAAAATTTAAGGCTCAGAAGAGAATCATAGGAAAAAAAAGCGTATCAAGTCTCTGATCCGTCGTGGATGGAGTACCTCGTGATGAGTTTTGAACTACTTGTCGGATGAAGGATTGTATCGGACTTGGTGCACGGAACCCCTCAACAAAAGCGGGGTTGCGAAGCGAAAAGCAGAACTCTTTTAGAAATGGTTAGATCAATGATGTGTTATGCGGAATCTTCCCAAGTCGTTCTGGGGTCATGCCTTGAAACAACGACTTACATTCTGAACTTGGTGCCATCCAAATTGGTTCCCAAAACTCCCAAAAGAATTATGGACGGATGAAACTCAGTTTGAGACACATGAGAATTTGGGGGTGTATTACTACGTGTTGGACAAAGGAGGCGAAAAAATTGGATCTCGATTAGAATTAAGGTTGTTTATAGGATACCCAGGGAACAAAGGGTGTATGTTCTATGGTCCCAAAGATCAAAAAGGTGGTAATCGACACCCACTTTAGATTTTGGAGAAAGACTATATGAACGAAAGAAGACGAAGTGAGGTGAGATTAAATTAAGTTTAAGGGGCTAACCTCATTTGCCAATTGTACAAGATGACATACCAAACGACACACTTTCCTGGCGGAACCTCGTCGTAGTGGGAGGGTTGTAAGATACAAAGAGATTCATGGGGATAGGAGAGTCCTCGGACTTGATTCGGACAAAGCGAATCGGACCCGTGGACATATGATGGGGCGATCTAAGACAAGGATCGCAGTTTTCTTGGCAAAAAAGCAATGAAAGCGAAATGGGTTCTATGGATCATAACAGTGTGGGAAGCTAGTTGAACCACTTAATGGGGTCAAACCTATTGGTTGCAAGTGGGTATACTGAAAAAAGGGGACCGGACGGGGAAGGTGAAACCTTGCTGGCGAAAACTTTGTGGCGAAAGGTTATACTTCGAGAAAGAAGGGATGTTATGAAACCTTTTCTGTAGCAATGCTTAAGTCCATCAGATTCTCTTGTCGATAGGCTATGCATCTCGATTTTAAAATCGGTAAATGGATGTCAAGGCGGCTTTCCTCAGCGGAAGTCTTGATGAAGAAATCTATATATCTGACAACCCAAGGCTTCATTGAAAAGGGCTTCACCTAGTTTGATCAAAAGCATCCGAGAGCTTGGAACCAATGTTTTGATCATGTTATAAAAGTCTTATGGGTTTGATCAAAATGAGTTCGAAAGTTATTGTGTACAAAAAGCGTGGAAGGCGCATTGGTATTCTTAGTACTACGAAGACGACGATACGCTCATCGGGAGCGATGTAAAGGTGTTATCGGACGTAAGGGCATGGCTTTCAAAAGCGGTTTGATATGAAGGACTTAGGGAAGCCGGGCATCTTTGGGATCAAGATCTTTCGAGATCGCAAGAAAAGGATGATAGGCTTATCGCATGAGCTTCATACATAGACCTTGTCTTGAAAGCGATTGACAGGATCGAGGATTCGAAGGCCACGTACCTTTCGGGCATGGAATCCATCATCGAAAGAAATGTGCCCTAAGACAAAAAGGAGATAGATGACATGAAAGACATTCGTATGCTTAATTTGTCGAAAGCCTTATGTATGCAATGTTGTGTATGAGACCGGATATCTACTTTGTCGTTGGCATGGTGGCAAGATATCAAAAGTAACGAAAAAAGAACATTGGATGGCGATTAAAAAACATTACTAAAGTATCGAAAAGAACTCGAGATAGAATGTTGGTTTATCGGTCGGATAATCTAATCCCCATCGGCTCGTGTTTCGGTTCAATCGGACTTAGATTCGGAAAATCTACCTCGGTAGTGTGTTTTGCATGGGGAGGAGCGTAGCGTGGAGAAGCGTTAAACAAAAAATGCATCATGAGATTCTACCATGGAAGCGAATATGTAGCTGCATGAGGCAGACAAAAAGAAGCGGTTTGGCTCAAGAACTTCCTAGTGGACTTGGATGTAGTTCGAATTTACGACACAATCGCATTTATTGTATTGACAATCTGGGAGCGATTTGCAAATTCAAAGGGAACCAAGAGCCCTCAAAGGCGCAAACACATTGAAAGGAAATACCATCTTATCGAGAAATCGTTAGAGAGGAGATATAAAGGTGGCAAAGATCGCGTTGGAAGACAACTGGCGATCCATTCACAAAGGCGCCCGAGAATACATTCGAGAGACATGTGAAAGGAATGGGTGTCAAGTGCGTTGCCAATCTACTTTGAGTATAAGTGGGAGACATTATTAGGTTCGTGTAGGTGACATTAGATGTCGCGTATTAGGAACTTCTACGTGACATCTTTGTAGTATACTTAAAAGCGGACTTTGAGTATAAGTGGGAGATTGTTGGGATTATCTTTGGAAAGTATGCTTTTACTTTGTATAATTAAACCTGAATTTAAAACTTATTTCTTTGAAATAAATTGTTTTATCTTGATGCTTTAAATATCGCCGAATGTTACATATATTTAATGCATAACATTTCAATAAATAATCGTGTTACATTGTAGTTAATTTAGTGATACATGATCACGGAAGATTAAATTAACAATTCCTTGTAACCAAAAGTACACCATTCACGACCTAGATGGAAATGAATAATCCATCATGAAAGGTTGAAGTGTAAAGGCTCGGATTGGTTTGTCTTGACCAAGAAGTTTACACTAGTGCATGTTGATCTTGTTGAAGAGGACCTCTGAGGAGGACAAATTCTTGGGCCCGAACTAGGAAGAATTAGACCTCGGTGGTTAGATTATTTCTTAATCTTCGTCCCATTAAATAGGATCGCGTGTGGTTGTAATTATTGCTTTGACTTATTACGGGTAGAGAATCAACGATTCAATACTTTATATCTTAGGCAATATTATTGGTCACGTCGATTGCTAAGATTTATCTGGGAGAATGGGTGTGCAGAAATCAAACATTTTCGACGGTTGGGGAGGTTCATAGGATTTTATCATACCAAATCTTGCAAGTGGAACTAGTTTAGGTATGGATAATAATGTTGAACCGTTCCTTAACCAAGGATAAAAGATATTAATTAATGGAAAGTTATTTCGGTGGTTTGAATTAATTAATGGGCTAGATAATCTTAAAACGAGAAATAATAGCAAGGAGCCATATTACTATAATATGGGTTAAGATGGATAGTCTTGATATTAATTATGTAGTGGGATTAATTATTATTTATGGGCTTGAATAATATTGTGGCTCAATATTGATAATTCAAGATCCATTGGAAGATCAATCTTAATTCTCAAAAGGCCCCTCAAGTAGCCCAACATAAAGTTCAATAAGCGAAAAAAGGTGTTTAAAAATAAAATAAATTTTTGTTGCATTATTTTCATGAATTTGAAATTATTAAAAAAAAAGGAGAAGAATTTTCTTGAAAAAGATTTTATGGAAAGAAGATAAGTATTCTTGGAATACAAGATTATCCATAAATTCAAGAAATCTCTCACTTGGTTTCTTTAATTGTAATTTTGAAATATATAGAGTAATAATAGGAAGAAAGATTTTCTTGATTTTCTTGAAAAGATTTTATGGAAAAAGATATGTATTCTTGGAATACAAGAATATCTCATAAATTCAAGAAAGATTCAATCTTGAAAAGTCTCTATTAATTTTGAAAAAAATGGGTTAAATAAAGGGTGTGAGATTTTTGTGGAAAAATACACATGGAAAAAAAAGAATATATAGGATATATTAAAGATTTCTTGGAGATCGAAAATATCTTTCCTAACCTATTTTGAGCCTAAATTTTCGTCCCCTCTCTATTATAAATAGGGGATGAATGTTTCATCCCTCGGGGAACATGAAAATTGATTTTTGGGAAAAATATCAGCGTCGATAAAATATCAAATATTTTGAAACATCGACGATTGTGTATTTTGAAAAACGTCGATTATGGTGTACAATTCCATGTCTTTGAAAAAATTAGTAAATCCACAAAGGTGGTGCAACAAATTTTATTTTCCTTTATTAATTGTTATGGCGAGCTTCCTTCCATGGGATTTGACCGAGCAAGGACTTGGAATACTTGGGAAGGTTGGTGTGTTTTTATCAAAGACCATTGCCTGAAGAGTTGATCTACGTAACTTAAGTAGTAATTTCATCGCGTGAGGTTTTATGTGATTTTTATATGTGATTTGTTGTTGAATTATTATTTGAATTAATATAGGATTAATTCCCAACAGTAATAATTGTTAGAATTAAATTGTATTTAAATATTTATTAGAATAGATCAAACCGAATAATTCCCCAACATCGCGGACTCCTTGGAACTCTGGTCACCTTGGCGGCTACTAAAGGAAGATTAATGTCGCGACCTTGGATCCATTCTGGCAATGGACAGGTCCGTAGTAATCCTGGCTTCGTAGATAGCCTCCGTGGCGCTTGATCGACAAATGTCGGTTTTTCCTCGACGACCCTAGCGACCGGGCTCACCAATAGTTCCCTCTCTGCCAGCCACAGCCGATTGGACACCTTGAGCAACCGCTCGCTTTATTTTACAGCGCTTTCTGCCTGGTGCCCCAGGCGCCGCGACGAGGCGGTAACGATGAACACCAGCGGAGGATACATAATTTGATGGGTCTATATTGAGAGGATCGACAAGTTAATTACGGAAGGAGACCCGTTGGGGATGAAGCGAAAGCTGATGGGGGTTGTCTCGACCTCGAAGGGGGACCAAACTATAGCGGTGCATGATGACCGATTAGTAGTTATTCCGACTTGTGACTTAGGAGGCCGGGCTAGCGACTTAGATACACTCTGAGGCGAGCTCTGGAATCCAGAGCTCCCGAAATTCCCGAGGTTGCGAAGCGAAAAAAGCTAAGAAACGCCTTGGTAATACAACCCTTTCAAGCCTTTTGAGAGAGCATTAGGGTGAAGTTGATGGATCTGACCGGGCATGACCGGATACATCTTCACCCAGATTTGAGGCGAGGAATTACTTCATGGCGCCCGTGTTATTAATAATAATAATGGCAATGAGAACCCCAACAAGTATTGCCGACTTTCACGAAAGTAACCGAACACTATACTAGTGAGGTAAAGACTTGTTGCCACTAACTCGAGGTTATACGAAGATGTGCTTGCTTGACGAATTCATCAAAAGCGGCCTCGGAAAACCGCCACTGTGGAGAGGTCGCTGAAGTCGCCCGGCAATAGAACGCCCCACATGAAACGACAACCGGGGGAGGTGGGGAGCGACCTATCACGCCCGTGCACGAAAATGCGGGAGATCATGATACACGCTTTCTTTCCCAAAGGACGATTAGGAGGACTAACCTCGACTCTCCATCAAGCGGAAGATGAAAGGCGAATTGAGGGAAATGGAAATGCCGAAGATGGTGGTACTGTCCTGCTGGGTGAAGAATCCGCCTAATCGAGTTCGGAGAAAAGGACAAGGCATGGTGGTCTATCCAATATCGATCCCACGGTGATGTGGGCGATATCATGGAAACTACGGTATCTTGGAAGCTCTGATCGACCAGGGGTGCCTTGCGCGTATCCTTTTCAAAGATACTGAACATTTCGGGGATTATGATGCTATATCACCCGTGCGACCACGTCGTGAAGTTTGGGGTTTGGTGGCCTTGATTGTGAGGCCCATCGGGATGATGATTGTAACGTCATTTGGTCTCTACATTAAATAACGAAGTTAGGGCAACCTAGGTTGTTAGACTTTACAGTAGTCGACCATTTCCGGCTCATAATGGTTTCACAGGAAGTCTTTTGAAGCATGAATTGGAGGTTCAAATCCTCTACTTTTTTACTTTATGTATAATTCCCCCACCAGAGTGGGTTGGTAGAAGTGCAGATTAAAGGCGACCAGAAATCGTCTGAAGGTTGTTTGATTTACTATTATGTCTCTTTTAATTCGCACCAATACTGCGAACAAACCTTTGTAATAGATAGCGATGAACAAGATGAGAATTAAATAAGAAAAGAAGAAAAAAAGAACCTACATCGACCTCGACCCCGAATAGGGCATGCACGATGAATTCCTAATTGGTAGAGATTAGCTGATTTAAGGGGCCCGAGGAGCCATCCAGGGGAAGAACTTGAGAAAATCCAAGATAGATCAACTTGGGATCTGGAAGATATTATCGGCTCCAAATCTTTGCGACTGAAGGGGAAGTCATTCGACTTTCTCAAAAAAGAACTTGGGCGTCTTCGCCTAGTCCCAAAACATGGTGGGCATCGATCCGGAATCCGTGTCTTGAGCTTCATATTGACGGCGGGGCCAGGTTGCCCGGAAAAGCGGTGGCCGAGAAAAGTATGTCGCCCTAATCGAAAGAATTGAAGAAGGTGATGGATAATGACTTGATCATGCGGTGACGTACTGATGGGTAACCTTGATGATGGTGAAAAAAGTCCAATGGAGCACGGCGGTTATCGAAACACCCGCGAGCGAACTGCGCGCAGATTTCTTTCGTATGCCGCACCGATCACCTGATAATGCTGCGGCGGACAAACGGATGATGTCGTTCATGGGCTGACTTTTCGCTGAGTTATCATCAAATAGCCATGCACGAACGGATCGACAACACATAACTTCCGGCCGAAGAATCTATATTCTTTGGAAGAATGTCGTTCGGCTTTGAAGAAACCTTGAGGGCAACCTACCAAAGGCTTGTCGATCATATGTTTGCAGGCTGGTCGGGAAGTAGGTAGAAGTGTATCGGCGACATAGTTGTCAACGCTAAAGAGGATCACCTATTCCGGCTCCACAGATAGCCGATATCTTAGGAGTTCAATATGAGACTCAACCCCAAGAAGTGTAACCCGAAGATCGGTCGGGGAAGTTCTTGGGGCATGCGGTGGGTAAAGCGGGGATCGGCGAATAGGAAGGTTAAACCATCACCCGGACGTGAGGGCACCTCGGAATGTGAAGAGGTTCGAAACTCACGGGGTGTCTGGCGCATTAAGCGAGGTTGAAATCTCCAGGATGGGAAACGGAAATATGGCCGATGCCGACACTGTCAAGTAGAAGAAGAGTTGAATGGACGAAACCGAGGATGCTTTGAAAAAATCAAAACTTACACAGCAGGCGTGAATATCTGTCAAAACCGTCAGGAGAGAAGCGATTCTTGTATCTACGCGCCTCGGAGACCCGCTTTAAGCGCCGTACTAGTCGGCGGAAGGCCAAATCCTCTTGCCCATTTAATTTGTAAGCGAACTGAGCGAAGCGAGCGGCGTTATCCATCGTTGGAGAAAGTGGTCTCTGCGTTAGTCATGAAGTGTGAGGAAGCGGGGCGTGCACATCACCGGTCGAGTCCTCGCCGCTGCCGTTGGGAATGTGCTCCGCCCGACCCGGACACATCGGTGATGCCTCGAATGGGCCATTGAGAATTGAGCGATTAGGAGTGACATCACCTTCCCACGATCCATCAAATCAAAGCTCCGAGCCTTGGCTAATTTCCTAATCGACTCTGTCCGCCGGCCGGGGAGTTTGGGCGACCCTTACGTGGGAGTTGTTGATAGATGGATGTGACCTCTCTCACAAGTCACGGAGCCGGTCTAGTGTTAAAAGAAGCTACTGAGGTATCTCATTCGAACGCCCATTCTTTTGATTTTCCTTAGCGAACAATGAGGTAGAGGTATGAAACTCATCGGTGTGGAAATGGCGATAGCGTGGGTGTAGTTACGAGTCATCTGAGCTCGGCTTCGTGGCACACTTGGGTTTAGTAGAACTCGAGCCGATGCTTTAGCTTGAAGTGGCGACCTCCGAAGAATTACGCGTACATGAAGGATGTCACCGTCACGACAACACCCATCCAGAACAATGGCAAGTGAAAACATTAGAAACCCAGTGTCGTCCCGGATGACACCCATCATGGAAGTATTTGATAAGTGGCCTCTTACCGCAAGTAGTGTCCGGTACGGCGATTCGATTATGAAATTTGCCCACGATACACAATGATACGGTAGATATACAACGGTTTAGACATGCCCTTGCTTGATGTATCACACTGACGAGCGATCCATTTTATGAGAGAATACACAAAGGCGATGCGAAACCATATTTGAGGGGAAATCAACCCACAAGACCACAAGGCAAGGGATATTTGACGACCAAAAAGTAGATGCTTTAAATCTTCTTCCCGCAAATGCCACAAATGCTGAATCTCGCCCGCGCCATCAAGGTGTACCAGGAAGAACTCCTGACATCCTGGTCCTTGGCCCTTCTGATGGGGATAGACATCATTAGGCCGCTCAGCCCCCGGCCCAGGATCGATCAAAGTATGCCTTAGTAGCGGTGGATTACTTCACAAAAGTGGTAGAAGGTGAGGCATTGGCAACCCATAGACCAAGACCATGTCATTAGGTTCATTTGGAGGGAGCATTATACACTTGAGTTAGGGCTACGGACAATCATATCAGGGCAGTAGAAGCGATTCGATGTGTGAAAGATTGATGCCTTCTTCGAGAAAGTGGAAGATCCGCAGTTGTTTTCCACCCCATACCACCCAGTCAAGCGGTCAGTCGAGGCCATGAACAAAATATGAAAGCCTGCCTTCGAGCCAAGATCGAGGAAAAGGTAAATGGGCTGTGAGCTCCGGGGCGTGTTGTGGCAAGGTAAATGCAGAATGACTGCGGAAATTCAGCAGTGAAACCCTTTTCATTGGCCTTGAGGCCCGAGGCGGTTGTTCACATGAAAATCGACCTCCGACCCTCCAGACTAGCGAATTAGCCTTGATCCTTAATAGTGAAGAGGCCACAGAAGGAACCTCGACTACTCGAAGAAAGAAAGTGATTGGAGGCTAACATGAAATGCGGATACAAGCGAAGTGGGAGAGGCATTTACAACTACAGGTCTGACCCGGCCTTCAAAGATTGGAGATCTAGTCTTTGAAAAAGATGCTAGGGGACTCGAGAAAGGTGCCTCGGTCCAAAGCGGGAGGCCATTCAGGATCTCGAAGATCCTGCAAAGCGGGCATATTTCGAGAAAGCGGATGGGACGAGCACGATACCGTGGGGTAACTAAATACAAAAAGTACTATCGATAGATTTACACCTTTGTCTTGATCACATCGTTGTAACAAATAACTGGTAACATTAATTCTCCATTCTGTTCAAAAGAAAAATTCCTATGTGCTTAGAAACCAAAGCGGGTGCTTACGAGAAAACATATGATCGGCCGAAATCGTACCCACACATGAAAGATATGATCGATAACATGCGAATTGGCATGAAAGACATGATCGATAACATCTGGTCATATGAAAGACATGATTGACAACATGCGAGCAGGAATTAAACTTAGAAATCTTTGGAGGCGAGATCGCACTTTAGCGTGCAGTCGTCCCGACTTTATAAAGGCATTCTGGCGAATGTCGAGCAAATCAGCATGAAATAAGACAACAAGGACTAGCAAAAATCGCGCAAGGAAATCGAGTCAACCACGAAAGGAATTAAAAATTTTATTGACAAAGAACCCGGTCGAGAGAACCCCGTTATAATGAACGCGGAATTCGACCAAAACTGTTCAATGATACAAGCGACTTGAATTAACCTGCGAATTTACTCGATAGCGACTTGGTCTATACTATGGAGTTACCGATCTGGCGACTTAGTCTATACTTGAGACTACTCGGTATGACCCTACAATCTGAAGGAGTTCTTTATGAGGAAGATCTTTATGAAAACTGAAAATGATGTTTAACATGTTGAAGTGTCGAATCTTTAATGGGACCTCTCAGCGTTAAGCGAACCACAGTGTTATACATGTGGTGCAAAATCAGGGATTGTGAAGGGCATTTTAGCTCGTCAGTTCATATCTGATATTAAATCCGTACATGTCGAGAAATGCTAATCTCCTTGTCTAAATCATGTAATCATCCCCGAGGCCACGAAGGGCCCGACGCCTACAATAAGTAAGCGTGAATCCATGGCGCCAATTAGCTCAACAAAGCTTGGCAATGGCAGTATGGTCATCCTCAGGAAACAGGCAGGAGCCTGAGAATGGGCCAGATCTTGGTGTCTTGGCATAGCGGAGAAGTTTATTCTTAGGAGGATACCACGAAATAGGGATCATGGAATCGCTCATGCTTGGAGATGATAGAGATCGGAGGGTAATACGTGGTATACATCTTAAATCTTGTTCCATTTATAGAGGAAAGGCGAAGTTGCAAATTTTGACTCTCGAGGGGCCGAAAAAAGTAAAGGAAACGGTGCCGCGTGAAGCGTGGCGGCGATGGGCGTCTGTGACTTTCCAGATTAGTCTAACGGTATGCAGCCTACCAAATACCTGAGGCCATCATTGCGGGATCTATCATCGTCCACGACAATTTAGAAATGAAGCGATGGTTCGCCTCCTCGAAGGTAGATTTTGCCGTAAAGCACACTTCCAGGGGATTCGCCGTAAGTGATAAGTGTCGAGTTCAAGTCAAGGACCCAAGACAAGATTGCGACCTACGACTTGGGGGGGACAAAAATATGGGAGTTTTATTTTCATATCAAGATAAACACCGTATTTGTGTCGAAAAAAAAAAAATAGCGGCTTCATTGATAAAAGACCCAAGGATTAGGAGGTGGTACATTACCAAATCAAAGCCGGCTGATGGTACAATTATAAAAGAAGAATAAAAGTGAATAATAAGGCTCTGACTTCATTCTCTGTCGGGGAGGGCAGGCCCGAGGCGAAGTCTTGACCGTCCACAAGGAGTCTTAGATTGGTAATCACAGGATCAACCTCAAGCTTAATATCTTCAACTGCTTGAGCTCGAACGGGTAATAAACCCGGTGAGGGAGCATTACTCCAAACCTCGGTATCTTGCTTCTACGATGGGGTGGCGGGGAAACAACAACACGAGGAGAATGACCTCCAGGAAGCTCGCCCGATTCCTATGCGGGCTCGGAAGATGCATCTGCTCCGGAGGAAGTCGGGAGAGGGCGCCTGCGATACGCCACAGGTGGAAAGAAAAGAGAGGTCGATGTCCATATCCTCAAGTATTGGATATCAATGAAACAACCGAGAGGCGGAAGGTTGTCGGACATAATCGCAATTCCGGCGACTAGCCCGGTAAAGAGTCACGAAGGTTGACTTCGATGGCGGTCCGGATATGGCACCCCTGAGCGTCATATGCGTAAGTGCGTTCGTCTTGGCGACCTTAGGCGGGCCTCGCAGGTATCGCTCACTTTCATCGACCGACTCCTCCTCGGGCGGCCCTCCGCCATTGCGCCCTCTTTCTCTGCGGTTATCTTAGGTTTCTCGTGCCCGACCAAGGTCTCACTTTGGCCGGGCTTCAACTTCTCTCTCGGCGGTCGCTCTCGGCTCGACCCGAGCGACCTCGAGTCGAGATGCGAGGAAAGGCGCTCGCATTGGTTTTATCCGAGCCGCCGAGTCTGTGCCCGGATCGGTGTCGCGTCCTTGGGGGCGAGTTATGCACCTTTGCGGAGATGGCACGACCTGCTGGGAAGCTCGTGGGTGGAGTGGAGGCTCTAAGAAACTAACCACCTCACAGGCAAAAGAAATCCAGTAGGGCGAGTTAAGGCTGTAAGAGGCGTCGTTAAGACACTTTAATGTGGTTTTAGAAAAAGTCGTCTGAGATTGCAATGCATTCGCTCGTTCACACATTTCCCTCCTCCAGCCCTGAAGCAGTCATCATCTTTATGTGACCCCTCCTTGGGCAGTGAAGCGGCCTGTTGGTAGTGGCGAGGTTAGGGATCTCATTACCATTTTGCAATGTGGTGATTCGATCCGACCTCCAGTCCTGTTGATTCGAGACTCGTAAGTCAATCTCTCCTCAATTTCTTAGAGCATGCTTTCGAAGAAGTCAGTGATCGACCCATATTTCTCTTGCCTTTATGAAAGCGTGAGCCAGTGGAGACCCGAGCTTGGAGGCTTATGGCGAGGAGGTGGCCCGGGAAGGGCGGCCTCGGGCCGCAGTCATCTCGTTTGTCCCGAGCAGATTTCTTGCGGTAGCCGTGATGTCTGAGGGAGGCTGCGGCGATAGATGGGGAATGTTGGGGAATTCTTGAAACATTGGGTTGGGTCAATCGGATAGGCGATGGAATTCGACAATCACAGTAAGAATTGCCGAGGATGTGAATGTGTGAGTAAGTACTCTGGTAGGTGTTGAGTTGAAGTCGAAGCTCGGTGTTCCGTTCCGTCCATACGGCTCGATTAAGGTGTCGCTGACGATGTCAAATGCCTCCTTGAAGTCCCGATGAAGTCGGCGGCAATGGGTGTGGCTGGCAAAAGAAAAGGTGGATCGATCTGAACATCTGTAGCCGAGTAGGGCACAACTTACCATACTTTCGATCTGATTGGCATAATCGTTGGGGACATTGATGGGCAATGTGCTCAGCGAAAAGGTCCCACAGGCGCGCCATGCCCCGACAACCACCATTTATAATGCTACCTCTACTCTTGCCCAGGATCACCCCGCTCCACGATCTCCAGGCCTCTCTGACCCCGGCGTGGCATTATAGCCATTGACGATGAATAAGGCGACATCACAAAAACCATCTACGCTTAGGAATTACGGTGATCGGCCTTGACGACTTTCTTCCATTTGGTCATAATAGTAAGTATGTAACTCCACCCATTGGGAGTGATGCGGGTTAGCTCTGGTTTAAACGCGGCCGGTGGGAGATGGCGGATGGGCCGAGCCCGGATCCGGCATCCGTTGTTGCTTGTTGGCCATGATCATCGAAGTGGAAGGCTGGTGAAGAGCGATTAGTGGGAGGTTGCCATAAAATGCATATCCGGGGGACAGCAGCACTTGCGGCGGAGGATTGCCTGTATCGGTGAAACCTATTTTATGTCTGATGCCGCAAGGTCAACTTGACCGACTTGGTATTAAGTCGGTCTGCTTGTATAGAACTTTGGGCCCATATAAAGTGATAGTCAAAAAGAAAGCCGCTAAGCAAACCCCATAGTCAGCAGTTGGGTCTACGAAGGATATGAAATAGCGGACTTCGAATGCTCGAATCTTATGGGTTTAGGAAGCGAAGGAGGAAGGGCTTAAGGAGGTGGAAACCTGAGCTATTTAGAAAGGGCGGGGGGGCGAAGGATAAATTGAACTTCTGAGGGTCCTCGCGGAAATTAGGGCTTCTACGTGGGCGATGCGTAGGAAGCCTTGTGATCATTTGGTTGGACGGACCTGACGAAGCGTCGCTATAGCACATGCAATCATTCTGATCCACATCCTTGGCGTGGGTTGGGAAGCCAGGGGTGACATCACATTCTCAGGGCGGACGACTGGTCACGAGTCCGAGATCGGTGGCGAGGTCGGCAAACGATGTAGGTTCAAGACAAGATCTGAACAAGCACTGACCTCATCTTGAGGCGATTGTAGGGAAATAACCCGACTTGGTGGATGCAGAAATTGAATGAGCTTATGGTTAGCACTGTCGACTTTATCTATTTGAAGCAAAACGGCGACGGAAGATTGGTAGGTCGCTAGAGTGTGGGGAGCCATGAAGGTCGTGAGGCGACTTGGTGGAATCCGGTCAGACCATTGTCTGATGGTTGGGAATGCGTACTGGAAGAGATTTGGTGATTAAGGGCGGTTCTGGGGATATAACCGGGGGAATGTGGATGTATGGCCCAGCGACTTGGGACCAAGAAAGGAAACCTAGGTTGGTCCAGCGAGGCCGTGAAGGTGTAACCCTAGATCTAGAAATCTATAATATAAGCTTATAATGTACTTTGAAGTTGAAACCTTAACGTCTAAGCGAAAATTATACGATGCAAAATATCACAGCCCGGTGCCCCCGAATGGTCGGATTTCACAGACTGATGGTAATCCAAATTGTGTCTTTCATTGCTTTTCGTCATTACGTTGATCGGGTTTTATCATATTAATTATTTGTTAGTGGTAATCAAGCAGGAAGCAACACCGTCTCTGGTATAATTCGTCAGGTCAAACCACTAACGATATCGAGGCTCAAGTATCACCCCTGCAGAAGCTTTCATGTCATACCTTAGTTGTAACATCACGAAAGCTTCGACAATATTTTTGAAACGATAAGTCGACTACCATCACAACTAGATAAGTCTTACAGGCACGATCTGATGCGAATGATTGTTGAAATAGTCCATAGAATTAGATAGATTCCGAATCACTTTTGCACCTTGAAGCTGCGATCAAAGCTGGTCCCCTCACGGATTTCCTTACGAGCTCACCTTTCCGACAAAAACATCGAATTAAGTGACATCCTTGGACTCTACCTGCGTGAGTGGCTCGCCGACACCAGTGAAATTGGGATAATCTGATAGTCGAACAATAATCTTTCCACGGCCCGGTACGTAAGTTTAATTTCGCCGCAACAATGAAGCAGAATATGAGGCCTTGATAAGCGATTTTGATAGCAATGGCCATCGAGATGCGAAAACTAAAAATTCTGAGACTCTCAATACGGTGTATGCCCGAATGTAGAATCTGAGCCAGGCGAACAAATGGTGAAATATCAACGAGATAGCAAACCTCACAAAAATTGAGGAAGTCGGATGAGCTAATACCACGAGTGGATAACCTGATGATACTTTTGGCTGTAGCACGCCTCGACTGCGATATGGACAACCTCGCGATTACCGGACTCGATATCCTCGGTAGTCGGCGTTACCATAGACATAAAAGGAAGTAACCCAGATATTAAACCAAGTGAGCCCATCAAACTCGAGTAGAAGTCTTTCATATCCGGCCCGGAGGAAAATTGGATAGTAGAGATAAAATTACATCGAAGGACCTTTACCTGGCCGAGGATAAGGTCGCGACTGCATGCGTTTACAACTAGGCTGACAAGGTACACCATAGTTGATGAACAAGCTTTTTAGCGAAGTTTCTCAACACCAGCGATGAAGTGCATCACCACGGAAGAAGGCAAGTAATTCTTAGAAAAAGAAATACGAGGATTGTGAAATCATACCCATGAGCGATCTACCGTCTACAAAATAATCAGAATGATCTATTATTGGCTAACATTGAGGAAGGATCGTCGCATCTGTGAAGATGCAACAATGCCAATTGTTACGCCCCAACAATCAACCGAGCTCCAAAGAAGTGCTCACCTCAATTTTATAGGCGTGTAGCCCATTAGAAGTGGGGAATGAACACATTGGTCCTTTCCCCGAAGGCTCAACGATTGAGACCGTCGTCGTGGTGGACTATTTCACCAAATGAAGCGAGAACAAGTGGCGACCATCACTCAAGAGAAAATCCATGCGATTCATCTAAAAACATCATTTGTCATTACGGCCTCCCTGGCGATTATCTGAACAGCGGAGAGAAACAATTATTGATTCGAGATCGGCTGGCCTTCTAACTGCCCAGTGGAAATCACAAAAGTTGTTCTCCTCCCTATCATCCTCAATCAAATGGGCGGAGTTGAGCGAAGTGAACAAGATAATCAAGCATACCACGAAAACTCAACTCATTGAGTCGCGAAAAGGATCGTGGGCTTTCAAACTTAGAGCATCACATGGTCGTCTGGTATCCTGAACTTCGATGGGTGAAGTACCTTTGCTTTGGCATTAGCGACGAGCGTCATACCGGTGAAATCGTCGTCGAAGTCAAAGCCGGACGCCATAAAAATCACGAGAGGGATACTTGATCGAGGGCCATATCTCATTACTCGACCTCATAGAAAAAAGAATATAAAATTTAACCTTGAGAAAAGCCTTGATTCTGAATAGAAGTAGAGAAATGCTAACTCAAAGCCAAAGTCAGAAGATTGAATGACAACCTGATGCTTAAGAAAAATCCTTGGAGTCCAAAAGGGTGTTTGGCAGGCAGGAGAATGATGAAAAAAATCTCAAGCGTGTTTACGAATGGGGCTTATCAATTTAGAGGACATGGATGGCACTCTGCGGTACCCACAGATAGACTACCTAAAAAAGTTCTACTAGTAACTATTTATTTCATGCATCATGTTTTCATAAGGTTTATCAAGTTTGGAAATAAAACCATGTTTATACGAGTCATTTGAAGTTTAGAATTTTCATTATTCCGTCCGAGCCTTTTTACATTACAGGGCTTGAGGGAGATGGTCTGGGCCTCTCACAGGCTTGGTCGTAAGTAAATCCATAAATGAAAAAGGTAAGTAAAAACATGTGAAAACTCTTTTTCAAAATCACATAGAACAAATTTTAAATCAAAACTCATCTAAATTCTTCATAACTTTTTCTGGTCTTTCACATTTTACGAACTTGGGGCGGTCCACGGAAGCCTACTCACGAGGCACCATTCGAAGAAAGATTAAAGCTAGAAGAATGAAACTAGAATCTATAAATCACGTCGCTACCTTATCTAAATTAAACCAAAGCCAAAAGAATATTTAAAGGCAATCATCGCATATCTATCTAAGTGGAAGCCTCGATCGCCATACCTGTCTGAAATCCCTGACAAAGCGAGAATATTTAAAAGCGATCCATATCCATACCCTATCTAATCGACGGTATGTATTACCCTATCTAAGATTGACAAACGAGAATGTTAAAAGCGATCACGCCATACCTATCAAAGTCGATCTGGAGTCCACTTGCTTACTATCTAAATGCGACGATCGAATTACATGACCCAGGTTATCAATTAACAGATCATTCGTCGTTGTTTATTAGTATCTGGGATCTCGAGAAGACAAAATACGCGAACTCATCAACCTCAGATGTTAGTAAAAGATGAAACAAACATTCAAAGAAAAGCGAAAGGATAGAA
>JBBCBC010000006.1:8114143-8334806 GCA_037126765.1 Stenogyne calaminthoides
ATTGTGAATTCGAATGGAGGAACTTATAGCGAGTCATGTGGAATAATTTAAATATGTTATTCTTGTAGTTTTCCACCCCAGCTCCAATGACCAGCTCCAATGACCTTATTCTTGTAGTACTTTCCACCCCAATAACTCAAATCTGGGTTTTAAATTGACAAAAGCTGTAATAAAGATTTGCTGTACATTCATTCATTATTTCTGTTCCTCTCTTTTCATTTAGGATTTTAATCAAATGGTTGTTGGTTTACATCTGAGGAGGCCTATCTGTAAGTCTTTGATCTAATGTACTTAGTTATGAAGTTAGAATTGTTTATCAGGCCATGACTTATTTTATGCTATTTAATTATTGTAGCAGTGTTTCGAGATACATTCACAACTTGCATATATTTGTATCTGCATCCTCTCTAAATGATTTTGTGTGAAAAGATACTTCCATGGAATGAACTAACCATTAGAGGTGTAAACGAGCCGAGTGGACATTAGTGTCCTCAAGTCGACTCGATTAATACTCAAAAACGGGTCGAGGCCAATTCGCCCGAGCCTGCGAGAAGCCCGAATTTTTAACTGCCTCGAGCTCGACTCGACTATATAATTTTTATAAAATTAAATATAAAATATATTATTAAAATATAATATATATATTTATTAAAATTAATGGCTAAAACTCGATATACTCGAACTTACCCGAGCTCGACTCGATTATCTATATAATTTTTATAAAATTAAATATAAAAAATATTATTATATAAATATATAAATATATATATTTATTAAAATTAATAGCATAGTAGTAACTTCGATTATCTTCGAGTCGAAAGATTTATCATAGTTATTAAAGGCTCGCGCCAGCACTTGATTATCTATATAATTTTATAAAATTAAATATAAAATGTCTATTAATATATATATATATTTGTCAAATAACATCGTAATAATAAAAAATACTTAATAGCATTATTTAGTAATCACATTGTGTTTCAAGATTCACTTTTTATCGATAATCGTATTATCTCTTGAGGGATATAGATGAAAGCAATGAGCGTTGGTTGGTTAATGGAAGATGAAGATAGAGTTGGTTCACCCGAAAATTTGACTTGGGGTATTGCTACGGGTTTCGAGTTAGGTTTACTTAAATTATCGGCCCGATTATGATTTTTCCAGATGCGTTGCGAGTTAATTTTTTGTACGCCTCTTTTTTAATAACTATGTATGGCGAAGCTCGAACTCGAGTAGCTCGACTCGACTCGGCCCGATTATGATCGAGTTAATTTTAATCTTTTTATTTAGTCACAATATGAAATGACCCTCACTTACACCCTTACTAACCATGTTTCTTTTCGGGTATAGGAAACAATCATATGCAGTTTTTAAATATCTGCTCCCCCTTTTTCGTATCTCTTGTTTGCTACTCCATGTACAGGCTGGCCAAATTAAGTATCTAAAACAGCTAATCTGTGATGTTATAATTAAAACTATTTAAACCCTTGTCTAATATCCTTGGATAGTGATAGAAATATCGTTGAACATATAAACATTAGAACACAAGATAAAATATTTTTTGTTATAGTGATTGAAACTTAGTTATGCAGATATATTTAATTTTTCTAGTATATTGGGTGAGTTAATATTTTTTTTTTGTTCAAGTAAATGCATAAGTACACAATAATGGTTGATGGTGAAGGGCAAGGATTTTATTATTTAGTAAAATCGTTGAATTAGCAACGATTATTGTGTACTTAGGATAAGGCTATAGACTTACCTAATATATTCTGATGTTTACACTCCCACCAGGTCAATATTCACTTAGCTCACAAGTTGTCAATTTAAATTTAAATAAAAAAATAATTAAAACTGTGCGTGTGCGGTGGCAATTGGACAACCTAAAACTTTTTGATATATTTAATACTGTAAGTCAACTGAAAGTTAGGCCCTTCAAACTTTTGTTTATTTCTTTTCGTATCTCAGCGTATCTACTCTTAATTCCTCTAAGCATTAAAATAACACTAAGAACCCGCTTTGGTTGAGGGTAATGGAAGTTAGATAACGGTAATCACTTTTATCACGTTGTTTTTAATTTTGATACACAAACAATGAAAATAGAAATAAACAATTAATTACCCTATCTCACTCTACCCATTTCACATGATATCCATTGTTGATGTTTTAATCAAACAATAACAATGCAATCAATAATTTTTAATGATTGATCCTTTAATGATACCCATTACCATTTCCAAGTCATACCAAGCGGACCCTAAGTTTTGGATACATTAAGTGTACTGTGCACTCTATATTTATAGTGTATTTTAGAATAATTTATTGTATTGAAATATATAATCTTATTTATATTGAACTATAAATTATTAATATGATAAATAAGTTGCAGATACCAAGATAAAAAAGATATATTTCAATACAATAAAAGTTGATTTTTAAAATACACTTATGAGTGCCTTAAAGTGCATATGAGACTCAGTCTTAAAATAAATGAGGAAAACTGCAATTCGCCAAAATTAGTTTAATACTCCCCAATTATAAGCTTCTATCTTTTGTGCAAGCCCATTTCAAAGCTGACAATTTTTCAAGGAATGTTTTAATAATTTTTCACTTTTTCCATCCACCATGCATTATGAAAAATTCTGTGTGAGATGATGCTGTGTACATGAAACATGTTGTGAGATAAATTTAGACTATCTGCAATCCAATTTTCATCTTGATTTCTTAATGAATTTTGGCCAAAAGAGTCCGTCTAAAGTTTTATCGTAAATAGAAGTACTATTTTATAAAACTAATATATGTATTGTATTCCATGATATCCGGAAAGAGGTGGTGTTTAATGGCCTGTAAAGTTGCAAAATTATCTTCTAGCACTGGATTAGGCCAATTAATCGACAGCTGCACACTATGACATAATATTATTGTTTTCAGCTATATACTTATTGAGATACACTTTCGCATTTGCATAGTCTCATGCTTTGCATTTTTATACATAAATCATGCATTGAGTTTTAATATTTTAGAAATAAGTGTGATTTTCAGACTTAATTTGCATGCTCGCCTCATTCATGAGATCATCTCATATGAATTGTTGTCGTGGTCTTATATATATGCAACGCACTGCCACACAATGACACAAAAATGACCCGTTTTCCATTTTCACACATGAGTACATGACACGCCAATAATTTCTTTTTGAACAAAAAAATTGGGTTACATTTTTTTTTTGTATTTAAACAAATATAATGTCTATAAAATCAAACTTAATAAATAAAACTGCATATACATTCATATACGCATACGCTCCCACCAAATTAACACACACCCACCCCCCAAAAAAAAAAAAAAACAATACTTTCTTTGAAAAATTCTAGTCCCCATGTCAACTTTGAAAAATCGACACGTCAAAGATTGGGGTGGTGGCTGATGAGATGTCAACGCATCTGCATGTTGGGTTGTAATAAGGTTAAAACTAAAGACACATGCCACACACGCAAATGTTGTCTGATGGAAGGTTATGGAGAAAATATCACAAATTATTCCAGAATTTTGCTCGATTTTAAATAGCCTACGTAAGTTTTATTTATCAATCGCGATCCTTTTAATTTTAATCAGTTCTTTTCGCCTAATAATTTAAAAATTCGACTAAAATCGATCTAACTTTTTATTCTAATCACATTGACGGTCGTCACCACTCTCATTTGAACTGTCTTTCATCAAAGGAAGAAAAATCCTCAATCAATTTCATGTTTTGATTACACCTCCCCCGTGAATCATAACTTCAAAATCACGAATTACATTCATTATCGTGGCTAATTTCGAGTGATTTATGTTGAGGCGAGGGTCGAAACTTATATTATTCTTTTCCTTTCATTGAACCCGTCATTTCAATATTTTTTTCGCATTATTTTGTATGCTACATTATATTTCCGGCCATTTTTCGGCTAAAATTTTCAATTTTCCGGCGAAAAGGACTACAATTGAAACCAAAAGGACCACGATTGATAAAATAAAAACTTACAGGACTATTTCTGAAATTGGGCAAAACTACAGGACCATTTGTGATTTTTTCTCGAAGGTTATACATATATATAAGCCATTGCCCCATGCAAGGGCGAGTCGAGATCAAATTTTAGGATTTTTAAAAAAGTCAAGCCCCCAAGTTCCCTTAACGAGTATTATACTTATACTTTACAAATTAATAACAAATAATTTCAAGTAGCTTGGTGGTGAAGTGTTGCCTTTACCTAATAAAAGGTCACAAGTTTGATCTCTATTGGGTGGGCTGTAATAGATTTTTTTTTCGATTTTTAATAGTTTTTAATAGTAAATCCTCCAAAAAAAAAAAAAAAATATAGGGCGGCCATGCCTCTAGCCTAGCGACCCTCACTAAGATCCGCCTTGACCCTATAGTAGATGTACATTGCTTAATGCATACCATTTAAAATGCTAACCTTAAAACCTTTGATTCACTAGTAATACTCCTGTCAATCAAGTTTATATATAAATTCTATCATTGTTATAAGTAAAACTATTATTGTTATATATACATAAAATTTTCAATGTTTAAAAATATAAAATATTTTTTAACAATGATAATTTTTATATTTAACATTGATACTAAAAAACCGAATTCACGGTGAATCGGCTTGCCTGCATAAGTTTTTGTCTTAATTCATATACCAAATTATTTAACCCAAATATATGTAGTGGCCAAGACATCATTACAACAAGAGTGTGCAAGTTGTATACCATCAAATCTCACCAAAATCCATATTTTGAGATCTACTTAAACAATTCAATTTAGTATAATTATACATACGAGAATAATCAAAAGCTTTTTTACCCAGTCACTTCGGAAATCCTCATTTGAGTGGGAGATCCAGTTGATTCTCCTAACTAATTTGGAGTTATGGGAGTTATAAGATAGATTGACGATTTCAATGGAAAGATTTTGAAATTTTTTGCAGATTAACAACTAACTTTGTCCGATAAAAAATAAAATAAAAATTATACATACAAAATATTATCATTTATGACTTCGATTGTAAACTTACTATCTTAAATTTCATCTTCACGTTTCGAATTGATTGAGTGTTGATTGAAATTTTGTTTGATTTGATACCATTTTCCTAATACTAGGTAAATTCTGCTCTAAGTGCAATAATGTACAAACTACACGAGAAACATAAAACCATTTTTAGTCTTTTTAGACATATCTCAATTGAAGAAATATAGACGTGCTGTTTGAAGTTTGAGCTCGTATTAACTACTCCTATATTTTATCCACGCGTTTATTTTTTAAGAAAAACTATATTTTATCCATGATTACTTACAAGTTCCTTAAGAAATGGTATTATAGTTAAATTAGTTCTCAATTAGTTTATTTAAGTTGAGAGTTGGTCTCCCATATATAACTTTCATATATAGTATGAAATCACTAATACATAATTGACTTTTGCACAAATTTTTTAAAAAGGGCCTTAAACAAATGTTTTAACAGATATCCAAGAAAACCGCCTGCCCTGATTAACCCCATTAAATAACTACATGCCTAAGAAAAACATTAGACAACGAATTATTAACCGCGAATGCAAGTGGTGCACTTGGACAACGTTATAAACCGTGATTCCAAGTTGTTTCACTTGGACAAATGGCTCATAATCACCGCCTAATATATATATATATATATATATATTTTAATGCTTTTTGGACAAATCATTTTAAAACCGCTGTCTAATATATATATTTTTTTAATATTTTTTTAAATAATTATTTTATATTTTAAAAATCCTGTTTATACAAAATCAAAAATCAAAACTGATATCACTATAATATATATACGTCCAATACCAAAACATTAAATAAATAAACATACACATCATGAAATAAATAAACATACACATACATACGTCCAATATACACAAAAAACATGAAATATCATCACAAATATATAAGTTAATTACATGCTACCAAAAGTTATACCACTTTAATTATAAATATACAAAAATCGATTGTAAAGGTACCCCGTCCAATCTCTTTTCCATTTCTCCATTCTTTTATCGTTGTAAGTCTTGAGCGACGTTGATAGACAAACTGCAAACAACGATCAATCAATATAGTTAGATATATAGTATATGAATTTTTATTCAATCAATAATAATTTAAATAAATCGATAAATTGACTTACATTGTTAGGATTAATCGTCGTTTGAGAAGCGAGGATTATATCTTCAATATAAAGAACACACAAAATGTCCACAATGGGCACCATCTCGTTGCTCTAACCTGTTATGATTAGCAATTATAAGCACGTATACAATTATGATTATTTTCTATTAATTTGATAACTTACTAAATTAAATTACCTTAATATTTGTCCAAATTTCACTTTATTGAAATTCGATCTTGAGCCTTGATTCTAAGGCTAATTCGATACATCGTCATCACACTATTATTATTATAATTAGAAAATAAAAATAGATTAAATATGCATAATTTTAAAAGTAAAACAAATCATTATATTATATTAAAATGAACTTACACTTCCATGTATAACGCGAGATCGTATGGCGATTTGGTACCACCCCATTAATAATCGGGTCCATAAAAAATACATTTAATGTATTCATATTTATGGCACCAACACCCAATGGTTCCTATATTATATTAAGAATATTAAAATTAATCGCAAATTTAGCATATGTGCAAATATCATATTATGAATACAAATTTTAACGAAATGTTTATTGTACTCCCCACATTTGTCACAAAAAAAAAAATGAGATGTTCTTCCCAATACGACCAAAGATATGTTCGACTATCCTCCATGCCCCGCTGGCCCTATCACCCATTAAGCAAAGACACTTGCTTGGGGAGACGGCGAATACATTCCACATGCTCGGCATCTCTAGAGAGATATACCTCACCCAAATATCTTTAACCAACATATATACGCTTAATTAATATTTAAAAAGAAAATTAAACTATATAGAAAGTAAATACCGATAATTAATAAACACATACCGAGGTAAAAGACTATGGTGGTTGCACTCAACCACTCTTCATTCAAGACTTCTGCATGTGCTCTCGAATCGATGAATTCTTCAAAAGAATTCTCGATGAAAGTGAGCACTCATCTTTTAATCATGAGGGTATCGAAGACATCGACTCCACCATCGCGGTCACCATAGTCCATGACAGTGCGGCAACGTGATCTAAGTCTCCGGGCATTGATAACCAAGTCTGCGTGCACCAATAGTGAGTCCTCGTTCTCTCCTCCGACTATCTACGACACCTCTTGATTTCTCTTTTAAATTTTGTGGTGATTTCTATTTTTAGCTTTTGTGGTGCTCTCGCAGATCCTACAATCAATTTGCAACATTATTTAGAACGACAAATAAGATAATAAACTTTAATAACATATATTTTACCTTCACGATGAAAGAGACCAAGTTGCTTCTAACATTCGATGAAGTGCCCGACCACGTTCGATTGTGACAACATCATCTATTGGTTTTGGCATGGGTGAATCTTCTTCTCCTAATACGGGTACATCTAGTGTGAGCCTCACTAAACCGGGGAGTGAGGGGGACGACCATGAATCATTCCATCCGAAGCTTTTGTGCAACGATCCCTGTGGGCCACCAACCGAGTATGATCATCCAAATAAAGGTAGCAAAAGGTCGGTGGGGTCATTGAATAAGATATTTAGTTAGAAAATTTTAATACACTAGTCTTTAATTAAACAAAGGCGAGACATGCACATCCGATACCTAAGAGACGTTTTTGAAGTGCCTCAATAAAGTCGCCCCAAAGATCGGTAAAGACCTAGCATCAACGATACTATTTTCACAAATTTGCTCCACTCTACGATATTCCGTGGACTCGATCTTCTCCTGACCTCAAACGCTCCACATCTTTAGTCAACTTGACAACCTCGTTCGAAAGTATACCCACCATATTCATGGCTTTCAGAGGCAGTCACAGTGTCATCGCTAATGATGTCTTCACACGCCATATCCAAAAATCCGTGGCGGGTTTGATGTTCGGCGACCTATAGCCCGGCCGGATCATCAAGACCGATAATGCGGATGTCGCTGGGCATCATGGTCTGAGAAATATGCTCCTGAATCAAAAAAAATTATTATTTAATTATTTGTTTAGAAATAATAGTTTGTAATTGAAAGATAAATTAATGGATAGATTACCGCTTCATCGATAATCTGGCATAATTTGAATCGGAATACTCCCGCCTCGAAGTCTTTTCGGCACTCAAATACCTCGAACTTGTAGAACAACAGCTCACTTCCAAATCCCTTCTTTCTTCTTTCTACGATATTGATGAAAGTGTCCCTTTATTAGATATATTAAAAGTGAATATATAAAAAAAATTAAAAGTTAGGATTTTGATATCACAATATCTTCTCTTATGCGTGCATAACCTTTGTTCGATCTACGATATCGAGCCTCCATCGCCTTGGCTTGTTAGCGATTTTTCTTACTTCGATTCTACAGTGTAATAGAAATACGATAAACACTGAAAAATATATGGCATTAGGAATTGAGGAAAATGACATTGATCAATTTTACCTACAAATCATCATCCATAGCTCTACGCACAAACTCCTCCCAGACGAGGTCACCAGAGGGCTATTTTGATGATGTGAGTATGACTAGCCGAGTAAAGACCAAAGTTGTCCGGATCTCGTGTGTTTCTCACCCAAGCCCGAAAATTCTTGGCCATTACTCCAACTTGCGATAGTATTTGCTTCTTCTTGGAATGGTCAAGGCCGATGAATGTAGTCTATACGCATATGTTGTAGGCATACAAAGACGCAGGTCCGCATGACCTGAAAAGTGAAAAGTGGAAGACGCCAAGTTCTACCTGAGTATAACACCTCGCCAGAAAGATGGAAGTAAATGCACCTCAAGCACGAGCATGCGACCTTGATGCACCTCGCAGGTCGCATATTGACACAAGTACGGAGCATTAATTGAGGTGGAACCCGTGGCAGGCGAGCAGCGCCAAGGACCTTACCTAAGAATGGCCCTAATCAGAGATGTGTCAGTAAATGACGGTAATGATGAGTAGCTAGGAGTAGTTAAATGGCTAAATCCCTGATTATCCGGATTTGTCTCGGGCGACGTCCCAGCGACCTCCGACTTGAGTCACATCAATCTTGTAGCATTTAATGTTTTACAGAGCCACTTTCGGCCCCTTATACTTGTAACCGGGAGAGTGAGCTCTACTCTCCCAAAAACTATAAATATGGGTCATTTATGACCAAGGAAGAAAAAAGAAATCAATACCATACCAAACCTCTTGCAAATTTATTGCTCAAACTCTTATTCTCTCAAGCAATCATATACCATAAATACAATCCACTTTACACATTTATTGTTTGTGTCACTAAGATCACTAAGCCACATCTTAATCCATAATCCTCATATTTTAGTGCACAACAATTGGCGCTAGAAGGAGGGTACTCTTTAAGAAATATCGAGCTAAATTCTTAGTGTTTTCTCATTGGAGTATTCCTCACGAATCTTCGATACAAACCCATCTCATTCACCCAAATCTCTCAAAAAACAACTCAACCATGTCTCAAGCAACTCTCATCACCAAGAGAAAAGCCGTTTCAGTTTCATGTCACTCCGGCGGAGCAGGGGCTAGCGGCCCGGCCGTTAGCAACTGCAAGGCTGGGGGACCCACCACAGGGATTGCTCAAAGCTTGAGCAGATCCGTACCCCGAAAGAAATCGATGAAGCCATCGCGGAGTTACGCCGAAAGCAGGTCGAAGTACAGATCCCAGACGGCGACCTACGCCACAACCTGAACCGGAAGGCCCAAAGCAAGGGCAAAGGTCAGAGGCGCGAGGAGTCCCACCGCGAAGAGTCTTACAAGGAAAGAGCTAACTACGAGGGACATCGCCACGAAGAACCTCGCTGCGAGGAACCTCGCCAAGAGGGACCTCACCACGAGGGAAGTCAGGAAGCCAACTCTCGAGGGACGCAATGTACTCCAGTCTATCGGCGTAATCCGAACGAGGGGCCTAATCCTATCCACAAACGTTTATTCTCAGAAGGTTTCAATAGCGGCCTGCATCGAGGCCGCGGACCCCGGCGAGATCAGCCCAGGCCGACGCGGCACGACTATGCCAGACCCGAAAGTTCGTGTTCGGGATCGGTAGCCCAAGGCGGACCAAGACAGCGGATATCGGCGAAGGATTGACTCGAACAGAGTCTCTCAACCGCTGTCTAGGTGATTTTGCATAGCGGTTTTCAACCGCTTTCCAAGTGTTATTCTTGGACAACGGTTGTAAACCGCTGTCTATTTTTTTTTAATAAAACCGCTCTCCAAGCTATATCTTGGAGAACTGTTTGAAAAAAAGGCTGTCCAAGTGCAGTTGTGCAAGATTAAATGTGTAGTAGTGAATTGGATTATTTGATCTATTTCACCAATTCCAACACGCTTTTCTAACTCACTAAACTTACTTGTATCATATCCTGAATAAGTTCACATGTGACATGTTCATGAATTAAAAAATCAATTTCATAGCATGACTCACCCTACAGTTTGCCTTAATTTTTTACCAGTTAAAATAAGGCACAAATCTAACATTAATAAATATGCATTTCAAACATTGATGAGTAATGTTACGTGGTCATGTGGTGGCACATGAATTCTCTAGTATTGCTTCCCCTAGTGTATATATATTATACATGAGCCATTTAAGATTATGGGCTCACTTGCTCGTAAATTAGGCAACATATAAATAACTTTTGGCCACATGGACTAGACGTGACTTTATAATTTTATTTAATTCTTTTATTAAATTATATTACACAGTCTCCTACATGAAATATGATAAATTACTATTTTTTTTATTATATTTCAAAAATTAAAATATCACAGAAATCTGAAAAAGCATTAATGGTACGTTCTCCACCGCAAGAATTTCTCCTAAAGCACATGCATACACACCAGATGCTTTATGCACTCAAGAAAGATATTTTAAAAACATATAACTTATTACAATTTTCAAATATACAACTTCAAGGTTAGAAAAACAAATTACTTGTTCAGTATAAAGAATTGTATATTTCAATACAATGAATTGTATATTTTTAATATACACTATATGGATTGCACCGTGCACCAACTTAATCTTATAATTTGAGAGGGTAGCAATAGCAATTAGCAACTACTACAACATGTGGGCGCGCATTTGGGCAATGCCACTTAACCTCTCCCCGGTTTTCTTTGTACTTGGACATGTCACACAATTTAATGTGTCCACATGCATGCATACCCTTTTTAACTAATTATCACCAAAAACGTCTACATAATTCAATTCTGCTAACTACAATTGTGTTGTGCTCACTAATTAACCCCCATTAACACCCCTAACCCCACCACCACCTTTCTATATATACGTGTTTGTTAGATAATTAAAATTAATTAATGAATTATTGAAAATGTGACAACCTGTAACTAGAACCAACACTAAGTGCAAAAAGCTTAACCAAGAGATCTGGAGAATATTATGCATGACCTTATTAATTAGTAATTATCATCACCTAGCTAATGTTTTAATTTCATTTAAAAAAGAGTGAAATTGAAGTGATTAATTCTATATTTCATTTAATCTATGATTTCTTGGAAGTCTTTACTTTGTTTGAGAGTTGAGACAACTGGTGAACAATATATAATAAATTAATATGGGATCTCTGCAAAATTATGTTGTATATATAATGGTAAATAATTATTGTGAAAATATAATGTAATAGATGGTCAATGGTGAAGTGTGGTTAGTGAAGAAAGTTAGGAGTTAGTAAGTTGAATTGTTACTTGTTAGGCGTAAATTGGTGGGAGTAACCAAGTGAGGATAATCAAGAAACAGCTTTGCAATCTATAATATATAAAAGTAGAAATGAGGTGAGAAAATACAATATTTGTTGGAGCATGTACAACTCCACTTATTTTGTGATGAAGGGGTGACTTTCACTCTCCAAAAAAGATGGTGAATTTGATTAACCAATAATTGTTTTTCCTTTTTTTTTTTACTTTTCACAATTAATTTTTAAATTCATTTTTCAACATGTTATATATCAAATTAGATTACTTTTAAAGATATTTTATTTAACATCTGTACTACACATATAAAAAATAAAATGCTAACAAAATATATTTATTTTATAATTATTGATATATTATATGAGTTGAATTTAAATAATTTTATTTTAAATTTCATAAGATTTGTTGAATTTTAATATCATTTTATAAACTATTAATTATGATGAATTTAATACATAATTAAAAAAATTATTATTCAATTAAACAAATTGTGAGTCATCCACACATCTACAATATATTTTTCATATATTATGAAAAGTAAGCAAAATAAAAATTAAAAAGATCAATTTATAGGTAAAAATAATTTAAATTTAATTTTTCACTATATTTCGCATTTTACATTACATCTTCTTATAATTAATTTATAATATTAATTCGTATGTAAATGTAAAAGTGTAGTATTAATTTTTAAATTAAAGTGATATATATATATATAGCTGGTGTGTACACATGGAACTGGCGATGGCAGTTATCAAGTCATCTTTCCTATCCATTAATTCCTTGTCATTTAATGGAACATATGTATAAGTAACACTCTCCAATTCAAGTTCAACCAAGTTCTTATTTAGCTTTATTTTTGTAATTTTGTGCAACAAAAAAACAACCTAAGCCACTACTTTTAGCTGTGGCGCTCGTTTTTTCCCAACCCACATCTCTCTCTATGCATATGACAAAATTTTGTGAACTCATGTACCCAATGAACTCTATTTTTTTTATCACTATAATACATAAAAGTTATAGTTGTTTAGAAAATATTTTATTTTTTCAATATCGATAGATTTTATATATAATACTCCCTCCGTCCCCCATCAATATGCATACTTGTTTTTGCACACAAATTAAAAAAAAAATAGTTTTATAGTGTTTTGTTGACTTTTCAAAAGGGATGAAGGGTGGAGATTGTGAGGATGTAGATTATAAAAGTGGAGATTGTGAGATTTTTTTCATTTTTTAAGAAAGTGCAAGTTGGTAAAGAGCGGATTTAAAAAGGAAAAATGTCTTGTTCTTTGGGATTTTAGGAGTAGTTGATAATTTTTGTGTATAATATTAATAAAGTATCGACTGATTTATAAAAATGTTACACTTAGGGTTGTTCACGGTACGAACCAAAACGAATATTTAAAATTATCCGTGTCCGTATCAAAGTTCGGTTATTTTAAAATTGAAGTGTCTGTGTCCGTACCAAAACTTCGGTTCGGAACGGTACATATTTTTCATTTTTCAGCACGGTTCGGAACGGATCAGATCGGACCAAAGAAACGATTTTTTTAAACCTTTTTCTCCTTTTTTTTCTATCACCCCTCATTTTTCTTTTTAATCACAATTTTCTTAAAAATATTTGTGCAACCTACACAAAATGTACATGAATTCAATATCTCTTCAACCATATTCATGCATCTACCCTTCAAACTCAAACATATTACATGATAGGATAATAGTTAATTAAAAATAATAGAATAACTCAAGACATCATCAATGGTGTATTTAAAACATGGCTAATAAAGTACACATTTAAAAATTTATTGTGAACTTTCGTCGATCCAAATTGACGAGAGGTACAGACTACAGAGCGATGAGTTAGTGCGAGAGAGTAAGGATGCGTAACTGCAAATTAAGAATTTTATAGAATTCTCGATAATTATAAATCACAAATAAATAAGTAATTAATATTCTAATATCTCGCCAAAATATTCATGTGATATATTCAATATTAAATTACATGGATATCAATAATCTATAATACAATTTAATGAATACAAAATAAATTAATAATTAAATTTATTATATATTTGAACCGATTATTCGGTTCAGTTCGGTTCGGTACGGTTTGGTGCGGTTTCATTTGGTTTTTCGGTACGGTTAGTTCAGTAATATCCATGTTGATATCCAAAAAAAATTCGGTTCGGTTCAGTTTGGAAAAAGTCAGAAAGTCAACGGTTATTTTCGGTTCGTCTCGGTAATCTCCAAACTCCGTGAACAACCCTAGTTACACTACATATGTATATATACATAAATACTACGTATAATGTACTTCACACACGCTACACCCTTACTCAACAAATTAGAAAAAGAAAATAAATTGGAAAAGTATATATATTTATAAACATAAGTAACAAAAAGAACATAAAAAGATGCCCAATCACACACTTTTCGTAAATGAAAGGCAACCATGAATCGTAACCACTTAAATCACACAAAAAATTCAACCCCAACGTAAAAGCCAAATTAAATTTGGCACTCTTCAAACTAACAAATTAATTTCGAGAATCATGAGTAATGACACATAATATTTTTAATCCCGTAATCAAAATAGAAAATTCAAAATAATTATTCACACTGATCATCAAATGTCAACCCTCCTCAGTAGTGGCAATCCACCAGCGCCGCCGCGGAGAACACCAGCCGCGGCTGCTGGTTCGACGAAAACTTATGAAACTCCGCCTCACGACGGTCGTCCTCCGGCGGCGCCGGCAGGTTCAGATCCAACGCCAACACGTTCCTGCTCTTCTGATCACCACCATCGCGCGACGGCGAATCTCCGCCGCCGATTATCATGGCGGAACGGTGTCGTCTCATGTGGCCGCCCAATGCCTGGCCCGAACCAAACTCCGATCCACAAATGGCACACTCGTGAATTTTGGATTTGATTTCGAATTGCACTACTGTTGAAGTTGACGACGGAGCAATTGCGCTCGATTTATCCGATTTGCCCTCTCCTTTTTCTGATTCCTCCGGCGGCGGCGGCGCCGGTGGCGATTTTTGCAAATCGGCATCCTCGGCGGTCTTATTCTTCTTATGACTAGCTCTATGGCCTCCTAATGCCTGAAACGACGCGAAATTTCTGCCACAAGTTTTGCACTCGTAAACGTAGATTCCGACTTTTCCGTTGGTCGTCGTAGCCATTTCCGTAAATTTTCGGCTTCTGAATTTACTCTCCGGCGGCTTGATTTCCGATTCCGATCGAGAGGAGAAATTAGCGCCTCGCGCGAGAAGGATCAAGCAATTGGCCATATCCTCGTCCTCTTCCGACGAATTGCAATTGAACACGGCACCACTGCAGGATGACGTGGAGGACGACGGTCTTATCCGCTTGGTGCGCTTTCCTTTAACGATCATGTGATCGTTAGAGGCCGTAAAATGTTCCAGAATTTCCATATTCATCAATATCTGAAATTGATTAATGGTAGTGAAAAATGAGAATATGAAAGACAGTTTGTAGTTTGTAGTAAGTGGAAGAGTGAGAAAATGAAGAAGGGGAGTTTTGCTTCTATTTCCTTTTTATATACTATCATTATTTTTATTTTGTAATATGGTTGCCAAAAATTTAAACTTCATGGAATATGCTAATTTTGACGGGGATTTAAATCAAAATGATCTCGTAATCTTTCTGACGCTTATTGAAAACGTTCATATATATATCGCGTTTATTTAGTCCCAGATGTTTTTTTATTTGTGCGATTTAGTCTCAAATCGCTAGGAGACCGGTCAAAAACTACCCCAAAACGACGCTGTCGTTTTTTGGGCGTGTGTATAATTTTTGATCGAAAAACACTTATCACGCTACCGATTTAGTCCCAAATTAGGTAGCGTATATCACACCAAAAAATAGAAGTCGTTTTGGGGTAGTTTGACCGGTCTCCGGCGATTTGAGACTAAATCGGCACAAATTGAAAACATACGAGACTAAATTGAAACAGTTGATATATATCTATTTAACCTTTTCAATAAAGATGCAAAAATACGGGACCTTTTTTATTTAAATCCCAATTTTGACGCGTCGAAAAAAGTAACTGCAATTTTTATCATTAGAATATGAGTAATTGTTGGCCTTGTAAAAAAATTTTATGGTCACAAATGTTATTCGACAAATACTTGTATGCATTTCAAAGCACCAATTTAAAATTGGTGTAATTTCAAAGCTTTTTTTTAACTACTCCTTCCGTCCCGTGATTACTGCAACACTTACTTTATTTGGAAGTCCCAATATTATTGTAACACTTTCAAAATGAAAATCACACACAATACTAACCAGTTCCATTCATCTGTGTCATTTTCTCATGTTCCAAATCTGTCCAACTTCCTTGATCTTTAGTACATGGACCCAAAATTATGGTAGACCTTTGGATAATATTTTAATTTTCACTTGTCATACATTCATAATATGGAACATTGAATGGAATACTGAAAGTGGAACAGATGATATCATTCACAATACTAACACCCTCACAACATCACTTTATTTTCAAAATTACCACTCAAATCTCTTCTTTATTTCAACTCAAATCCACTAAAAGTCAACATCTCCACCTTGAATTACCCACAATACCCCTTATTTATTACACTCAAACTCACTTTTCACTTTTCTCTTTAATTTGCGTGTCATTTTTAGTGTTGCAGTTCTCTTGGGACGGAGGGAGTATATTTTAAATTTTGAACAACACCCAACAAGGACCCGACCCGACGCGATCCGGACCCGACCCGAATGGTTCATGATTCAGGGTTTAAATTCGAGTTCATAGTTCAGGGTTTGAGTTCATGGTTCATGAATGAAAAAAGAAATATAGAGTGAAATTACCCAAGTTCTAAGTTGTAGTTAATTCAAATTAAAATTGAATCCAATTGCACCGTGTGCAATTGGTGCATACAAGTATCACTCCTATTGTGAAACTTGTACATAGTGAAATTTATTCTTTTTTTTATAAGCATGATGCTTCCGTTATCACGATTAATATTATTTTGTAATATAAGTCACACCATTCAGTTATCATACTAATACCACTGCTATAATATAAGTCACCCCCTTCATTGTTATGAGTAATACCCTTTATAGTAAAAAAGTTTCACCCTTCAGTGTTATGAGAAGTACATTTTAAAAGTATAAATCACACTTTTAACCAATTTCATTCACATTTTTGTGTAAAATTTATTCACCTATACTTTATTATAAATAAATAATAGTATTATACTCTCTCCAATTCAAGGTAAGCTTTACATTTGTTTTTTAGGGTATCCCAAAATAAGCTTAAGTTTTCTTTTTAATAAGTCGTGATCTCACTTTTATAACAAATATCATTATCTTTACTCAAAGTTATACCAACCGACACTTTATTAATATTATAATACACATTTTTTTTTTATATCCACCTTTTTATTTTCCTTACACATTCCATTAATCAATAATACATTTTATGCTATACTTTTTTAATGTGTGTGTCAATTTTAAATATAAAATTTACCTTGGAATGAAGATAGTACACAATTGGAAATTTTATTAAAAATTAATTGAAAATTATAATCACCCTTATTATGTTATTAAAAAAATTGTATTTACCTCCTTCCAGGTGTCGAAAATTAGCACATTATTACATTTGTTCCAACTTCCATGATGTTTAAATCTTTAACAATCATTTTAATATTTTAATAATAATAATCATAGTACTTGATATGCATGGTAATGACGGTATACTAAAATTTAGAAAAGAGCAAATGGGAGCAGAACCAGAACGTCACCGGTTTTGGTAAGAGTGTGAGAATGAATGAGGCATGTGCTATATACATATGCATATCTGTCTATCTATTGGGGTGTTTGTGAGAATGAATGAGGCATGTGCTATACATATACGTATCTATCTATCCATTGGGGTGTTAGCAAAAAGTTATACTTTGGAGCTATTTTGGACTTGGATCTTATGCAAAATTGGTAAGTTCCCATTCACTTATTTGGGGCTTTCAATTGGAGCAAATTGTAGGAATTTCGAAGTTTGGAAACCGTTAGTGGACAGATTCCGTCGAAAGTTATCAGGTTGGGAAAAACGATACCTATCATTTGGAGGTCGTCTTGTGCTTTTGAACTCGGTTCTCTCAGCTCTGCCAGTATACTATCTATCCTTTTTTAAAATCCCTAAGTGTGTTATTAAAGCCATTATCAAAATTCAAAGGGATTTCTTATGGGGGGAGAGAAGAGGGTTGAGTCGTAAGATTGCGTGGGTGCGTTGGAGTCTCGTGTGTCGGAGTAAGTCTAGAGGGGGGTTAGGAGTGAGAAACGTCAAATATTTTAATAACGCTTTGTTATGTAAGTGGTTGTGGAGATGGGTGTCTGGGGAGAAATCTCTTTGGGTCAGAGTCGTTGAATCTAGGTACAAGTCTCTTAGGTGGGTGTCTGAGTCGAGTGCAATCAGAAAAAGTGGTCTCTATGGTGGAAAGACTTGCACGAGATTTGGTGGGGTAGGTCAGGGTGTACGTTCAGGAGTGAGTTGTCTTTGTCTCTGGGGAATGGATGCAGGACTAGATTTTGGGTGGACCTCTTGGATGAGGGTCAGTAGTAGGTTGTCGGGAGAGGTTTCCAAAGTTGTTCGAAGTTTTCGTCACAAAAGGATGATGTGGTTGGTAGAGTTTGGGACCACGGGAGGGGTCGTGGGTGTTATATTGGGAGAGAGAGCTTAATGCTGATGACTATTTTTATTTTGTGGATCTGTTGATGTTGATTTACAGGTACAAAGTCAAGCTTAATGTTGAAGATGTTGGGATTACTTATTCCCCAACAGAAGACTCCTTAGCTTGGAGAGGATCTAAAGCCGATTCTTTTTCCACTAGAGCAATGTATGATGTTCTTATGGATGAGGCGGGGGATAGTGAAGTGAATTCGTTCCCTTGACATAAGCTGTGGTGGAAGGCAATCCCATCCAAAATCTCATCTTTTGCCTGGAGGGTTGTTCGTGAAAGATTTCCTACGAAAGATAATCTTATTGTTCGGGGGCTTTCTGAAGGAATGGGCTTGTGATCATGTTCCATATGCCTCGGGCCGCTCTAAACCTCAAATTATTTGCTATTCTCTTGTCCGGTGGCGCTCCTGGTATAGCAGGCATTATCCATTTGGCTCAATAAACTGATACCGTACTCCTCTACGGTAGAGATCATTTCTGTGATTTTGTCGAGTCCGTGAGAGGTAAGGTCAAGCGTAAATTCTTCGGATTAATTTGGCAGGCTACTTTGTGGAAGATTTGGAAGGTCCGAAATAGACTCATTTTCAAAGACAGTCCGTATACCTTGGATGAGTTGATCGATGGGATTAAGTTTTGCTATTGGAAATGGATTAGATCTCATTATCCGCTCTCGTTTGCTGCTCCTTTTCATGTTTGGGATACTCAACCTCTAGAGTGTATCCTGTCTAAATTGTAATATGTAAGTCATTGGGTTCGAGTATCCCTTGTACTCGTTATATGGTATTTCATCTTTACCTTTCCAAAAAAAACTTTTATAAATCGATTTTGAAAACCTTAAGTTTTTGAAATCCTAATAATAATATGTGTTTTTTTAGGTTTATGTGCAGGATGTGATTTAATTTCATGTTAAAATTAATGGGTAAAATGATTCAAATGAATGATGTTGTATTATTAATTATCGTTGAATGTGTGTTTAATGTCAAATTAATGTATAAGAATCAATAATATTGTATTATTATATTATTATTGAGAGAAATTATAATGATTAGATTATTGTCTAATGATTAAAGTTTATAGGTTGATAGGGGTGATTTTTTAAGAATCATTTATAAAATCTCGAAGTAACATCGGTTTAGGATTTTATAACTCAAAACCTGATTTACGACACCCAAAGCAAACTTAATTAGCCTTGAATAATTGATACTCACTCCGTCCCAAAAAAAATTGCCACTTTTCTTTTTGGAACGTCCCGTAAAAGTTTGCACACCTAAAAAGGAAGCTCTTTACTAAACTCTATCCTCACAATATTCACATATTTACATCAAATGTGTCATTATTTTTGGATACTCAATCCAATTACTTTATTTACTTTATACATAAATGTTTACCACATCACCCCTCAACACTCTACTAATTATGCATTTTTCTAAATTTGTGTGTCAAAAGTTGGAACAAATATTTATAGGACGGCGAGAGTAAAAATTAGTGATTATTGAAAAATTATTTTTTAATTTTTTTATAACTCGGTATCCGACTCAATGATTGAATAATTCATGTGATTATGAAAGAATTCCGCCTCATCTAAAGTCCCGAACTTGTAGAGAGAGGTAGAAATCAATTCATTTATTTAATTTCCTCAACACTTCCACTGCTCATAATCGAATTATCATTGCCTCTCTTTCTTTCCGTGGGGAGGCCCAACAAATGGACACTTTAAACTTTAAATGGGTGGAGTGCTTCCACAGAATCGAACTCAGGGATGCTGGGCGAGCCTAAGCTCGATACCATGAGAGAATTCGTCTCATCTAAAAGCTCGAGAGAATTCCTCTCATCTAAAAGCTCGAACTTTTAGATGAGACAAAATTATCTCATGGTATCAGAGCCCAGGTTGTGGGTTCGATTCTCCGTGGAAGCACTCCACCCAGTTAAATTGTCCACTCTGTTGGGCCTCATCTCCAGAGAGCAGAGGCAATAATTCGCCCACGAGCGTTTAGGAAAGTGTTGAGGAAATTAAATAAATAAATTATTCCCTACCCTCTCTACAAGCTCGAGCTTTTAGATGAGACAGAATTCTCTCAGATTAAAACCCACCGTCCACTAACGAGAATTATTGGAAGATTGTTTAATAGTTAAAGTTGATAGTCTTTAAAAAAAAATTGATAGTATTTGAAAAAAATTAAAAAAAAACATTAATAGTTTTTAAATAAAACTCATAAGTTCTAAAAAAACATCCAAATTTAACTTTTAAATTATAATTTATGACAATACATTTAATTTGTTAAGACATATCAAATACTCCAAATTAATTCTTAAAAGTAAAATAATTGATTAAAAGTTGATAGAAGTTTTTGTAAACATAATAGCAATACAATGTGTGAACTTCATTTTTCCCGCCCAAATTGGGAGAGCGCGTTTGAGGACTTGAACTTGAAGCTGTAGATTGTGTGGCGGGGTCCACAGTTTAGTAGTGAAAATAATAATACTCCCCCTCGCCCTACAAAGATATAACAAAATTCTATTTTCTTCCCCCACAATATGATAAGCCAAATATTATAAGCATTTCACATATCCTTAATGTTTCATTTTCACATTTTTACCCTATTTAATGTATCTTGTTTTTCTTCAAATTAATATCTAAGTATTATAATAAAGGTAAAATAAGAAAATAATGCACAAATTCAATACTCTAATTACAATAACTTATATTTTTTAATTTGTGTGAAAGTAAAACTAGATCTGTCTTTGTGTGGGATGGAGGGAGTCTATAATTTGTTTACTAATTATGTTAAATAGTGACATTTATTTGTGTAATGTATCCAATGTATCAAAGAATAACAAGTCAGATATATGTGGCATGTTAAATTAGACATTCACTTTGCAGCATATGGAGAAATGTGGGAGAGACAAGGATGGAGCCACGAAGGATATAGGGGCACTAGCCCATATATAAAAGTTTTTTTATATGTTTAATAAGTAGTGTTGTCAAATTGATTTATGTCTCTTTATTAATGTCCTTATGTCAATAGTAGTTTAGTCTTAAATTTTTGTTGGTCACATTTTTATTCTTTTTTTCTTTTTAGACCGCGTTTCAAAATCTATTGGTCATACTTTTGCTCTTTTTTTTTCTTTCTTTTAATAAGAATTATTTGAGTCATAGTATTGAAGGTCCTTCCTTTAATCATAAACCAGGTTAATACCGTTCTTAGTCACACTTATTGTTGAAATCGCGATTTGTAATAATTTAATTTTAGACGCATTTTATGAATAATATTTGTGAAATTTACATTCTTTTATTTAATTATTCAATTTATATATATATAGGGAATTTTTCTTTGACGATGAAATCAATAGCACTTCGAATATTATGATGTAATTATATTACTTAAATGAATTCTAATACAATAAAATTAAGTTTTTTACTTTATTAAAATTAACACTAATACATAATATAATTTTAAAATATATTTTAACTTTTTTTTTTAATTAAATTTGGCCCCTAATTAAGATTTCTGGCTCCAAACCGAGAAGAGATAATAAATAATATTGATCATCTTATTTTATACTTACATAGTAATTCCAAACCTATACTGCGGAAGAAGAACAAGAAATCTTTTAATAAATAGGCGATGAGACAAAATATTGGAGGATTGGAGCGCCACGGCAGTTGTAAAAGACGTTATGTGTTTAGGTGATTTATGTTTTCAAAGAGTAACACTTATGTAAACAAGATTTACACATGAACTTTATCACTGTTATGTATAAAAACTATTATTGTTATGTACAAAAATTATCATTGTTTAAAAATATAAAGTATTTTCTAAACAGTGATTGTTTTTGTTCATAACAGTGATAGTTTTTATACATAACAGTGAAAGTTTTTGTATGTAACAATGATACTTAAATAACCGAGTTCATAGCATGAACTAGGTCTATACAAGTTTTTGTCGTTTTCAAATAGGCAAATTTTCCACATGCACCAATAAAATTGGTGCAATTTAATTTTAAGAGCTCTTTTTTTAATTTTTTTTAGTTTTAACTTTTTTTCTTTTTTTAATTTCGGTTTACTTTTAACTTTAATTTCAATTTTTTTTTTTTTTAAATTTGTTAATACCCGACCCGACCCCAAACCCGGCCCGAGTGGTTCATGGTTCACTCGGCCCAAGTGATTCATGGTTCACCCGGCCCAAATGGTTCAAATATGATTTAGGGTTCACTATTTAAGGGTTAGAGTTTAGAGTACACCATTTTTTATTGGTGCATGTGGTGCACAGGAGAGTGACTCTTTCAAATATGAATCTATAAATCTATTATATTACTAATAGAAAGTTTATTTTGATGATGTGTCATTTTGTGGTTCATTTGGATGATGTGTCATTTTGTGGTTAATTTGGATGAATTATCATATTTATTGTATAGACGTGTCATTTTTCTATTGGTTTGTAGTTAATATGTGGCATCCATTTGACATTTTAATGTGTAGTTTGATTAAAAAAAATGCAACAATTAAGGTTTGAACCTTGCACCTCTTACATCGTGTTTATGTTTAATTGCACTAAACTATCTAAGTATATTTCTATCACTGAAATTGTATCTAAACTATCTAAGTATATTTTTTATTGCACTAAACTATACAAACTATTATTTTACTACATTTAAACCACCAAACTAATTTTTCAAGCCAAGTTTTCTCTCCATTTTATACATGTGCACTACATGTGATTTTTAAAAAGACATTTTCGTTAATTTTCATATATTAAGCACAATTCTTTTCTCCTACAACCGATTTGCAAAAAAAAAAAAAATCCTCAATTTCAATTTTTTAAGTTTGAAGAAAGATTTTTCAAAAAAAATACTCAAATTTAAATTAAAGATTCGTAAATCAATTGCATAATTGGTAGAATTTGACACAATAATTTTATTTCAATAATTGTTTAAGTAAATATATTAATATATACCCTAAATAATAATTATTTCATGTTTAGTGCATTTATACACATAATTATATTTTTATTATTAAATATATTATATATTATGGATATTGTATTTTTAATTAAAGAACCGCGTAATGCGCAGACACTAAACTAGTAATAAATATATAAAAGTAGAAATTTGTCAAATTTTTAAGAATGTATATTTGAACAAGTGTAGGTACACTTGCTATATGGTGAAGGGGTGAACTTCACTCTCTACCAAGGAGAGTGACTTAATATCAACCAATAATTTTTTTCTTTTTATTCTTTATATTTTATTTTTCACCTGCATTTTTTAAGTTTGATAATTTTTTTTATTACAAATGTATTTTTAACATATTAACGGTCAAATTAATAATCTTTTCACTATATTTAGTTTGACATACATATTACATACATAACTCAAATTCATACTTAAAATATGAATCTTAATATTTTAAAATATTTATAATTGTATGATTATATGAGTTTATTATTTTTTTCTAATTTTTTAAATTCTTATTATCATGATCTAAAACAATTTGGATGTGTTATGAGTTGAATGATTAACTATAAAATATATATTTAATTTTATAATAATGAGATACACATATATTATTTCAAAAAAATTATATATTAGTAAAATTAAATTAATAAATAATAATATATACATTAAAGTAACATGATATATTTAATTTAGATTTCTGTCATAAATTTATACAGTAATTAATTTCATGTTGAAATTTATTAGGTAAGACGAAATGTAATGGGCTGTATATTGCGGGCTTTTGCAATACACATTTCTTATTTTGAATTGGTGGACTATTTATATTTCTGGGCCTTTTCAAAGTGATTTAATAATTAATTTTTCTCAATTTATTTGGTACTAATCTATATGGTTAATATTTAATTGGATTCTATTTTTATAATTTTTATTTGTATCTAAATTAAAATTTTGAAATTGTATTTTTTTTTAGTGGCTCACCCTTCACTCCAAAGCCCACTTCCAACTTACTCTTAGCTCCAACCTTCTTTTAAAATTACTCCTAAATACAAAATATGATAAAAAAAGTACAAAAATATCCTTACTTATTATTTTGTCCTTTTTTCCCTCTTTCTTCCTTTTCTCTTTTTTCTTCTCTCTCTTTCCTTTCTCACTCTCCTCTCAACCTATTCTTTGTTGTTCTTTGTCTTCCTTTCTCAATTTCTATATTTTTCTATTTTCATCTTTTACACACTAATTTATAGAAATGTGCTTCAAAATTATTATGGTGAAAAAATACAAAATTCATGTTAAATATAATTTTAAAATATTACACATTCACAAAATTTCAATAAAAAAAATATATTACAATCTAAAATTTTTATATCAAAAAATCGAAAACTTACAAATTTCATAAAATTCGGCATGAACCCTTTCGATATGGACATGTTCATCACAAACATGAACAAGTTCATCTAAAAAAAATTCAAAATTTACATATTCAGATATGTACACAACTCATCTTCTTCGTCGGCCTCTGAGTACTCCATCGAATTCTGAAAACTGACCGACCTCATCTTCTGAAAATCTCAAAATTACATATTTTTCATTATCATTTAACATGAACATATTCATCAAAATCACGAACATGTTCATATTTCATATTTCTGATGAACATGTTCATCAAAATCTATAAAAAAAAGCCCAAAAATCCCAGTTTCAAATTGTCACGACCGTCATCATCTCCAAATAAACCAAGAAAATCCAGGAGTGGCTCAGAGTGCGACCCGGTTGACTCAGTGACTCGAATAGCGATTCAGTTGACTCAGCACTGCTAACTAGAACGCTCCTCCAACACGAACTCAATGAGTTGCAGATCTTGACTCACCCAACATGCACATATGCATCTCCAGATGCATCTCCCCCCATCTCCAAAAGATCAATCTAACAAATTTAAACAAATTTCATTAAAAAAAAAAGAATTAACATTTCGAATCAAATCCTCAAACAATTTTATCAACCAAAATTCATCATCATCCGAATCAAAATTCATCCACATCATCATCAAAATCATTCACACATTCACATAGAAGATCAGCAGTTTCAAAACGTTATATAAATGGATAATTAACTATTAATTTAAACAATAGAAAGAAAAAAGTAAAAAAAATCATCAAACTGACCTTGCGCGAGGTGTGGCGGCGGCGACGTGAACGGGCGTGTCTTCTTCCTCGAAGGGGTGGAGGCACAGCGACGGCGGCGCGAGTCTTATAGCGGTTTGGGTTGTTGGGGTTTCTGGTTTTTGCTGGGGGCCGCGACGGAGGTAGGCTGGGTGCGTCGTGTGTGGGGAGGGGGGCAGCGCAGAGCGCCGCGGCTGTGCGGAGGTGGGGCGGCGGAGGCAGAGCGCCACGGTTGTGCGTTGGCGTCGCAGATGTGGTGGCGTGGCGGGCCGCGTGGGTGTGAAGTTGATGGTGGAGGCCGCTGATTTGACTTTGTGATTTTGAGGGTTTGGGACTTGGGAGCTTTGAGAGAGAGAGGAAGAAGAGAGAGGACAAAAATGTTTTTCACAATTTTTTCAGTAAATTCAATATTTGTTTTCAAATTAATACAACTGATGATGATGTCATCGTCATCATCTTCGTCATCTTCTTTGTCTTTGTCTTTTGTAACAACATGATTACATGTCATTATAAGACCTTGTTCTTTGACGCAAAAACCAGTCCCATCGCCTCCGTTTACTTTTATAGACCATATAGTGGAAAGCGTCTTCTCATAAAATTCACATACAGAAGATGAGTTCTCCGCTGACCATAACTCAGACATCTAAAAAAAATAAAGAAAGCAAATGATTCAAATTTAAGTAAAAGAGAAGTTGAAACTGTTAAGTGCTTTCAATTATCAAAAGTAAATTCCCATTTTCAAGTTGGTACAAGATTCACATGGTTTTTATTTTTTTAAAGCAAAAAAATATTCATTAAGAGAGAATGAAATGCTCAACAAACAGAGCGGGTGCAGAACAACCCCAAGAAATGAATACCAGAAAAATTAAAGTCCCTGCCTACAAATGTCCTATATAATTTTAGCCTAGGTAATATTAACAACAATAAGATGTCGAGAATAAGAATGAGAGGTTTCACATTTTTACCGTAATAAGCGAGACTGGCGATGGAGATCGATTTGCAAAGGAGATGATCGGAATCAACAACAGAAAACAGTCGGAGAAGACGAAATGAACAATGTTGAATAAATCACCGGTTAATCATGGTTGGAGCGGCCATGGTGATCCGACGGGAGTGGGAAATTAGGTTTGCAGATCGTGGTGGGTTTAATTTGGGCAGTGTATATCGTTATGTGAGAGAAACAGAGTAAGGAGTTGCAGAGATTAAGTTTTGGGCCTGTGGAGTAGTGAACAGGGAGAAGAAGACGTAGGAGGAAGAGACAGCACTATTTCTATTCAATGCAAGTTGGCTCCTTTATCACTTTATTATCAGAGTCACGTGTTTGACTGATGAAGGTTTGCAATCTGTTAGCTAACCAGAGATTTTTAGTTTGAACTTAACCCAGAGTTAGCACTTAGCTAGATGGTATTAGGAGAAGTATATACGGAATCTAGTCACCAAAAAGATGAAGAATCTGAATCGTGAAGCTGTCAAAATTTGCATCAAGTATTGTACAGGTAAAGTATATATTTTTTGTTGCATATTTTCTATTGGCTGGCAAGAAATCCTCGGCAATTCCAATCATCATACAAGTCTAAGTTGGTCAAAAAAATTAATTTGAACGTCTAATCACACGTACAATTCTTTTTCCTTTCTAATTAATACTATATATTCATCGTACTCGCATGCTTATCAACTTACTTTTGTTTTCCGCATTCAAAGAGTCTGATACTTTCCCGTATTAAGGTAGTTACTTTTTCTCTGGTTACAGTCCCTTGTGATTTCTCAGTACAGCTCGCCTCGGTTGCTGTGACTTGTGAGCTGTGTGCCATTTCGTAAACAAATTATCTTGGCTAATCTAATGATGAACCCAGATTTAATTAATTTACTGTGCATTCACGGGTGTTTGCAAAAACTTATAAATGATTATAGTCATTTAAAATTATGTGCAGAAGCAATTTGAAGTGTTTTATTTATCTTTTAGGGTGTGTTTTAGAACACAAGTGAAAGATAAAAAATGCTTATTTTTTAAAAAGAAACACTTAAAACATGTTTGTAACTACTATTTTAAGTGTTTATTAGCTCTTTTGGCCAAGCAATAATTTCTAGCTTTTGATTTCTCCTTAAGCACTTCTACACACCTCCCAAGAAAATAATATCTAATACCCTTATTAAAAGCACTTCTTTTGCAAACACATTTCTTTTTAATCACTTCTTAAAATTATTTTATTTTAAAACACTCCTTATTTTTCATTTTGCTACAAAAATCACTTAATATCACTTTTTTAGAGATACTAGTGCTTGCAAACACACACTTAGTAGCTTAAATAAACTCTGATAAACTATAAAATAGAAGCTCCAAATGGGGTGCTTTTAGTAACTTATTAGTCTTATTTAAAAACTTTTAACTTTTTTCTCAAATACTATCAACTTTTTTTTTATTTTTTTACAAATACTATCAACTTCTACTATTAATCATTTTTTTCATAATTATTAATTTTAATCACTTCTTTAGAACCATAAGTTTTTGCAAACACCCCTTCAATTCAATTAGTTGCAATGGAGCTAGGGGTGGGCACAAAGACAAAACCTTGTATACACTTAATTCGTGCTATGAACTTTGTTTTTAGTTCATGACATTTGACCCTATTCAGGGTATATTATACGGATTAAGTTTAGAAGTTAGAAAAATATGTAAAAAATGGGTGAAATTGATCAAATAATTCAAGTTCATAGCATAGACCTAACTTATGGGAGACAACTTAACAGAAAATGGTATTTTGGTCGTAAATTGTGATTTTAAAATCTGAGTATTTTAGTGTGGTCAAAAATTCATATAGGGCGATGATTTAAGTATGTTTTTCAGATATTGGATGTATTGAATCTGCATCGGATCAATAAAGATAATGACCAGATTGAAGGCAAACTCGATGAATACTACATATTGTATTCTGGGTAAGTCGGAAGACTTTGCAGAGGGGGGCGGGTGGGATACACTCATATTTCTGTTTTTATTTTTCATGTATTAGTATTTTAAGATATTATTTTAATTATAAAATTTATTTATTTAATTATCTATAGTTTTTCAATTTGTAATAAAATTTGCTAGATATTTATTGACAATATTACTGACATTCTACTACTCCTATTAAGATGTATTTTTGTTTTGCATTCTACTCCTATTAATTTAATTAATTAAATGTATTCTAAGATATTACTCCTATTATTACTATCAAAAAGGCCAAAAAAAGAGATATTACTCAAATTCTATCTTAATAGTTAAGAATTAGGTGTATCAACTTAAAAATTTATGCAAATTAAATATGATGTCTAATATATGAATATATAAATTTTCCAAAAAGAAAATTATACGTATCTTTTTTTTTTCAAAAAGAAATTAGTTCTATGGTTAACGATCCAAATAGTGGATCAGAACTCAGAAGAGATTGAGTCTACTAATTTTTTTAGGATTAAGTTTTTGCAGTCCAGTAATTTTTGGGATATCCATTTGATGATTATGATATATCCACGTTGCTCGATTCCACTGAAAGAGAGTATGTACTTCCACAAGGTTTTCTACCCCACAGAACTGTTGGCACTATGTGGCCGGAAAGTGGTTACAATCCAAATCTGCCTCTCATCCAAACTACGAGACTTAGTTCAACTGGAGGTGCATCTGGAAGCCCTATTTTCAACCAAAAAGGATCAGTACTTGGCATGATAGCTGGGTCTGGTGAATTTCAAATTGGTATGCACATTCATTTTCAAGCAATCAACCACTTCATCAATCATAAGGTTGACGATGACGACGGTGAAGCTGGAGGTTCACGATCTGAGAAGCAGCAACATAAACAAAAGGGAAAGAGAGGCAGATATTGATGGACAAATTTGTTTCAAATTTGTGAAAGCCATAAGTGGGTCTTTTCTATGATATGCTTTCTTATCCATTTTTCTTATTAGTGGGTCTTCCACTGTATTCATGTTTAGTTCAGTTAATGTTGTAGGAAAATTAGTATATTGTATCATGTACTTCATTATGGATGACAAAAAGTAATTAAAATTTTCTAATTTTATCATTTTTCTCAATTCTCTATCTTTGTAAATTTGTTTTTATCATCCTTCTCCATGGTCTTTGCTTCGATCTTCAAGTGGTAAGTGCTTCGATGGAGAATCAGAAAGATCATCGGCACCCATTGATCTTCTTTTCTAAATTTCCAGAAAACTTGGGAGGTTTATGTCCTTTACAAGGTGAATTCTGATTTTGTTGATGCTGCAAACAGTGGTTCTATTGGAGTGATAAACAGATGTATTCCACGTATTAATCCTACTGATCCATAGTGCTTTCATATGTGAGTATGCAAAGCCTTCTCTGACAGCTTTACAAATTGTACCTCCTTTTAACGTCTGGTCTCTATTTTCATTGCAAAGGAGTTAACCCAATATCAATTTCCTTGTCATTTTCTAGGTATGTTCATAACAACAAATTCTTTAGTTTTCCGGTGGATGCGGACCTTGGGGAATTGCCCTGGTAATAGGCGTCAGAAGTAAACTCCAAGGTCCAGAACACAACCTCAGCAGAGAATTCATCTGAGAAGTTGGACAACAATCTGCCACAAAGTGCTTCTACAGATTCATATGTGGAGGAATCTGCGGCTTCAAATATGGAAAATAGTGAGGCATTGTCCTATGACCTGCCTACAGAGGCTCAGTTGACTGAAAATGAGCAAGCCACGTGTGCAAGGGCTAACAATGGTTTGGACTTATCAGGAAGATGATGCACCTGGCTTATACAATCTTGCTATGGCCATAATTGATTATAGAGGTCAATGGAGTTGGTTTACTCACACTTATGCTCAATAAAGCAGGTTACATGTAATGTACTAGAATATATATTAATACCTCTCTATTGATATTCTTTTAAATTCTCTTACTTGTATCTTTTTTACTGATGCAATACCACATCAATTTGCGGCTCTAAAACCTTTCTGATTACCAACTTATTTTTATTTTTCATGGCACTATCATATTTAGACATATACTTAATATACTATATATATTTTGTGTCTGCTTACTTTTCTCATGCCCAAGTGTGTTGCCTGGAATTCTTCAAGGTGATAAATTGGACTCCCTTCTGTATGGTTCTGTTGACAATGGCAAGAAAATATGCTGGAATGAAGATTTTCATACCAAGGTAGAACATGTTACGATGAATGTATTTGAGTTCGATCAATAATCTGCAATGTTGTTGAAATTTCTCAAGCTTCCTCATAAGCCTCTCTTGAACCTCTATCACCAATATATTCGCTTACTGCTTGTGGTGTGGTTTTCTGAGCATTCTTCTTTTTTAACTTGTCTTATTCGATAAGCATGAATTCAAATTCCCAAATTTGTTGATCAACTGTTTGAACAAATTTTCGTATCCTTTTCCCTAAGCATGAAAGTAAAATAATTAAATCACAAGGATATAACTATAATATATTTTTTGATCTTAGGCATGATAACTATGTGAGCATATAAGTTCTGAGGACTGAAAAACTTTTATCTCTATGGGGCCCCTTTTTTAGGGTTCAGAATAGTACATACATGTTTTCATATATAATTAGAAGTGTAAAACTAGGGTTCCTACTTTGTAAGACTAAAAGAAAAATTAAAGCGGCCGCGCACACTCACTTCTTCCTTTTCTCTTATTTAAGTTTTTTGAACAGTATAAACATGTTCTTTTAAATTTGTGTCTTTTGTGTGCTTTTTGAACTTCAATCTAATAGGTATTTAGATGCTAATATATATATTTAATTTAAGTTTATATTAGTTTTAGCAATAGTGTACAAAAGGACGCGTGAGGCGCACCCTAAGACTATCTTTATCGGAAGGTTGGATAGGGAAAGTCACTCGCTACACTCCAAAAAGGTAAATAAAAAAAAAAGAAAAATTCAATAGTTTTGTGTAACCTTCGCTGACACTGGGCGGTTGACCGGCCCAGTGTCACTCATATTTCTTTAATCTTGGTTTGCTTATGTGTCAATATCTCATTGGTTCTTGTAATTTTTTTGGAGATATAATTAGATGTGTAGATATTGAAGATAATGTGTATTTAAAAAAAAAATAAACCAAAATCCGTAAAAAAAAATCCTCTACAAATAGAGCCCAATATCGAAACATTTTGAAACACAAACGAAATTTCTCTCTTTTCTCTTCCCATATTTTTCCATTCTATATTTTTTTTATCATTCCCTATTATGGATCCAAATAATCCCAATTATTTTTCAAACTCTCAAAATTATTCAAACTTTGAATCTTATCTTAACTCTTCTTTTCAAATTCTGAGAAATTTTCAAACTCGCAATATTATCAAAATCCTCAATTTTCTCCCGATCTTAATGAAACTCCTATCTCCCCACAAGTCCAAATATCACAAAATGTCTCCAAAAATTTGTTCCAAGAAACTCCACCAACAAACATAAATCGAAAGGGAGCAAAATGTGTAACTTGGTTTGTGAAAGAAGATGTCGCTCTAATGTCATGTTGGTGTTATGTTAGTGAAAATAGTGCACGTGGTAAAAATCAAAAGAGTACATCGCTATGGAAACAAGTGCATGAAATGTTTTACGAAGCACGAAAAAAAAATCCAGTGGAGATACATGAAAGAAATGTGGAGGCAATGAAAGGTTGTTGGAAACGACTTGGTATTAATGCAGGCAAGTGGATTGCTGCTTACAAGGAAGCAGATTGTCGGAAAAGGAGCGTAATGAGCCAGAACGACACTGAGAAAGAAGCTCATTCAATTTATGAAGCGGGTGGCAGCAAGTTTATGGACGAAATTGTATTTAATGAGGTTATGTGTAAACATCCCAAGTGGAAAATTAATTTAGACAAGAATTTAACACGTTCCCGTGATGAAAGTGAACAAGATAATGCAGAAAGTGGTGACAACTCTAAAAGATCAAGAACCAGTGAAGATGGATTGTATTCCATCCCCTCAAATCCAGAAACTCCAGGTAGTGGTAGTGGATGTTCAACTAATCTCCGTCCGACATGTAGAGATATGGCCAAGAAAAAGGGAAAAGGTAAGGCATCGAAAAAATCTTTTACTAATGAAGTTGCTGCAGAACTTCGTGCAATGAGACTCACTAGAGAAAAGGAAGTTGAAGTGATGAAAGCGACTGGAAAGAGAGAATGGATTTATGACAAAAGGAAGAGAGGAAGAGAGAAAAGGAAGAGAGGAAGATTACGATGTCGAATCGTAATATGTTGATGACATTAATGGCGAAAGATCACTTATCCCCTGAAGATGAAGAGATGAAATGTTATCTAATGGGAGTTGTGTTTAAACAGTGAATGTAATTTATTTTCATGTAACTTCAGTTTATGTCTTGTAAGGTTTTTTCTTTGTGTGTTCAATTTTAGTAATTGTCTTGTAACTCTTTTTATTTATGTATTTGATTTCAGTCAGCAATGTTATGAATATTATTGTATTTGTATCTCAATTGTCATGTCCACTTTATTGTATCAGATTCACATGCTATTATCTAATTCTTTTTATTGTATCAGATATCACATGCAATTGTCTAGTACACTTTATTGTATCAGATATCACTTGCACTTGTCGTGTCCTTTTTATTGTATCAGATATCACATGATATCGTCGTGTTCTTTTTATTGTATAAGATATCACATGCTATTGTTGTGTCATTTTTATTGTCGTTTTCTCACAATAATCAAGAATGTCAAACCCTTTACTATAGTATTGATGGCAACCACCAATTGAGCCCATCTTGGCTACGTCCATGGGCAGAGGGAGAACGAATTTTTATTATGGAGTCTAGAGTTTTCAGAGATTTCAGAATACAGAAATTACCCTACGAACAGGACAATTATAACGTTAATATACTACTCTAATTTGGGCTCGGCCCATGACTTATCCACAAGCCCGAATCATTCCTCAATTAGTAGTCCACGCATACCGACCCCCGCAAACTCTGCGAAGCCGGTTATAGTCAATTCAAGGCATTCTCAACAAATTGAATGGTGATCTCCCATTTGCATTTAATAGGTGTACTTTATTGTAAGTCTACTTTATTGTATCAGATTCACATGCAATTGTCAAGTCTACTTTATTTTTTTAGATTCACATGCAATTGTGTAGTTTACTTTATTTTATCAGATTCACATGCAATTGTCTTGTCTACTTTATTGTATAAGATATAACATCCAATTGCCTAGTTTGCTTTATTATATCAGATATCACATGTAATTGTCTAGTTAACTTTACATGATTTGTATGCACATTATTGTATTCTATATATACTTATTGAATCCACATTAGGCCTACGCTACAATTCTTATCTTACTCAATATTTTCTAGCAAATATAATTTCTACCTTTGATTTTTACTCATTACACTTTACAAATGTCTTCAAATGAAAATTCATCAATAGATTCAGATTCAAGTTCTGATTCTCTCGATTTCAATGTACTTGATGAATGGAAGAAACATGTTGTTGATCAAAATCATCAAATTGATCTCGTCATCGAGAATATGATCATAAGCAATCCTAATCTAGTTGTAGGAGATCATACTCCTAGAGCTAGAAGAAGATAGTGTGAAAGAGATCGTGAGATTGGTGAAGAGCGTTTGATGAACGACTATTTCAGCGACATGCCGACATATACTGATGAGATCTTTCGACGAAGATTTCGCATGCGAAAACCGCTATTCATACGTATAGTGGATGCCGTTATTACGAAAAATAAATATTTTCAACAAAGGCCTGATGCCACAGGCAGACGAGGTCTTTCACCGTTGCAGAAATGTACAGGAGATATGAGGGTGTTGGCGTATGGGACATCAACTGATGCCGTTGATGAATACTTGCGAATGAGTGCAGCTGTTACAAGAAAAGCTCTCATAAATTTTGTAGAAGGCGTAATTTCTTGTTTCGGTGACGAGTATCTTAGAAGGCCTAATGAACAAGATTTGGCCAGACTACTCTACGTAGGAGATCAACATGAATTTCCGGGTATGATTGACAGTATTGACTGCATGCATTGGGAATGAAAAAATTGTCCTACTGCATGGGCTGGGCAATACTGCATGGGCTGGGCTGGGCAATATGCAGAGAGAAGCTCTCATAAATGAATATTATATTAGAAGGTTGGGTTGGTTGGGGGTTATTGATAAATATAGTCTAAACAACTATACCTCAGGCGCCATTCATGATATATTTATCCAATTATTTGTCTGTTATGCAACATACTCCTATTACATAAACAATATTTTTTGCTTATGTGGCTAATTCGTTTGCAAGAGTAATGAATTTCCATCTTGTACTTTTCCTGAACTTGCTATACATTTTTAAACAACATATTAAATCCAGTTAATTGTTATATTATTCCAGGTAGTAGTCACCACAAATGTACTTTGTAGCGTTTTCATGCCTCGCTGTTTCAATACTCTCGCTAATCATGTTTACTTGTGTGTCGGGCATTATCTTTTGGATCTAATGAGAGTGACCCCGCGCGATGCAAATTATACTGCATTTGAGGCCTGAACTGATATCTGGTTCTGCCCATGTAGGATACTGCTATCATTTATCATTCTAAATCATTTCGGAAATTTAAAAATCCTAAATTACTACTAATTTTTCATGACAAGGCTGGAGCAGCTAAGATGTCAAAAGGTGGATCTCCATCAGAACAGGAGAATCCTGTTTCTGATTCTTTGAATGTTAATAGTGCTTAAGAAGTGGTCAAAGCTGAAGAACATGCAGCCTCAGCAGTGAGTGATGCAGATGTATGTTGTCACTATTCATTATCATGAATGCAGCTTTTATGGGATGTTCTACTGAAAATAAATAAATTAAGCTATTATTGGTGTTGTGTGCATGATGAGCGAGGTCGGGCCCGATCAAGGAAAAACCTCATAGAGTTTATTGAAGATTTCGACAAGTATATCACCCCGCGGATCACGACAGATCAAGAGCATGTCGCATAAGGAGCGCCCGACCTGTGAGAATCTCACTGACCTCGGCCTTACACAAGTACACCGCATTAACTACGATTTGACTAAGTGTCAGACGGGCGGCGCCGAGGAGCATACCTGAAGATGGCCATAATCAGAGATATGTCAGTAAAGGACGGTAATGATGGATGACTAGGTGTACTTAAATGGCTAAATCCCTGATTATCCGGATTTATCTTGGGCGACGTCCCAGCGAGGTGACAAAAGACCAGATATCCCGGACGACCTCCCAGCGACCTCCGACCTGAATCACACCAATCTTGTAGCATTTAATGTTTCACTGGGCCACTTTCGGCCATCTGTACTTGTGAACCGGGAGAGTGAACTCCACTCTCCCAAACCTTATAAATATGGGTCATTTATGACCAAGAAGGCTAGAGAATTCAAGATCATACCAAAACTCTTGCAAATTTATTACTCAAGCACTTATTCTCTCAATCCATCTCATAACATAAATACAATCTACTTTACACATTTATTGTTTGTGTCACTAAGATCATCAAGCCACACCCATATATTTTAGTACACAACAATTGATGCTAGAAGGAGGGTACTCTTTAAGAAAAATCGAGCTAAGTTTTTAGTGTTTTCTCATTGGAGTATTCCTCACGAATCTTCAACATAAATCCATCCCATTCACTCAAATCATTCCCAAAAAGACCACTCAACCATGTCCCAAGCAACTTTCATCTCCAAGAGGAAAGTCGTCTCAGTTTCATGTCACTCCGGCGGAGCGGGGGCTAGCGGCCCGGTCGTTAGCAACAGCAAAGATGGGGGCCCAACCATCGGGATAGCTCAGAAGCTCGAGCAGATCCGTACCCCGAGAGATATCGATGAGGCCATTGCAGAATTGCGCAAAAAATAGGCCAGTATGAAAATGCCTGACGACGACCTGCGACATAACTTGAACCAGAAAGCTCAAAGCAAGGGCAAAGGCCAGATGCTTGAGGGTTCTCACAAGGAAATATCCCACCACGAGGGACCTCGCTACGATCTATCGACGCAACCCGAACGAAGGGCCCAATCCCATCCACAGACGATTATTCTCGGAAAGTTTCAGTTGCGGCCAACATCCACCTCGGTGACCCCAGCGAGATCAGCCCAGACCGACTCGACGCGACCAGGCTGAGCCCGAAGAATCTTATTCGGGATCAGTGGCCCAGGGCAGACCCAGACAACGAGTGTCAGCGAAGGATCGACTGGAGAGAAGCCCATCACCCAGCAGGACGGAGAGGACCCCATTGCCCTATAGACGTCGTCGGACCCCATCTCCTCTGCCGACAAGACACAGATTCTCCACCTCGCCCTCATCGCGTTGAGGTCGCCGGGCAGAATGAAAACCCTCAAATGGCCGCCATCCTTCAGAACATCAAAGATCTCCAAGAACAAATAGCGAACAAAGGGGGGACGTCTCTCACTACAAAAATTCCGTTTCACCACTATCACCCACAATCATGCTCGCCCCGGTGCAGATCAAAATCAATGCGAGCTCAGTCACGCAATACAACGACAACATTGATCCGATCAACCACGTGAGCAAATATACATCCTACATGAATTCCATGGGGGCAACCGATGCCACTCAGTGCCAACTTTTCCCACTCACTCTAGGCGACCAGGCCTACCGTTGGTTCAACACCCTACCACAGACGTCCATAGAATCTTTCCACCAGATGGCTCAACTATTCCTCACTCACTTCGCATCTCTAACCCCGCACAAGGGAACCAAGCAATGCCTTGCGAATATCAATTAGCTCGAGAAGGAGTCAGATCGGGCATATATCAATCGCATCGACCAGCTCATTATGGAAGGCGAACCGCTGGGGGACGAAGCCAAAGTCTTGGGGATAGTGCACGGACTGAAGAAAGGAACCAAACTTTGGAAGATGATGAACAAAGACTACCCATCAAGTTACGCTGGTTTCCGATATCGAGCGGGTATCATGATCACCAATGCAGAAATACTAGCTTGTAGGTTGGGCGAGCAGCGACCTAATGAAATCAAGGTCAAAGTCAAGAAGGTTAAACCCAAATCCGAGAAACATTTCAGAAGGCCCGGACCCTTCAACTACCGAGCTCCGGGAACATTCAAACCCATCGATAACACCCTGGAGGTCAAGCTACTTGAAACGCTAACCATGAATGCGGCTCAAGTTTTTCAGGCCATCAGAAGCAGATAGCAAATCCCACCAGCTCGGGAGATGCTCCAGGATATGTCTAAACTCAATCCGAAGAAGTTTTACGACTACCATAATTCCATTGGACACACCACCGAGCATTTTCGCGATCTGCAGAGGGAACTTTGGAAATTGTACGAAGAAGGAAAATTAGAAAGGTTTGTTAAACCGAGACAACTACAAAATCAGCAACAAGTACCTCCGCCAGGAAATCAGTCAGACCAAGGAAGGCGAGGTCCACAGATCCTAAAGGGAGCAGGGAATAGGGTCATCCACATGATCTGCCCAACAGGGGGAACCCTTGGGGGATTCCTCCCAGCGACCTCCCTGTCCAACCGTCGCCAGAAAGCCGAGATGCGAGCTCTAGATAATGCCATATTATGCTGCCTCCCAGTTAACACCATCGCCCCAAGCCAAAAGCAGATCACCTTCACCAAGGAAGATAAGGATGGAGTGGTTTTCCCGAACTGGGACCCACTCGTAATCTCAGCCTGAATAATGGGGGCTTTGGTCCATCGCATCATGATCGACAATGGGGCTTTCTGCAATATCCTTTTCAAGAAGACCCTGGATCAGCTCGACGATTTCCACTCCTACGTCGAACCCTGCGAGGTAGGGATCTGGGGGTTTGGAAGTCAACCCATCGAGGCCTATGGAATGATTCTCCTATCAGTGGAGATCACTTAAACTCTGGACGCCGAAGTGAGGGCAACAAGACAGCTGGATTTCGTGATCATCGACATCCCATCAAATTTCAATGCTTTCTTCGGCAGGCCTTTAGAACATGAGTTCGAGGCTGCCGCCTCATCTTATTACTATTGTATCAAGTTTCCCGGATCTGACTGGAAGATTGGCACTATTAAGGGTGACTAGATCACTACAAGAATATGTTTGACTTACTCTTGTGTCAATTTAAATTCTGCTTTTTATTTCGGTAGGAAACCCGAGGTGGGGCTAGGTCGTGCATGCCGAACTCCACCCCGGAAAGAAGAAGATGATAAAATGGAAATAGAAAATTTAATAGAAGTAGGTGCAACACCTATGGAAGTCGATATGACCGACAAAGGCAAACCCGTATAAGAATTACCAGATTTAGAACCTCGCCTCGGTTTCGAGCCAATGGAGGTCGACGCCGAACAATGAGAATCCAACATCAATCCGAGAACAAAAAGGAACGATTAGCGGGCAACCCCTATCGAAGAACTCGAAACAATTCCGATCGAGCTTGGCCGGCCCGAACTGAGTGTGACTATCGGAACACAAATACCCGACGATTTGCGAGATCAGTTGATAGAATTCCTCAACAAAATCTAGATGTCTTTGCATGGTCACATGAAGACATGATCGGCATCGACCCCGATATCGCATGCCATAAGCTAAACATCGACCCAACGAAGAGGCCGGTTTCCCAGAAAAGGAGGAAGTTCGGCCCTGAAAAATACGCAGCCTTAGCCGAAAAAGTGAAGAAGCTACTGGACAACAAGTTAATCAAGCAAGCAGATCAGCCACCGTGGGTGGCCAATGCAGTGTTAGTGAAAAAATCGAACAACTCTTGGTGGCTTTGTATCGATTTCACCGATCTCAACGAAGAATGCCCAAAGGATTACTTTCCCATGCCCCACATCGATCACCTCGTGGACAACACCATTGGGCATGAGATGATGACTTTTATGGATGCCTTCGCCGGATATCATCAGATCGCCATGGACAAAGACGACCGACAACACACATCATTCCTAACTGAGAAGAATGTGTACTGTTGGAAAAGGATGTCATTCGGATTGAAGAATGCAGGGGCAACTTACCAACTCCTGGTGAATCGAATGCTCACCGACGAGATAGGAAAGACCATGGAGTTGTACATCGACGACATCGTGGTGAAAAGAAAAAGAGGATCATCACCTGGGCCACCTCGCCCAGAATTTTGACATCTTGAGGAAATACAACATGCGTCTGAACCCCAAGAAGTGCAGCTTCGGAGTTGGTTCAGTAAAGTTTCTGGGCCATATCATCAGTCAGCGAGGCATCGAAGCCAATCCCACGAAGATCAAAGCCATAATGGACATGAAACCACCTCACAACGTGAAGGAGGTCCAAAGGTTGGCCGGCTGTCTCGCAGCTCTCAATAGGTTCGTATCCAGAATGGGGGACAAGTGTAAGCCTTTCTTCGAAGCAATGAAGAAAGGAAAATTCTTATGGACCCTGCAATGCCAAGCTGCATTTCTGATGCTCAAAGTATATCTCTCCAATCCTCAAATCTTGGCAAAGCCCATCCCAACTAAAAAACTTTTTCAGATCTAGTGGCCTCGGAGTTTGCCCTCGCCAGCGATGATTGGTGCGGCGGAAGGTCAGTACCATCTATTGTAGGGGGAAATAACCCGACTTGGTGGAAGCCGGGAATTGGACCGACTTATGGTTAGCACTTTATCCGACTTTATCCAGCTGAAGCAAGACTTGAGCGACTTCGGAAGATTAGTAGGTCGCTAGAAGTGTGGGGAGCCATGAAGGTCACGAGGCGACTTGGTGGAATCCGGAAGTCGGGGCAGACTGTGTCCCCGAGCTTAGTTGAAGATAAATATGGAAGATATTCGGATAGTTAAGGAGGCGGATTTCTCGGGATATAACCAGGGAATGTGGATCTGTAAGCGCGACTTACGGACCAAGAAAGGAAACCCTAGGTTGGTCCACGAGACGAGGCCCACGAAGATTGTAACCCTAGATCTAAATCTATAAATATAACTTGTAATGTACTTTGTAAAGGATCGAAACCTTAGCATCCTAGGCAGAAATTATACAGTAAAATATCCTGGCTTGGTGCCCCCAGACGTAGTCTAGTTTACGGACGAACTGGGTAATCAAATCGTGTGTCTTTCATTGCTTTCATCATTACGTTGATCGGGTTTTATCATATTAATTTTTTGTTCGTCGGTAATCAAACCGGGTGCAACATTTGACGCCGTCTGTGGGAACTAATTCCTGAGATATAACTATTTTCGAAGGAAAACCCACCTCATTTCCGATCAATGTCGATGGCAGGAAATCAAGGTAATCCTGACGGGCAAGAGCTGGACGCCCACGATGGGCGCGAGGCCTCTATGAGCTCTCAACACACTGGCTCACATCGCGCTCGCCAGCCAAGCCCGGTGAAGACTCCTGACTGGTGGAACTTTGGTGCGGACCCCAGAGGACGCAAATGTCGTAATGGCTGTCCTCAACAAAAATGCCTCGCGTTCGATGATGAGAACGTGCAGCCCCCCCAAGAAGGCCGCCCAGGAGACCGGACCCCCACAGAACAAGGAACAACGGGTCGGCGGATATTCAAGCAGTTAACCGGGTTTATGATCCCACAGACACGCCTTGGTCCGGTGAATCGCCAACTCCTCGTAATCCGGCGGGTCGAACAACGTGTTCGACCGACTAGGCGACCTGGGGGCCCAAAAAGCCCCGAGGATCGTCGAATATGAGGCACAATCTAAGCCTCGACGAGCTGATTAGGTAGAGCGCAACCTGACCCTGGCACTGAATCTCCACCACAACGACCTGCCGAGGGGATCGACCATGCACCGCGATGACCCCCCGGCAATGAAGGCAACGACAGATAAATATGATGCTCGACGGGCAAAGATCGATCTTGACGGTCCAACAACTGATGGAGCGTATGGAGAATCGGAGCGGGCTAGCGGGGTCGGACCCTTTCCTCACTGTCTCGTGTTGGGATTATACTGAAAAGTATGCTTTTACTTTGTATAATCTGACTGAATTTTGGACTTATTTACTGAAATATATTGTTTATCACTGATGCTTTAAATATCATCGAATGTTACATATATTTAATGCATAACTGTTCAATAAATAGTATGTGTTACATTGTAGTTAATTTAGTGATACCAGATCACAGAAGATTAAATTAAAAGTTCCTTGTAACCAAAAGTACACCATTCACGACCTAGATGGAAATGAACAATCCATCGTGAAAGGTTAAAGTGTAAGGCTCAGATTGGTTTGTCTTGACCAAGAGATTACACTAGTGCATGACCGATGCCTTTGAAGAGGGTTTGGGGAGGACAAATTCTTGAATCGAACTAGGAAGAATTAGACCTCGGTGGTTTTGTTATTTCTTAATCTTCGTCCCTTAAATAGGATCGTGTGTGGTTAGTAATTATTGCTTTGACTTATTACGGGTAGAGAATCAACGAGATTCAATACTTTATATCTTGGGCAATATTATTGGTCACATGCGATTGCTAAGATTTAATACGAAGAATCTTGTGCAAGTACGCTAGTTCGATTTGCCCCCTTGGGAGGTTCATAAGTTTTATCATACCAAATCTTGCAAGTGGAACTAGTTTTCGGTATGGATAATAATGTTGAACCGTTCCTTAACCAAGGACAAAATATATTAATTAATGGAAAACTATTTCAGTGGTTTGAATTAATTAATGGGCTAGATAATCTTAAACATGGGAAATAATAACCGGGAGCCATATTAACAGTAATATGAGTTAAGATGGATAGTGCAATATTAATTATGTTGTGGGATTAATTAATATTTATGGGCTTGAATAATATTGTGGCTCAATATTGATAATTCAAGATCCATTGGAAGGTCCAATCTTAATTCTCCTAAAGGCCCCTTAAGTAGCCCAACATAAAGTCCAATAACTGAAAAAAGGTGTTTAAAAATAAAATAAATTTTTGTTGCATTATTTTCCTTGAATTTCGAAATTATTAAAGAAAAAGAGGGAGAAGAATTTTCTTGAAAAGATTTTATGGAAAATAGATAAATATTCTTGGAATACAAGATTATCCCATAAATTCAAGAAATCTCCCACTTGGTTTCTTTAATTGTAATTTTTGAAATATATAGAGTAATAATAGGAAGAAGGATTTTCTTGAAAAGATTTTATGGAAAAAGATATGTATTCTTGGAATATAAGAATATCTCATAAATTCAAGAAAGATCCAATCTTGAAAAGTCTCCTATTAATTTAGAAAAAATGGGTTAAATAAGGGTGTGAGATTTTTGTGGAAAAATACACATGGAAAGAAGAATATATGGGATATATTCAAGATTTCTTGGAGATCAAGAAAAGATCTTTTCTAACCCTATTTTGAGCCCTAATTTTCGTCCCCCTCTCTATTATAAATAGAGGATGAATGTTTCATCCCCAGGGAACACAAAAATTGGTTTTTTTAAAAAATATCGTCGATAAAATATCAAATATTTTGAAACGTCGATGATTGTGTATTTTCGAAAAAGCGTCAATTGTGAGTGTACAATTCCATGTGCTGGAAAAATTAGTAAATCCACAAAGGTGGTGCAACAAATTTTATTTTCCCTTTTGTTAATTGTTCGCGAGCTTCCTTCCACCGGATTGACGAGCAAGGACTAGGGAATACTTGGGAAGATTTTTTGGTGTGTTTTTATCGACGAGACCATTGTCACTCCAAGAGGTTAGTTCACGTAAACCCGTAGTAATTCCGCATGCGTAGGTTTTATGTGAACTGTTTATATGCATGATTTGTTGTTGAATTATTATTTGAATTAATATAAGATTAATTAATGCTAGTAATAATTGTTAGAATTAAATTTGTATTTAAATATTCTTCCCTAATAGATCCGGGCAAATAATTCCCCAACAAGCATCGAGCCTCGGTTTGAACTCTGAATTTTAAATTGTAATTTAATTCATTTTCATTAAATTTGAAATTGGATAGTAGAATTGCTAGATCTTTTTTGCAGGTATCAAATTGTCATAGAATTTAATGTGTTTATTTATGCATGCATATAAATTGTGGTTTTTTAATTCGATTCGTTCGAATTCGTTTTGCCTCGTGAGAAAATCCACGAGTAGATTAGAATTTGTTTGATTTGATCAATGTAATAAACTAGTCTAGATCTAGGTTTATTTATTTTTGTAAATAAATTGTAACCCATCGGAAATGGGAGGCGAGACGAAGAATTAAAAGACGGATCCTGGAATCGGGCGTAGGCGTAGCGTCGTCGCCTGGCGAAACGCCAAAGGAGGCCTGTGGCGACGCGACGCCGGGCGGCCTTGACGAGGCGAAAGCGGGCGAGGGCCGGGCGGCGATCGGATCGAGGGCGACGCTTAGACGAGACGCGCAGCGACGAAGAAGAGGCGCGACGTCGGGCGACGTGCACCGAAGCTGGCCGCCGCGACGGACGCCACTCGACACGTCCGGGAGTGCTAGAAGGAGGGCACTCCGACCATGAAATGGGTCGATGACATGGCTTGACAAGGCAATTTTTTTAAGACGGTCAAGTGGGAGCTTTTCGAGACGAACAATGAAGGCTATGAAGAAGATTTCTCAAGATCAAGACATGACAAAAATTAACCATGACAATTGGATAAATGTGCCCAATATGTTTAATTTTTTGTCTTGATGTTTATGCATTATTTTATGATTATTTAAATTGTGTTTAAATTTACGATGCATGAGAAAATGTTTTGAAAAATCTCACTTTCGAAAATTACTAAGTATGCTTAAACAATTAATTGAAAATTTTATTCCGGATAATAAAATTGAATTAATTTTGACCTCCATGATTTATTTATTTGTGAATTCTTTTGGAGAAATTCCCCCCACGGGACGGTCAAAAGATAGCTTTCACATGAATAAATTCCAAATGGATGATTGTGGGTTATTACTAGTGGCGACGATGACCCTCCCCACGAGGCTCGATCAAAGAGAAATAATAATTCTGTATTTAATCATGGTTATTACTTAGGTATAAAATTGATATGCATATACTTCCCCAAGTCCTGTCGATTTTATATTGGTCAAGTGAGAACCAACTATTAATCTGGATATTAAAGGTTTGTAATTGTTCTTGTTTGTAACTCCAGCAGAATGTGTTTAAATAATGACCCATCCCACGCGCTTATTTAAACTGTTTTGAGATGTTGGTTGATGCGTGTTCATATTTTTTTTGAGATTTTAATATGAAGCATGTGATCGAACCTTGTGATATATTTGTGCTTATGCATATTATTATTTATTTCGATTCGAAGATGTAAGTAACCTTTTAATCCAATCGCTATTATACTTAAAAGTCAATAGAATAAGTATGGAAACTATATTGATTGGAAACGAAAAATTATAATTGTCCTAATCGCACAAAAAACAAGTGGATTCTTGACACACCAAAATCGGATGAGCCAACCGACGAGTCAAAAATGCGGGACTCGTCGGATCACCTTCGAGAGATGTCATCGGCTTGAAAATGGTGGAGGGCAAACCCGTAAGGGATTACATCCTCAAAATTGATGGCCCATCTGAACAAACTTGAGGTTCTGAGTGCAGATTATAATCTGGATACTCAGATGAATTTGGTACTTCACTCTCTGCCCAAAAGTTTTTGAGCATTTTGGACTCGCTATCTGATTTGTTGTAAGCTTGGGTCTCGGCAGAGATGTTGATGGGGCACCAAACTCAAGCTTTGAACGGCAAGTGGTCCATCTTCATCTTCTAGGCCAAGGGTGGGCAAGAAGAAAAAGAGAACCAAAAGCCATAAGCAATAAAACTCAATTGTTGCTAAGGGCAATGGTAAGATGAGGAATGCTTGTGATGTCAAGGAAAATCCAAAGAGGAAGTGCTTCAACATCGGTAAGGACAATGGAGGTTTGCTTGTTCAAATCCCAAAAGGGCCGAAAAGAAAGGTAATTTTCACGCACTAGTTGTTGAAACTTGTTTAGCGGCGTATACTTCTCATTCGTGGGTAGTTGATACGGGATCTGCTGACCATGTATGTTTCACGTTACGGGGTCCCAGCTGACCCGACAACTTAAGTGGCAGTGAAATCCTCATCACACTGGGCGATGCTACGAGAGTGGCAGCTGAAGCAATGGGAGAAGTGCACCTGTCTTTTGAAGACAGTTTTAATTTTAAGAGATTTTCTTTATGTTCTAGTTTTAGAAAGAATTCACTTTCAGTTTCTAAAATTCTGTTAAAGGATACTTAGTTTCTTCTAATAAGAATGACATCATTTCTTGAAATGGTGAGTGTATCTGTTATGGGACATTGGTCGAATAATCTCCATACAATTAACTGTGCACACCGCTCACGAAATGCATCCTATAACACATCAACTGTTTCCGATAAAAGAAAACGTTCATCAGACATGAACGAGACACTTCTATGGCATCTAAGATTGGGACATATTAATCCAAAGAGGATCCAAAGGTTGGTAGAAGACGGTTCACTGGAGTCTCTCCAAGTTGAACAAATTCCAACCTGCAAATCATGTTTGGAGGGTAAAATGACCAAGAGGACATTCGGAGCCAAGGGGAATAGAGCCAAAGAAGTGTTAGAAATCGTTCACACAGACGTATGTGGTCCAATGTCAACCAAAGCAAGAGGAGGTTATGAGTATTTCGTCACTTTTATTGATGACTACTCAAGGCACGGTTATATTTTCCTTATGAAGCATAAATCTGAGACCTTTGAGAAATTCAAAGAATTTAAGGCTCAAGAAGAGAATCATAGGGAAAAACATATCAAGTCTCTACAATCCGATCATGGAGGCGAGTACCTCAGCGATGAGTTTTTGAACTACTTGTCAGATGAAGGGATTGTATCCCAACTTACTTCACCCGGAACCCCTCAACAAAATGGGGTTGCAGAGCGAAGAAACAGAACTCTTTTAGAAATGGTTAGATCAATGATGTGTTATGCGAATCTTCCCAAGTCGTTCTGGGGTCATGCCTTGGAAACAACGACTTACATTCTGAACTTGGTGCCATCCAAATTGGTTCCCAAAACTCCCAAAGAATTATGGACCGGACGCAAGCCTAGTTTGAGACACATGAGAATTTGGGGGTGTCCGGCCTACGTGTTGGACAAGGAAGCCGGGAAATTGGATCCTCGATCAGAATTAAGGTTGTTTATAGGATACCCCGAGGGAACAAAAGGGTGTATGTTCTATGGTCCCAAAGATCAAAAGGTGGTAATCAGCACCCACTTTAGATTTTTGGAGAAATACTATATGAACGAAAGAAGACACAGAAGTGAGATTACCTTAAGTGAGCTAAGGGGGCTAACCTCATTGCCAATTGTACAAGATGACATACCAAACGACACACTTTCACAACCGGAACCTCGTCGTAGTGGGAGGGTTGTAAGATAGCCCGAGAGATTCATGGGGATAGGAGAGTCCTCGGACTTGATTCCCGGACAAGACGAATCAGACCCATGGACATATGATGAGGCAATCTAAGACAAGGACGCAGTTTCTTGGCAAAAGGCAATGAAAGCGGAAATGGGTTCTATGGATCATAACAGAGTGTGGAAGCTAGTTGAACCACTTAATGGGGTCAAACCTATTGGTTGCAAGTGGGTATACAAGAGAAAAAGGGGACCGGACGGGAAGGTGGAAACCTTCAAGGCAAAGCTTGTGGCGAAAGGTTATACTCAGAAAGAAGGGATCGACTATGAGGAAACCTTTTCACCTGTAGCAATGCTTAAGTCCATCCGGATTCTCTTGTCGATAGTCAAGATCTCTCGATTTTAAAATCGGCAAATGGATGTCAATTTCCTTAACGATGTCTTGATGAAGAAATCTATATGCAACAACCCCAAGGCTTCATTGAAAAGAAGAAATCTATAGCTCATTAAGTCCATTTACGGACTCAAACAGGCATCGAGCTTGGAACCAATGTTTTGATCAAAAAGTCTTATGGGTTTGATCAAAATGAGTTCGGAAAGTTGTGTACAAAAAGCGTGTCGGAATCGCATTGGTATTCTTAGTACTATACGTAGATGACAACATTACGCTCATCGAGAACGATGTAAAGGTGTTATCAGACTTAAGGGCATGGCTTTCAAAAGCAGGTTTGATATGAAGGACTTAGGGAAGCCGGCACATCCTTGGGATCAAGATCACTCGAGATCGCAAGAAAATGATGATAGGCTTATCGCAAGCTTCATACATAGACAATTGTCTTGAAACGATTCAAAGATCAGATTCCAATAAAGGCTTCGTGCCTTTTCGGGCATGGAATCCATCAATCCAAGGAAATGTGCCCTAAGACACAAAAGGAAGATAGATGACATGAAAGACATTCCTTATGCTTCGGCTGTCGAAAGCCTTATGTATGCAATGTTGTGCACGAGACCGGATATCTACTTTGTCGTTGGCATGGTGGCAAGATATCAAAGTAACCCGGGGAAGGAACATTGGACGGCAGTTAAAAACATTCTGAAGTATCTGAAAAGAACTCGAGATAGAATGTTGGTTTATCAGTCAGATAATCTAATCCCCATCGGCTACACGGACTCGGATTTCCAATCAGACTTAGATTCCAGAAAATCTACCCCCGGTAGTGTGTTTTGCATGGGGGGAGGAGCCATGACGTGGAGAAGCGTTAAACAAAAATGCATCGCAGATTCTACCATGGAAGCCGAATATGTAGCTGCTCGCGAGGCAGCAAAAGAAGCGGTTTGGCTCAAGAACTTCCTAGTGGACTTGGATGTAGTTCCGAATTTACCCAGCACAATCACTGTTTATTGTGACAATGTCGGAGTAGTTGCAAATTCAAGGGAACCAAGAGCCCTCAAGGCCAGCAAACACATTGAAAGGAAATACCATCTTATACGAGAAATCGTTAAGAGAGGAGATATAAAGGTGGCAAAGATCGCGTCGGAAGACAACCTAGCCGATCCATTCACAAAGGGTCTGCCTCAGAATACATTCGAGAGACATGTGAAAGGAATGGGTGTCAAGACCGTTGCCAATCTACTTTGAGTATAAGTGGGAGACATTATTAGGTCCGTGTAGGTGACATTAGATGTCACGTATTAGGAACTACACGTGACATGATGTAGTATACTTAAAAGCAGACTTTGAGTATAAGTGGGAGATTGTTGGGATTATACTGGAAAGTGTGCTTTTACTTTGTATAATTAGACTGAATTTCGAACTTATTTACTGAAATAAATTGTTTATCACTGATGCTTTAAATATCATCGAATGTTACATATATTTAATGCATAACTGTTCAATAAATAGTACGTGTTACATTGTAGTTAATTTAGTGATACCAGATCACAGAAGATTAAATTAACAATTCCTTGCAACCAAAAGTACACCATTCACGACCTAGATGGAAATGAATAATCCATCATGAAAGGTTGAAGTGTAAGGCTCAGATTGGTTTGTCTTGACCAAGAAATTACACTAGTGCATGACTGATGCACTGAAGAGGACCTACAGGAGGACAAATTCTTCAGAACTGAACTAGGAAGAATTAGACCTCAGTGGTTCGTTATTTCTTAATCTTCGTCCATTAAATAGGATCGCGTGTGGTTAGTAATTATTGCTTTGACTTATTACGGGTAGAGAATCAACGAGATTCAATACTTTATATCTTGGGCAATATTATTGGTCACGTGCGATTGCTAAGATTTAATACGGAGAATCGTGTGCAAGTACGCTTGTTCGATTTGCCCCCTTGGAGGGTTCATAAGTTTTATCATACCAAATCTTGCAAGTGGAACTAGTTTCCGGTATGGATAATAATGTTGAACCGTTCCTTAACCAAGGACAAAAGATATTAATTAATGGAAAGTTATTTCAGTGGTTTGAATTAATTAATGGGCTAGATAATCTTAAACACGAGAAATAATAACCGGGAGCCATATTAACAGTAATATGAGTTAAGATGGATAATGCAATATTAATTATGTAGTGGGATTAATTATTATTTATGGGCTTGAATAATATTGTGGCTCAATATTGATAATTCAAGATCCATTGGAAGGTCCAATCTTAATTCTCCTAAAGGCCCCTCAAGTAGCCCAACATAAAGTTCAATAACTGAAAAAGGTGTTTAAAAATAAAATAAATTTTTGTTGCATTATTTTCCTTGAATTTCGAAATTATTAAAGAAAAAGAGGGAGAAGAATTTTCTTGAAAAGATTTTATGGAAAGAAGATAAGTATTCTTGGAATACAAGATTATCCCATAAATTCAAGAAATCTCCCACTTGGTTTCTTTAATTGTAATTTTTGAAATATATAGAGTAATAATAGGAAGAAGAATTTTCTTGATTTTCTTGAAAAGATTTTATGGAAAAAGATATGTATTCTTGGAATACAAGAATATCTCATAATTTCAAGAAAGATTCAATCTTGAAAAGTCTCCTATTAATTTCGAAAAAATGGGTTAAATAAGGGTGTGAGATTTTTGTGGAAAAATACACATGGAAAGAAGAATATATGGGATATATTCAAGATTTCTTGGAGATCAAGAAAATATCTTTCCTAACCCTATTTTGAGCCCTAATTTTCGTCCCCCTCTCTATTATAAATAGGGGATGAATGTTTCATCCCCAGGGAACATGAAAATTGATTTTTCGGAAAAATATCAGCGTCGATAAAATATCAAATATTTTGAAACATCGACAGATTGTGTATTTTCGAAAAACGTCAATTGTGAGTGTACAATTCCATGTGCTGAAAAAATTAGTAAATCCACAAAGGTGGTGCAACAAATTTTATTTTTCCTTTTGTTAATTGTTCGCGAATTGTTGACGAAAGAAGGACTAAGGAATACTTGGGAAGGCTTGTTGGTGTGTTTTTTATCAAAGAGACCATTGAAGGTTAATTCACGTAAACTTGGGAATTCCGGCTTTTTATGGTGTGTTGAATTATTATTTGAATTAATATAGGATTAATTCACGCAAATAATTGTTAGAATTAAATTTGTATTTAAATATTTATTCCGAATAGATCCGGGCAAATAATTCCCCAACATCCCGGACTCCCCACTCGGAACTCTGGTCACCTTGGCGGCTACCCAAAGGAAGATTAATGTCGCGACCTTGGATCGCTTCTGGTGAACACGGACCCAAGGGTCCATGTAGTGAATCTAACTTCGTAGATAGCCTCCATAGGCGCCAATCGATCTTGACAAATGTCGGTTTTTTTTCGACCCTAAGCGACCGGGCTCACCAATGGTTCACCTCTCTCGCCAACCCCAATGGGGTGGACACCTTCGAAAGCCAGCTCACCTATTTTCGACGCCTTTTCTCGCCGGTGCCCCGACCATGACCGACCGGGCAACGATGAACACCCAGCAGAGGGATACATAAATCGATCGGTCCTATATTGAGAGGATCGACAAGTTAATTTTGGAAGGAGACCCCATTGGGGATGAAGCGAAGCTGATGGGGGTTGTCTCCGGCCTCAAGAAGGGGACCAAACTATGGCGGTGCATGACGGCCGATTACCCGACTAGTTACTCTGACTTCCGGAGGCGGGCTAGCGACTTGATACATACAGCAGAGCTCCTGGAATCCCGACTCTCCGAGGCTAAGGAGGTCGCGGAGCCCAAGAAAAGCTCTAAGAAGGCCGCCTGGCAGTACAACCCGCTTTCAAGCCTTTTGAGGAGAGCATTCCGGTGAAGTTGATGGATGCACTGGGCATGACCCCCGGATACATCTTCACCCAGATTTGAGAGCAGGAATTACTTCTCCCGCCGCGCCCGGTAAAGAATAATGGCAAACAGAACCCCAACAAGTATTGCCACTTTCACGAGTAAATCGAACACTATACTAGTGAGTGTAAAGACTTGTTGCCCTAACTCTGGAGGTTGTACGAAGACGGCTTGCTTGACGAATTCATCAAGCGGCCTCAGAAGAACTGCCACCAGGCTCTGAGAGGTCGCCAGCAAGGAGAACGCCCCACATGAACGACAACCAGGGAGCGAGGCGGGGGCGACCTATCCTGCCCATGCCTGAAAATGCGGGAGATCGCATGATACACACTCTTTCTCCCCTAGGGACAGTCGGGGGACTAACCTCTAACTCCTCCTCCAAGCGGAAGATGAAGGCCGAATTGAGGGAAATGGAGAATGCCAAGAAGATGGTGGTACCTGTCCTCGCCCTGGGTGAAGAATCCAGCACAATCGAGTTCGGAGAAAAGGACAAGGCATGAGTGGTCTATCCCAATATCGATCCCCTGGTGATCTGGGCCAATATCATGGAAACTACGGTATGCCGACTCCTGGTCGACGGGGGTGCCTTCTGCAATATCCTTTTCAAGAAGACCCTGAACCAGCTCGGGGATTATGATGCCTATATCACCCCATGCGACCACATCGTGAAGGGGTTTGGTGACGCAATTGTGAGGCCCATCGGGATGATTCGACTGGCCGTCGAGCTGGTCTCTACATTAAATAACGAAGTTAGGGCAACTAGGTTGTTAGACTTTCTAGTAGTCGACCTTCCCAGCTCCTATAATGGTTTCCTGGGAAGGTCTTTTGAGCATGAATTCGAGGTTGCGTCCTCTACTTTTTACTTTTATGTATAATTCCCCACCAAGAGTGGGTTGGTCGGTACCGTTAAGGGCGACCAAGTCGATACAAGAGGTTGTTTGATTTACTATTCGTCTCTTTTTAATTCTGCACCAATACCTACCAAACAAACACTTGTAATAGATAGCAATGAACAAGATGAGGAATTAAATAAGAAAAGAGAGAGCAGAAAAAGAACCTACAGCGACCTCGACCCAAGAATAGGGCACGAGCCTGATGAATTCCTAATTGAGGCCGAGATTGACGACCCCCAAGGGGGCCCAAGGGCCATCCCGGGGGAAGAACTCGAGAAAGTCAAGATAGATCCAACTCGCCCGGATCTGGAAGATATTATCGGCTCCAAAATACCGAACGACCTGAAGGGGGAAGTCATCGACTTTCTCAAAAAGAACTTGGACGTCTTCGCCTAGTCACACAAAGACATGGTGGGCATCGATCCGGAAGTCACGTGTCACCGACTTCATATTGACCCGGCCCGGACTCCGGTTGCCCAGAAAAGGCGGAAATTTGGCCCAGAAAAGTATGTCGCCTAATCCAAAGAGGTGAAGAAGCTGATGGATATCGACTTGATCATGCAGGCCGACCAGCCACAGTGGGTGGCCAACGCAGTATTGGTGAAAAAGTCCAATGGAGCCTGGCGGTTATGTATCGACTTCACCGACCTGAACGAGGCCTGCCTAAAAGATTTCTTTCCCATGCCACACATCGATCACCTGATAGATAACACGGCCGGACACGAGATGATGTCGTTCATGGACGCTTTCGCGGGTTATCATCAAATAGCCATGCACGAACCAGATCGACAACACACCTCTTTTCTGACCGAGAAGAATCTATATTGCTGGAAGAGAATGTCGTTCGGCCTGAAGAACGCAGGGGCAACCTACCAAAGGATTGTCAATCATATGTTTGCCGATCAGATCGGGAAGTCGGTAGAAGTGTATGTCGACGACATAGTTGTCAAAAGCCTAAAAAGAGAGGATCACCTATTCCACCTCGCACAGACCTTCGATATCCTTAGAAAGTTCAATATGAGACTCAACCCCAAGAAGTGTAACTTCGGAGTCGAGTCGGGGAAGTTCTTGGGGCATCTGGTCAGTAAGCGGGGGATCGAGGCGAATCCGGGGAAGGTTAAGGCCATACTGGACATGGGGGCACCTCGGAATTTGAAAGAGGTTCAGAAACTCACGGGGTGTCTGGCCGCATTAAGCAGGTTCATCTCCCGGATGGGAGACAAATGCAAGCCGATGTTCGACACCAGGATACTTTTGAAAAAATCAAAACTTACCTGGCAGACGTGAATATCTTGTCCAAACCCGTCCCGGGAGAGAAGCTATTCTTGTATCTCGCTGCCTCGGAGACCGCTTTAAGCGTCGTACTAGTCCGAGCAGAGGGCCAAATCCTCTTGCCCATTTATTTTGTAAGCCAGACGCTGAACGAAACAGAATGACGTTGTCCATCGTTGGAGAAGCTGGTCTACGCATTAGTCATGAGTGTGAGGAAGCTGAGACCGTACTTTTTTGATCACCAGGTCAAGGTCCTCACTTCCTTGCCGTTGAGGAATGTGCTCCACCGACCAGACACATCAGGGCGATGCCTCAAATGGGCCATTGAGGTCGGGCAATTAGGAGTGACATACGCGCCACGATCCATCGTCAAAGCTCAGGCACTGGCTAATTTCCTAGTCGAGCTCACATTCCCTTCTGAGGCAGGGAGTTTGGGCAGCCCGCCGTGGGAGTTGTTAGTAGATGGATTAGCGACCTCTCACAAGTCGGGAGCCGGTCTAGTGTTAAGAAGCCCTGAGGGTATCTCATTCCAGAACGCCATTACTTTTGATTTTCCCGCAACGAACAATGAGGCCGAGTATGAGGCGCTCATCAGCGGCTTGGAAATGGCAACAGCCATAGGTGTCAAGAGATTGCAAGTCCATACCGACTCCCAGCTCGTGGCCTGCCAGGTTTCGGGGGAGTACGAGGCCCGGGATGATAGGATGGCGGCATATCAGGAAATCGTGAAAACACTATGCCTGAAGTTCACACAAATCCATGTCAAGCTGATACCAAGAGAGTAGAACTCACGAGTCGATGCTTTAGCTCGGTTGGTGACCTCCGAAGGGTCACCATACATGAAGGATGTCACCATCACGACACTTCACCACCCATCCACCGAACAAGTAACCGTGAAAACATTAGAAACCCCAGTGTCGATCTGGATGACACCCATCATGGAGTATTTGATAAGTGGCCTCTTACCACCCGACCGTGTCCAGGCACGCAGTTGCAGTTATGGGCCGCACGATACACAATGGTCGGCGTGGAATTATACAAGCGAGGTTTCGACATGCCCTTACTTCGATGTATCACACCTGAGCAAGGCCAATCCATTTTATGAGAGATACACAAAGGGGCGTGCAGAAACCACACTGGGGGGAGTCGCTGGCCCACAAGACCACAAGACAGGGATATTTTTGGCCAACCCTAAGGGCCGATGCTTTCGTCTTCACCCGCAAATGCCACAAATGCTAGATCTACGCCCCCTCCATCAAGGTCGCACCAGAGGAACTCACAAGCATCCTCAGTCCTTGGCCCTTTGCGAAGTGGGGATAGACATCATTGGGCCACTCCCAACGGCCCCAGGATCATTCAAGTATGCCTTAGTAGCGGTGGATTACTTCACAAAGTGGGCCGAGGCTGAGGCATTGGCAACCATAGACCAAGACCATGTCATCAGGTTCATTTGGAGGAACATTATCTGCAGGTTCGGGCTACCCCAGACAATCATATCAGACAATGGAAAGTAATTCGATGGTGTGAAGATTGATGCCTTCTTCAGAAAGTGGAAGATCACGAAGTTGTTTTCCACCCCATACCACCCCCAGTCAAACGGTCAGGTCGAGGCCATGAACAAAATCATAAAGCACACGCTCAAGACCAAGATCGAGGGGGGAAAAGGTAAATGGGCTCGCGAGCTCCTGGATGTGTTGTAGTCGTACAGAATGACCTGCAGAAATTCAACAGGCGAAACCCCTTACTCGCTAGCCTTCGGAACTGAGGCGGTTGTTCCTGTGAAAATCGACCTCCCGACCCTCCGAACTAGCCAGGTCGCCTTCGATCATAATGATGAGGCCCTGGAAAGGAACCTCGACCTACTCGAAGAAAAGTGATTGGAGGCTAACATGAGAAATGCCAGATACAAGCAGAGGTCGGAGAGACATTACAACTCTAAGGTGCGACTTCGACGCTTCAAGATCGGAGATCTAGTGCTGAAAAAGATACTCGGGGACTCGAAAGGTGCCCTCGGTCCAAACTGGGAGTGCCCATTTCAGATATCGAAAGTCCTACCAAACGGGGCATACGAGCTCGAGAAAACGGATGGGACCAAGGCACAATACCCATGGAATGCAACTCATCTAAAAAAGTACTATCAATAGATTTACACCTTTGTACTGATCACATCGTTGTAAACAAATACCTTTGGTAACATTAATTCTCCATTCTGTTCAAAAGAAAAAATTCCTATGTGTAGAAACCAAGTGGGTCGCACGAAAAACATATGATCGACGAAATGCATGCCACATGAAAGATATGATCGATAACATGCAGGTCGCATGAAAGACATGATCGATAACATGCAGGTCATATGAAAGACATGATTGACAACATGCGAACCCGAGGTGTGACTTTAGAAATACTAGAGGTGAGATCGCCACCCTAGCGGTGCGGTCATCCCCGACTTTATAAGACGACTACGCAAATGTCCAAGAAACAAGTCGCATAAGAAATAAGACAACAAGGACTAAGCAAAAATCGCATAAGGAAATCGAGTCAACACAAAAAGGAATTAAAAAGGAGAATTTTATTAATAAAGACCCGGAGGTCGGGGAGAACCCCATTATAATAGACCTGGAGGTCGGCAAAAGACAGCATTCCAATACAATACAAGCGACTTGGTCTATACTACGGAGCTACTCGAGCTAGCGACTTGGTCTATACTACGGAGTTACTCAAGCTAGCGACTTGGTCTATACTACGGAGCTACTCGAGCTAACGGCCCTCTGATACGAAGGAGGTCGCTGAGGAAGATGCTGCAAAACTATCAGAAAATGATGTTTTAACATCAGCGAAGTGTCAGATGCTGCAATGGGACCTCTCGCGTTAAACGAACACGAGTGTTATACATGTGGTGCAAAAAATCCAAGGGATTGTGAAGGGCATTTTGGCTCGATCGGATTCACATATACAATATTAAATCCATGCATATCAGGAAATGCCCATCACCACTAATCTCGTCATCGCAATCGGCTCCCAAGGCACAGAGGGCCCAGGGCACCTCTGTCATGGCGGCGGCGGATCCGCCGCCCAGGTGGTAGCAAAGCTTGGCAATGGCCGTATGGTCATCCTCCGAGGAAGGCAAGACCGGAAGCACAGAGATAGACCGAATACTGGTGTGCGCACAACGGGAGAAGTTTGTTGCCGGAGGATACCCCGAAATAGGGGATCGCCGGAATCGCTCATGCTTGGAGATGATAAGGGGGGAGATCAGAGGAGGTAATACGTGACTATACATCTTAAATCCTGTTCCATTTATAGAGGAAAGACAGAGGTCAAGTTGTAAATTTTGACTCTCGAGGGCCCCGTAAAGAAACCGGTACCACGTGAGCAGCGCGTGGGCGGTACGCGACTTCTGATTGGTCTAACTTACGGCGCCCGACGCCACCAAATACCCAGGCCATCATTGCGGATCTATCATACGTCACGACAATTTAGAGAATTGAGGCAATGGTTCGCCTCCCCGAGGGTGAGATTTCGGCGTAAGCACACTTCCCGAGTTCGACCTGTCAGAAGTTGATAAGTAATACGAGTTCAAGTTAAGGACCCAAGACAAGATTGCGACCTCGACTTGGGGGGGATGAAATATGGGAGTTTTATTTCATAATAAGATAAACACCAGACGAGTCAAAAAACAAAATGACGACTTCCATTGATAAAAGACCCAAAGGTCGGGAGGTGGTACATTGCAAATCAAAGCCCGAAGGATGGTACAATTATAAAAGAAGAATAAAAAGTGAATAATAAGGCTACAACTTCATTCTTTCTCGGTCGGGGCAACTGAGGGCGGGGTGCTGACCGTCCCTAAAGGAGGCTCCTGCTGGGTAACTGCAGGATCAACCTCCAAGCTTGATATCTTCTCCACAACGGGCTCGAATGGCATGTCGACAGCTGGGGGAACGACCTCCGACCTCGGTATCTTCTCCCCGATGGGCTCGGCAGGAGCAACAACACTGGGAGGAATGACCTCCGAGCTCGCCAATTCCTCCGCCACGGGCTCGGAAGATGCATCTATCGGAGAGTCGGGGAGAGGGCGCACGATCTGCCCTGGGTCTGGAAAGAAAGAGAGGTCAATGCCCATATCCTCCAAGTATTGGATATCCAGCAAAACATCGGGGGATAAAGGGTTGTCCCGGACGATAGTCCTTGAGGTCGGCGACTAGCCCAGTAAGGTCACCAGAAGGGTTGACTCGATGACAGATTCGGATGGCACCCACAAAGGCCATCATGTACGTAAAATTAACGTTCATCTCTTCGGCGACCTTGAACTGGGCCTCCCTAGTGTCTAGCTCCCCTTTCACTCCAGCCAGCTCCTCCCTCAGACCGGCCTCCACTTCGGCCGCCCTCTTCTCTGATTATCTTGACTTCTCGGTGCCAAAAAAGTCTCTCCGCTGAGACGACTTCAACCTCTCCTCAGCCAGTCTGCTCTCCAGCTCAGCCAGGCGACCCTCGAAGGTCGAGATCTGCAGAAGGCGCTCCGCATTGGTTTTATCCAGGCCGCCGAAGTCGGCCACCGCCAAGATCGCTTTGGCGATCGGTACCCGATCCTGCTACTCCCGGAGATGTCAGAGTTCGGTCTCCATTTGAGCTACCGGTCCTTTCCAGATAAAAGGCCGGGTGTGGGACCATGGCGTATCACATATTGCCCATCGGTCGGCGACGGTTAATGCACCACATCGGGAGATGTTATGCACACTGCGGGAGATGTAGCCCTGCCACTTACTGGGAAGCTCGGCCGATTGGAGTGGAGGGCTCCTAAGGAAACTAACCACCTCTGGGCAAAAGTCGGTAGGGCCGAGTTCAGGGCTGTAAGAGAGAGCCGAGTCGTTAGGGCACTGAAAATAATATGGAAAAAGTCATGCAAGTTGCAATAAGAACTCACTGTTCACACCGCCTTCCTCCCAAACCTAAGAACGAGTCATCATCTTTAACATAACCCTCCTTCGGCCGGGAAGCAGCCGCGAAATGGGTGGGAGACGAGGTTAGGGATACGATAATTGGCTGCGATGTGGGGCGGATTCGGTCCGACCTCCCCAGGCCCCTGTTGATTTCAGACTTGTAAGTCGAAATCTCCTCCCTCAATTTCTTTCGAGCATGCTCGAAAGTCGGCGGAGTCGACCCCATGGCCTTCCTCTTGCCTTTGTCGACGGCAGAGGGACCAGTAGGGACCGAGCTTGGAGGGGCGGCCTTGGCGAGGAGGCCCCCCGGCGGCGGCCTTGGCAGAGGTGGTTCGGAAGGCCACCAGGCCACCACCATCTCATTTGTCCCAGAACAGATTTCTTGCGAGTAGCCATGATGTCTGCAGGAGGCTTGCAGCGATAGATGGGAATGTTGGGGACTGCAGAAACATTGGAGTTTGGGTCAATCAGATAGGCCGATGATGGAAATTTAACAATCACGAAGTAAGGGTACTTACAAGGGATGTTCAAATGACGCGGGTAAGTATACGGGCCGCGTTGAGTTGGTCAAGCTCAGTGTTCAAAGCGTTCACGTCCCGCCAGCCGGTGGAGTGTCGTGAACGATGTCAAATGCCTCCTTGAAGTCCCAGTAGAGGTCGGCAGCAATGGGTGTGAAAACTGTAAAAGAAGAAAAGAATTAGACCAGTACAAACATCTATGTCGGAAATAGGGCACAACTTACCATGCTCGATCTGATTGGCATAATCGGTGGGGACATTGATGGGCAATGTGCTCGAAGGGTCCACAGACTGCCATGCCCCCCCGACAAACCACCATTTATAATGCCACCCCTCTATCTTACTTGGGATCCCGCTCACGATCTCCCGACCTCTACGAAGCCGCATGACATTATAGCCGTCGGCTTGATGAATGGGCGACATCACAAAGGCCATCTCGCCGGGTCGGTGAGTCGGTCTGACCCGCCTGAGTCTGGTCATAGTAGAAAGATGTAACTCCACCCATTGGGAGGATCCGGTTAAGCTCGGTTCCAAGCCGCCAAAGAAAGGGAGATGGTTTGGATGGAGCGGAAACCGGATCCCGGCATCCATTGTTTGCTTGTTGACCGCGAGCATCCCGGGTGGAGGCTGGTCGGCGCGTTCGTCGGAGGTTGCCCCATAAAAATGCATATCCCGGGGGACCTTGTACTTGCGGTGGAGGGATTGCACATAGCCATCGGTGAGAACCGACCTATTTTTATCGTGCGATGCCACAAAGTCCGACTTGACCGACTTCCGGTATTCGCGGTCTGGTCTCTTGTATGGGGCCTGGGCCATATAAGAGTGATAGTCAAAAGCCCGCTCGTAGGCCCCATAGTCAAAAGCAGTTGGGTCTCTGAAGGATAGCCAAAATGACAGACTCAGATGCTCGAATCTATGGGTTTAGGAAGCAAGAAGGAGGAAGGGCTTAAAGGGTGGAAACCTAGGCCTATTTATAGAGAAGGGCGGGGGGACGAAAGGATAAATTCGAACTTTTGAGGTCCCTCGCGGAAATTAGGGCTACGTGGGCAGTGCGTAGGAAGCACGCGATCGCTATTTGGACGGACCCACGGCTTGAAACGTCACTTGCCTGCCATACCATCATTACAATCCTGTCACTTGTCGCGCCGAGTTGGGAAACCGAGGCAACCATACGACTCTCCAAGGATGAGGGTTTGACTCAGGTACAGGTCCCGAGATCGACTGGCCGAAGGTCGGCAAACATTAACGGTTCAAGACAAGATCCCAGAGCAAGCTTGCGACCTCATCTTGAGGGGCAATTGTTGTAGGGGGAAATAACCCGACTTAGTGGATGCCGGGAATTGGACCGACTTATGGTTAGCACTTTATCCGACTTTATCTAGCTGAAGCAAGACTTGAGCGACTTCGGAAGATTGGTAGGTCGCTAGAAGTCTGGGGAGCCATGAAGGTCGCGAGGCGACTTGGTGGAATCCGGAAGTCGGAGCCGACTGTATCCCAAGCTTAGTTGAAGATAAATATGGAAGAGATTTGGGTAGTTAAGGAGGCGGATTTCTCGGGATATAACCAGGGAATGTGGATCTGTAAGCGCGACTTGCGGACCAAGAAAGGAAACCCTAGGTTGGTCCACAAGACGAGGCCCATGAAGATTGTAACCCTAGATCTAAGTCTATAAATTTAACTTATAATGTACTTTGTAAAGGATTGAAACCTTAACATCCTAGGCAAAAATTATACAGTAAAATATCCTGGCTTGGTGCCCCCAGACGTAGTCTAGTTTACGGAGGACCTGGGTAATCAAATTGTGTGTCTTTCATTGCTTTCGTCATTACGTTGATCGGGTTTTATCATATTAATTATTTGTTCGTCAGTAATCAAACCGGTGCAACACCATCTACCGATATAATTCATCAGTCAAACCCTAAACGATGTCGAGCTCAAGTATCCACCCCTCGAGAAGCTCGCATACGCCTTGGTTATGAGCATCTGAAAGCTACGATAATATTTTTTCGACCACCAAATAGAGGTCCTGACTACCATACCGCTAAGATAAGTCTTACACCGACCTGATACAGTCGGACAATTGTTGAAATGGTCCATCGAATTAGGATAGTTCAGAATCACTTTTGCACCTTGAACTGCGATCAAAGCTCAGGTCCTCACCGATTTCCTTACCGAGCTCACCTTTCCGACAAAAACATCGGAGGTCGTCGACATCCCTTGGACGCTACACGTTGATGGCTCCTCGACAAGCACCCAAGCTGGGGCTGGGATAATCCTAATTAGTCCCGAACAATAATCTTTCACAGCGGCTGTAAGTTTTAATTTTTACGCCACCAACAATGAAGCAGAATATGAGGCCTTGATAAACGGTTTGGAAATGGCAATGGCCATCGGGGTACGAAAACTGAAAATTTACAGAGACTCTCAACTGGTCGTATGCCAAATGTCGGGAGAATACGAGACAAGAGGCGAACAAATGGTGAAGTATCAACAGATAGCAAAGAGCCTCACAAAAAAATTTGAGGAAGTGCAGATAGAGCTAATACCACGAGTGGACAACACACAGGCGGATGCTTTGGCTCGCTTGGCCACCTCAAAAGGCACCGCCGATATGGACAACATCGCAGTTACCAGACTCAACATCCCCTCCGCAGGTCGCGTTACCATAGACATAAAGGAAGTAACTTGGACAAACCAAGTGAGCCCATCAAACTCCCGAGTAGAAGTCTTTCATATCACGGCCCCGGAGGAAAATTGGATGACCGAGATAAAAAATTACATCGAGAAAGGGACACTACCATAGGATAAGGTCGCAGCTCGCCATTTACAACTAAGAGCGGCAAGGTACACCATAGTTGATGAACAACTTTACAAGCGAAGTTTCTCACTACCACTGATGAAGTGCATCACCCCGGAAGAAGGCCAAGTAGTCTTGAAAGAAATACACGAAGGGGATTGTGGAAATCATACCGCAGAGCAATCTCTCGTCTACAAAACAATCAGACAAGTCTATTATTGGCTAACATTGAGGAAGGATGCGATCGCATACGCGAAGAAGTGCCAACAATGCCAATTGTTCGCCCCAACAATCAAACGAGCTCCAAAAGTGCTCACCTCAATTTATAGCGTGTGGCCATTCGCGAAGTGGGGAATAGACCTGATTGGTCCTTTCCCAAAGGCTCCAAGCAGTTCGAAGTTCGTCGTGGTCGTGGTGGACTATTTCACCAAATGGGCAGAAGCAGAACCATTGGCGACCATCACTCAAGAGAAAATCATCCGATTCATCTAAAAAAACATCATTTGTCATTTCGGCCTCCCACAAGCGATTGTCACAAACAACGGAAAACAATTCGACGGATTCGAGATCGACGCCTTCTTTGCGAAGTGGAAAATCACAAAGTTGTTCTCCACTCCCTATCATCCTCAATCCAATGGGCAGGTTGAAGCCGTGAACAAGATAATCAAGCATACCCTGAAAACTCAACTCATTGAGTCAAAAGGATCGTGGGCTTTCAAACTTCCGAGCATCCTATGGTCGTATAGAACTACATCTCGGAACTCAATGGGTGAAACACCTTTTGCTTTGGCATTCGCGACAGAAGCAGTCATACCAGCTGAAGTCATCGTCAGAAGTCATCGGACATCGCAAAAAATCACAGAGGATAACGATCAGGCCATATCTCTCAGCCTCGACCTCCTCGAAGAAAAAAGAATATAAGCTAACTTGAAAAACGCAAGTTACAAATAGAAGTCAGAGAAATACTACAACTCAAAAGCCAAAGTCCGAAGATTCAGAATAGGCAACCTCGTCTTAAGAAAAATCCTTGGAGTCCAAAAAGGAGTGTTTGGCCCGACCTGGGAGGGCCCAATGAAAATCTCAACGTGTTTACCAAATGGGGCTTATCAGCTAGAGGACATGGATGGCACTCCTGCGAGTACCCCTGGAATGCGACCTACCTAAAAAAGTTCTACTAGTAACTATTTATTTTCATGCATCATGTTTTCATAAGGTTTATCAAGTTTGGAAATAAAACCATGTTTATCTGAGTCTATTTGAAGTTTAGAATTTTTCATTATTCCATCCAACCTTTTTACATTACCAGGCTTGGGGGACTGGTCCCCGACCTCTCACGAGCTTGGTCATAAGTAAATCCGCAAATGAAAAAAGGTAAGTAAAACATGTAGAAAACTCTTTTCAAAATCACATAGAACAAATTTTAAATCAAAACTCATCCTAAATTCTTCATAACTTTTTACAGTCTTTCACATTTACGAACTTGGGGGACTGGTCCCCGACCTCTCACGAGCTCGATCGAAGAAAAGATTCGCAAATAGAAAGAATGAAACTAGAGTCTATAAATCACGTCGCATACCTTATCTAAGTCGACAAAGCCAAGAATATTTAAAGGCAATCACGTCGCATATCCTATCTAAGTCGACCTCGATCGCATACCCTATCTAAGTCAACAAAGCCAAGAATATTTAAAGGCAATCACGTCGCATACCCTATCTAAGTCGACCTCGGTCGCATACCCTATCTAAGTTGACAAAGCCAAGAATATTTAAAGGCAATCACATCGCATACCCTATCTAAGTCGATCTCAGTCACTTGCCCTATCTAAGTCGACAATCAGGTCGCAACAATTATCAATTAACAGATCATTCGTCATTGTTTATTAGTATCTAGGATCTCAAGAAGACAAAGATACACGAACTCATCAACCTCAAAGATGTTAGTAAAAGATGAAACAAACATTCAAAAGAAGAAGCAGAAAGGATAGAAAGAGAAAGCAACATCAGTTCCACTAACAAACGCCCGAAGGCAACAAAGTACATCGCCCGGAGGCAGCAAAAATAATTACACGCCCCGAGGGCAACTTAGTAACTTAATAGAAAACCCCGAAGGGTGATTATACAGAGTGCCCGAAGGCATTTGGCATACTGCCGCAGAAAAACATCATCCAGGAGATCAGCCTGGCGGAGCATCCGGGGTCCCCTCATTAGGGTTGATCAACGCGATTTGTTTGACCCCGGGAATTTCAACGCCATCCTGACCTCCCGCATCCAAAGCTTCCTCAGCCGCCTCATCGCCAGCCCTTCCATCCTCGTTTTCCTCCAAATCCAACAGCCCAAATAGCTCGTTCGGGTCATAAATATTGCCACTGGGCGGGAGAAAGCTGAAATCAACCCCAAAGCTAGCAAGGTCCTTGATCGGAAGATCTTCCTTCTCGCGGACCAGATTGTTACGCATATAGTTTACCAACCTCTCCTTCACCACCATTTGAGCACCCACGAGGTTGCCCGCCATATGAATAGCCCGAACAACATTGGCATATGAGTGAATATAGGCAATGTTCGAGGCATGATTCCGCTCCAATTTGATGGTAGCAGGGACTTGCTCAGCAGCAGCTTCCAGAACCTGAACTCGATCCTCCAACTCCAAGATCCTAGCCAGACCATCTTTCTTTTTCTGACTCCGGAGGTCGAGGTCTTTTATCATCGTTTGGATTTTATTCCCTATGTCATCCCTTTCACGGGTTGGTCTTTCGTCATCTTTTGGATTTTCTTCCCCATGTTATCCCTTTCACGGGTCACTTCTTTCAATCTCTCCTCGGCTGTGACCTTAGCAGAGATGGCGTACTCTCGATCCTTCATTTGCCTCTCCATATCTATCCGCATTTGCACACAAGTGGCTTCAGCTTTCTGCGCTTGGAGTTTTGCCTTGTCATACTGCTCCCGACTTTTCTCGAAAAAAAAAGGAACAGCACAAGTGTGTGACCCCCGAGGTCATGTTCTCCGAGAAATGCTGAGTTTGGGCTTCCTCGTGGAGGACCATGGTCCAGGATCTGGCAGCATCATTGGCAATATGACGGAGGTAGAGAGGTTGAGTATCATTGCCGGTGAGATTATGTGACCACAGGAAGTTGCGGGTGGCTTCACCTCGGAACACCCCATCATCCAGCTTATACCTACAAAGTAACAACATCACTTAAGATGAATATCTACACGAAATATGAAGTAAAAGAGGCCGGACCTCGAGCATTACCTCTTGTGGTGCTCAGGATTCCAGCCCAAGTAAGTAATGTCCTCCGCCTCACGATCACGATGGCTCGTCAACTCAAAGACAGTATCCGGATTTCCACCGGACCCAGAGTAAACAATCTTCCCGCTCTCAGATTCCCTGAGCGCCTCCATATCGACCGAAGGTCCAGGCCACACAGGCGAGCTCCTCTCCGGTGCTCGATTGTTGGGGGTAGCACGTTTCTGACCTTGTGGCGGGGCGAGGGCTTTTGACTTCATCTTCGGGGTCCCGGCGACCTCGCCTTTCTCTCTTCTATCATCCTTTTGGGCCTGAGTTTTCTTCTTCTTGTTCCTCTGCCTTGAGAGATACAAGGCAAGAGCGACCTTCTCGCGAAGCTCCTCGGCATTCAAATTGTCCATAGCCTCGATAAAGTTGGCAGAGAGTAGCCGGATGGGCTCGATAAAAGTAACTAAGAAGCCCAAAAAAGAAACCGAGGTAAGAAGGGCAAAGAAAAGCTTTAAATGAGAACCAATTGACCAAAAATCATCTCTCTTACCAGGATTGTCTTCGGAGAGAGAGGAGCGAGGTGGAACGATCAAGCCTGCCGCCTCCCAGCACTTCAATTTCTGCAGAACAACCAGTGATCGCTCGTCGGGATCAATCAAGCACACTTGGATCAACCGAACGAGAAAAGGAATCGAGAGCTCGGACGTCTTAGAATTCTTGGGAGCTGCAATAGGAATGAGAAGTTAAATCAGTATTATGGAAAGGGCGAGAGCAAAAGAACTTACGTTTAAAGGTCACATAGTCGCGAGGAATCTCGCGATATCCAAGGGACCCTAGGGCAAAAACGGGACTCTGCCAAGCTCCCCCCACCAACCACCACTTCTCTTTCCAGTCTTGGACCTTTCTAGGAATGTCCTCAACTATCTTCATATGGGGGCGAGCTTTCACGTAGTAGTACCCTGGATCTTTACCCCACTTCGTCAACGAAATTAGAGAGTTCGGTTCTTTGATAGAAGGGAATGCTCGGGGCTAAACACGGTCGAACAGCGACAAGATCCCAATGATAGTGCTCCACCCATTAGGAGTAATTTGGGTCGGAGCTAGGCCCCAAAACCACAACAACGAGGTGATCATGGGATGAAGTGGAAAGCGGAATCCGGCCTTCATCGTGTCGTAATTCATCACCACACACCCATCAGGGACCTGGTCGGCATAATCAATCTCATACCCAGGGACCCAGAAATGAACATCGCTAGGTACTTGAAATTTCTCCCTCCACAAGAAGAGCTCGGCTTCAGTCACCAAGCTAACCACCTCGCTCGCATCAAAAACACTATCCTCGCAGATTCAAGTCGATCTAGGAATCATCTCGCGAGGATGAGCCATGCTCTCTTCTATTCGCAGCTTGCGATCAACATCATCGATCTCGTCGTCATTGCTCGGCACATCGGGAATGACCTCATCCGACAAGAAATCAAACTCAGCAGATTCAATTGACCCCGAGCTGGGGACGTCTTCTTCGTCTCCCGCCTCTTCCAAAATTTGAATTTTTGGTTCGGCGGGAGTTGAAAACTTTTCCAAGGAGTCACCCACGGCTCGGCGCAATCGGCACCTTTTCGATGTGACCTCTCCCCTAACCGGCACGAGCGCTTTGCTCACCGTCTCTGAAGAAACATCCACTATCGCCGGCGGATCGCCGAAATAGGAGCTGAGCTTTCGGCCGCAGTCCCCGAATTCTCCCGGCTTGCAAATTCCATTGGTCACAAAGAACGTGGATAATAAGAAGAAGGAAAGGGGGTTTCTTACCTTAGGAACATTTTGGATCGAACGAAAGCCCGGATGTTGCAGATAACCACGAAGAATCACCAGGAAAATGAAGCTCTCAGAAATTCGTCTCAGCGAAAAGTGAGAAATGAAGGGGAAATAAGGTATTTATAGCAAAAGCTTGAGGCGCGTGGATCACCCCGCGACCTTTCACATCCGACGTGTGAGGGCCACGCGCCATCATTATGTAGCCCACAATAGGCACGACAGTTGAGGTGAGTTGCCGTCACCGCACCAATTTCCAAGACCAAGACCAAGCGTACTCTAGAAGCCTTGGGGCCTCGCACTCCGCGATCTAAGCAGCACACGAAAGGTAGCCCACCTCCCGTGGCGAGCACAGGAGGACGAGCTAGGGGCTATTGTTGTGTGCATGATGAGCGAGGTCGGGCCCGATCAAGGAAAAACCTCAGAGAGTTTATTGAAGATTTTGACAAGTATATCACCCCGCGGATCACGATAGATCAAGAGCATGTCGCATAAGGAGTGCCCGACCTGTGAGAATCTCGCTGACCTCGGCCTTACACAAGTACGCCGCATTAACTACGATTTGACTAAGTGTCAGACGGGCGGCGCCGAGGAGCATACCTGAAGATGGCCATAATCAGAGACATGTCAGTAAAGGACGGTAATGATGGATGGCTAGGTGTACTTAAACCGGTAAATCCCTGATTATCCAGATTTATCTTGGGCGACGTCCCAGCGAGGTGCCAAAAGGCCTGATATCCCGGGCGACCTCCGACCTGAGTCACATCAATCTTGTAGCATTTAATGTTTCACAGGGCCACTTTCGGCCATCTGTACTTGTGAACCAGGAGAGTGAACTCCACTCTCCCAAACCTTATAAATATGAGTCATTTATGACCAAGAAGGCTAGAGAATTCAAGATCATACCAAAACTCTTGCAAATTTATCACTCAAGCACTTATTCTCTCAATCCAATATCTCATAACATAAATACAATCTACTTTACACATTTATTGTTTGTGTCACTAAGATCATCAAACCACATCATTAAGCCTTAACCCAAATATTTTATTACACAACAATTGGAATCATCAAACATGCAATTTTTTATGTATGTTGAAGAATTTCTTCCGAGAATAGAAATCTAGACAAAGTCTCAAGTGTATTCTAGTGCTACCTATATACATAAGCAATTTTGTAATCAGTTAACTGTCTTCCATTTTCACATTTCACCTGAAACAATGATTAGAAAAGGCTTATTTTGTTCAATTTACATTTTATGTTCAATTTTAGTAAAGGCTTATTTTGTTCGTTATATAGGACTTTTATAATTGTCATTGATTATGGACAAACACTATTAAGTGCAATTGTTGCTTTACCTAGTTTCGTAACATTCTAAATGAGTTTCAGCAGGGTGCAGAAAAGCTTGAAATGCAAAACCTTCAAAAATGTGATTCTGATTTAAATGTTGACGATAAAAGCAAAGAGATACTCTGCAATCCTAACGTTTTTACGGAGTTTAAGCTAGGCAGGAATCAAGATGTAGTTCATGTTACCTTCCCTAAGCATCATTTGGCTTAATATATTTCTTTTATTTTTTTGACGAGAGCTTAATATATTTCTAGTAGTTTGAAATTTGTCTAAATTCTTATCCACGAGATTATTGTGGATGAGAAAAATGTGCGAAAAGCAAGTGTTTATCTTACAGACATTGTATTGCCTAAATTCATACAAGATCTTAGTACCCTTGCAGTTTCACCAATGGATGGACAAAGTTTAACTGATGCACACCATGCACATGACATTAATATACGTTACATCAGAAAAGTAAGAACACATTTTTGATGGATTTTAAGAATTTAGAGTCTGATTTACTCAACGTTTGCATTATCCTTCAATTGCTTAATGTGCTCCATACCCGTTACCCCATTTGGTATTTGTTCTCTTTGTCTTGAAATTTTGTTGACTTCTCTGTCATTCCTTAGTGGACTTTCTTTCTTATTTATGCTGATGCATTGAAGGTTATCATGAAATAGAGTGATCTAATAATTGCGAATTCTTTGAAGATGTACTACCTTTAAAAAGCTGTAATTCAAGGTGTGATATTCATCACGAACAAGAAATGTTTGGATGATATGTGGGGTATTGAATTCTGAAATTGATGTTTAATCAGTACATAAATACAGATATAGAGTGAAGATTTGGGAATCATTAATATAAGGTGGAGTTATCCACCACATCATGCACTGGGTTACATAACTTACATTCAAATATTCTTGTGGAAAAGCATTATTGAATGTAGACTGCACAACAAATGGTTGTTTCATTTAGTTGCAATTGTTGTGGGCGCGCGGTGTCACTTCTATTATATGTTTCAGACAAAAGGTGAAGCGTTATGAGAAGGTTTCTATAGGTAATTTGTAATTTTAGAAATACATAATTGTAAAGTATGAGTATGGATGTATTACGAGCTTGAGAGCTATACCTATAAATTGTAGGTTCTTTATAAATAGTTACATTTTGTTAATATATGCACAAAAATTAATTTGACTATATTCAGTGAAATTTCTATCTTTTTAATTAAAATTATCTTCTGTATGATGCTTAATATAAATATGATGATATATATGCAAGCTCGTAAATATATAAATACGGGTAAACACCTCAATGAGGGTGGTTTACCCTGTTTTCTCGTCGCATGCTTCTCAAGTCCAGGGGGTCGCACCTACTTCACGACATAAAGAACACCACCATAATTAAGAGAATAAATAAGCTGTAAATATAAAACATTTATTTACAGGAGAAACTCCCTATAGGAATACTCTATATAAGAATAAACTCTCTATAATAATAAAAAATTACGGTCCCAATTTAAGACTAGTTATATTTAGGAATAAACTTCACATTGTAATAAGACATATTTTTTTCCGGTCCCGTCTTAAGGATTTATACATCCATATAAGAATAAATTGCATTATATATAAAAATTTATATATCATTACAATTAAGATGACCTAAAATATTTATATATGATTAATTGTGACGACGTCTTAATTTTATGGCTTGTCACTACATTCTTCAACTTGCGTGTACGTAATAATTCGTCCTCATAAACACCTTTTTGTATGCTTAAAGTGTATATATTTATTTTAGTCAAATTCATATTAATTAGATACATGAATTTGTTAATAAATTTATATACATGTAGTATAGTATGTATTATATTGAATGTAGTATTTTTTTTTTCAAAAATAAATCATTTTTCTATGTAAAACTCTATTTAAGAATAACTCTTATAGTAATATTTTTTCCCGGTCCCGACAATATGATGTATGGAGTTTCTACTGTACCATCAAATTTTTTCATTGCGCAATCTCATAGATAATAACAAGTGAAGCCCTTCACAATCTCCAACATATATAATGTCACTGGTAAATCTCAGAGTTAATATTAAATTCCACGTTATTATCTTTCCATTGCTCAACTTTGTTGATAATAGCAAGTGAAACCTTGCACAATCTCCAACATAACGTCACGAGTAAATCTTAGAATTTATATTAAATTCCACATTATTATATAATATAACTCCATAATTTCTAAAAAAACAATAAGTTGCTCATACAAAAAAAAAAAGTTAAAAAAAAATTAGAAAACTACTCCAACTAGAATAGGTGCTCAATATAATTTTATCTTTTAGCTCCATAAGAGAATCAAAAGTTCAAAATCAAGATAATTCTCAAAATAATGGATGCCAGAAAAGAAAAGAACAAGAAAAGATTACCTGAGAGTAGTAGGGGTGAGCATTCGATTATTCGGTTACCGAATCGAAATAGCAAAATCGAAATAATCGAAATGTTTACCATAATAAACCGAAACCGAACCATTTTACGTCATAAGCGATCTTAAACCAAACCAAATTTTTCGGTTCGGTTTCGGTAAAAACCGAAATAATTTGAAATTATGAAATTAAACCATTTTTAGAGGCACATTTTCATTTTTACAGTAAAAATTTGAAAATTTAATAACACAACACAAGATCCAATGATACTACACTACTATATAAATTTATAATGAACATATAAATTATAATGTATATTTAGTGTAATATTTAGGTTAGAAAAGGAATAAATGAACTAGAATTATAATTATATATATATATATATAATTTATTATTTTGGTTCGATTTTTGGTTTTTTTGGTAATTTTACCTTAAAAACTAAAATCGAAAATAAAAAATTCTAAAATCGAAAATCGAAACCGAACCGAATTTATATTTCGATTTGGTATGGCTCGATTTTTTTATTTTTACCAAATAATGCTCACCCCTAGAGAGTAGACATGTTAAACGAGCCCTAACCCATTAGGGCAAGAACTATAGAGCGTTGGGCCTAAACGGTCCAAGATCTTAACGGTTCACGATAAACGAGCCACTAATAGTTGGGACTTAACCCTAACTCTAGCTGTTCGAGGGCTAAACGGGCCACTAACGGACTACGAATAATTCTTTTAAGAAAAAATAAATAAAAATTAAAATTCAAAGTATGGTGTAATTTAAATTCAACATAGTATAAAATTAAAAGAGATGTGATAATGCAATAAATGTGTTGCTAATTATATTCAATTACATCAACCAATTTTTTTTTTAAATAATCAATGTTGAAGATACAATATTTAATACTCAACATAGTGATTACTTAATATTTTTATTTGATTTAAATGTTGTCTTTTAACTAATTTCATCTAAAATACATATAAAAATAAAAATAAGTTATTAAAATTATCATATAATTATATTATAATTATATTAAAATTAATTAAAACTAAATATTAAATGGACTGACGGGTTGACCCTAACCCTACAGAGCTCAGCTCTTTTAAGCTTGGACTAAACGATTCAGAATTTTACCAATTCACGATAAATGAGCTTGAAAAAGCTTAGCCCTAAGCCTTAAAAAAAATTCAATTTTAAATGATCGGCCCTAGGGGCCATAGCCCTTTTAAGTTTTAACATCTCCACCTAAGAGAGTATTAATTAGTGATGAGATTAGGTAAGGGAAGGGTGAAAAAATTGGGGTCCCACCTCCAATTTTTGACAAACTAATCTTATTTCTTAATCAATTTCTATTTACTTTAATTAAAACAAATCATAATGAAAACTTTAACCCCCAACCCAAAGACTTTAGGCTTTTTCAATTTTTTTCTCACGCCGCGTTCGACAGAGATCCATATTTCTTCTTCTTCCTCGCGTCGCAATAAACGCGACCATATCTTAGTTGGTTTTCACGGCGCTGTGTCTCTAGATTTTTCCTTCTCTTCTCTTATTTTTTTTCTTTTTCTCTCTTTCATATTCTTCTCGTTTTCTTCAGTTTTCTCATACTCGCATATTTATAGGTCCTTCCGTTCTTTTTTCTCTTAATTTTCTAATGTAGTCTTTGAGATCCTTCTACATTCTTTTCACGTTGTTTTTTAGATCTGTAATTGTGGACTAGGGATTTTTTTTCACGCTTGTACTGGTTTTTGTTAATGTGGTATCACGCTTTTATTCATAGGGTTACATTTTTTTGTTCATGTAGTGACACATCACGTTGTCCTTTAATCTATAATTTTGGATTGAGAATTTTTTTCGCGTTTGTGCTGGTTTTTATTCACGTGGTAACACATTTTTCTTCATATGATAACACTTTTTTGTTCATGTTGTAACACATATTTTTTAGTAATATGTAACAATGTACACATGTCATCGTAATACTATGTGAATACTCATGTGTTACCATATGCACAACAATGTGTTACCTTGTGAATACATTATGTTTTAATACGTGTTACATAAGATATGAATATTTTTTCAAGTATAACATGTAATGACATTTACTTATCCATTCAGTAACATATGGAGAATGATAAGATTTTTTTTAATGATAATGTAATTTTTATTTCAGATAGTAATACATTTCATTTTTATAAGTATCACATTTTTTTCTCATATAATAATACACAAAAACTTGGCAAAAATAAATAATATTTAACATAATTATGTGTCCAACAAAAATTGAGTTTACAATTAAATACATTAACAATAAATTTAAAATTATTTGAATACAATATATATTTGATAAAAATATCATTTTATAAATATATATGCTTCCTCACCACCTGCCCTATAACCTAGAAACGGATGTACTCAGGCCAGTGGGTGGCTTAGGGTTGGGGTGGGGTGGGGGGGACGTGGCCCCATAAAAGTTTTTTTATTAACTAATATATTTTATATTGTAGAAAATATTGTATAACAATAGGGCAAACAAAGAGGTCGTGAGTGCAGTAATGTTGATGAGGATTGTTGTTCAGACCCTTGCCAAACTAATTTTTACTATTTTTATTTTATTTTTTTTATAAATAAAAATTAATAAAAGACGATCTTATATATGAGATGTGATACAATTTAACACAAATTATACCCACCATTTTTAAATGTTAAAGCGTTAATGTCCAACTTATGCCCCGTCTCATAATAAGATGGTCTCATGCAAGTGAGTCTCTTTCTTATAAGAGTAATACTTTTCAATATGTATATTTGTTCAAAATAAAATTATTTTATGTTTTAATTTACAATAGTTATAATGTTGTATCTTTATTTATATAATTTGTAACTCCAGTACATCCTACTCCTCACTACCACAAATCAATTAATTAATCACCTTCTTCATTTTTAATTATATTCGTAATATATTTTATTATAAAATACATTTGAATGAAACAGTCTCACAGTAAAACAGGTATAAGTTGACATTGGTGTTTTAACATTTTGGGAGTGATGTGTAATTTGTACTAAATTGTATCCCGTCTCATATAAATTTTTATCTTTTTATTTTGTAAATAAATTTGTGCCCCCGTTGTGAAAAATTTATGGATTTGTCCCTGCCATAACCTGCGAGTTTTTTTTATTAAATTGCCTAAACTATACTCCTTCCGTCCCAACATTAATTAAACATTTGTCAAATTTGGACGTCTCGACATTACTTTAACATTTCAAAAATGGAAACAAACATAATATTAATACACTTACAACATCCTTATTTTATTTCATTTAAACCCACTAAAACTCACTTTACTTAATTTGCGTGTCATTTTTCAATGTTTAAGTTCTTATGGGACGGAGGGAATAATATATTACACATATCAATATTCCCATTAAAAAACTTCAATTCTCGCCACGTGCTCGCGCCTGGCCGGGACGAAAGTTTTAGTTTGTGCATGTCTTATTACATTGTGAGGAAACTAGCGTAAGAAATTTAGAAATTGATAGGAAAATTAATAAAGCTTAAATAGTACAATTAAAATATTAAAAGGTTAAGTAAATATTAAATAAGGCTTAAATTGTACAATTAAAATAGTATAACAAAAATGCATATGAAACAGTCTTATACATAAGACGGGGTGCAAACAATCACAATCAACACTCTCTTCTTCCAAAATGTTAAAGCGTCAATATCCAAATTATGTTCCGTCTCATTGTGGGATCGTCTCATACAAGTGTCACTAAAATAATAAAACGGATAAGATTGCCTGACATATTTTCGAAGCGTTAAGTCAATTTTTAAGATGTTTATAGATAGTTTATAACCTAGTAGATATATAGTATTGTTAAAAAATGGGCTGATTCACAAAAACGGCTGTTACAAATTTTCCTATCGCCAAAAAAAATAAAAATAAAAAAATAATAAGAAGAAAATCTGAAATGAGGTGTTATCATCGTATCATATGCCAAACAATATAATTAGGTGATCAATTATTGGGCCAGAAATATTTCATGATCCAAACGGCCAATTAACATTTGTAAAGGACTTAAAAAATAAGATGGGCTATTTCAAAGAAAAATGAAAATTCATACTAATAAATAAATAAAATTGTAATTTGATAATTGGTACCAAACCCTAAAATTCCCAACAAGAATCTTATAAGATCTTAAAACAACTTATAAAAATTTGTTTAAAATAAGCTCTAAAACTCCCAACAAGAATCTTATAAAAATTACTTAAAAGGAATAAATTATTCACTTTGTTCCCATTTTAATTGAACATTTACTATTTACACATAGTTTAATGTAAGGATTATTTATTAGTATTATAGTACATTAATTTATCAACTGATATTATTACACTTATATATTAAAATTTTAATAGACATTCAAATTACCTATGAACAAAGTAAAATAAGCCTTATATGGGCTTACGGTCCAACTCAAATCATATTTTAAAGTAAAATAAAATTTAAATACTAATAATAATTAAAGCTTCGTCTCATATATGAAAATATCTCGAATAAAAGTCCTAGAAAATAAAATATTAATTTTTAATTAAAATAAAAAAAATTCAATTTATATACTAATATAATTAAAATTTCGTCTTATATATGAAACTATCTTGAATAAAACTCCTACAAAATAAAATATTAATCCATAACTTAAAAAAAAAGTTTCATTAACAATGTATATCATGTCTTTTTAAAAATAAATTATAAGAAATACATTAATTTTCAAGATAAAGGATATTGCATGTTATGTTGGGTGTACTATTTATGGAATTAATATGTAAAGAAAAATGTGGGACAAAATATACTATTTATAGAAAATGTAGCACAAAATATATGATTTATAGAATTACTATGTAATGAAAAATGTGGGATAAAATATACTATTTTTAGAAAATGTGGCACAAAATATACTATTTATGGAATTAATGCGTAATGAAAACATGTGGGTTGAAAACCTAATAAAAGGACAAAGCAACGATTTTTAGATATGTCCAAAACTATATAAATAGATAGCTGCTGCCCACCATTTTTAACGGCGCTGACATTATAGCTCCTGCCCCCCATTTTTATCGGTGTGACGTTACAACTCCAGCCCCCCTCTTTTTATCAGCGATGATCCCACAACAATAATCACTAAATCACAAGCATCTCATGTCATCCCAATTTTTTGAATTTTCTACTTTACTATTTTTGAAAGGAATAAATTATTTACTTCGTTCTCATTTTAATTGAACATTTACTATTTACACGTAGTTTAATGTATGGATTATTTATTAGTATATAATACATTTATCAACTGATATTGTTACACTTATATATTAAAATTTTAATAGACATTTAAATTACCTATGAAAAAGTAAAATAAGCCTTATACATGCTTATGATCCTACTCAAATCATATTTTAAAGTAAAGTAAAATTTAAATACTAATAATAATTAAAGTTTCGTTTCTTATATGAAAATATCTTGAACAAAATTCCTACAAAATAAAATATTAATCTGTAATTAAAATTAAAAAAAAATCCAAATTTAATAATAATATAATTAAAAATTCGTCTTATATATGAAACTATCTCGAATAAAACTCCTACAAAATAAAATGTTAATCCGTAACTTAAAAAAAGTTTCATTAATAATGTATATCATGTCTTTTTAAAAATAAATTCTTAGAAATACATCAATTTGCAAGATAAAGCATAGTGCATGTTATATTGGGTGTACTATTTATGGCATTAATATGTAATAAAAAATGTGGAACAAAATGTACTATTTATAGAAAATGTTGCACAAAGTATATTATTTATATAATTATTATGTAATGAAAAATGTGGGATAAAATATACTCCCTCTGTCCCGAAAGATTCTACGCCAATTTTTCGGCGCAGAGATTAAGAAAACTTGCTTTATGCATTATGGGGAGAGGTAGAAAGGACAACAAGTGTGTATTGTAAGGTTATAAGTTGAGAAAAATGTGTCTATTTTTGGGTGTGCAAAGTATTACGAGACATACCAAAAATAAAAGTGTTTTAAGTCTTTTGGGACGGAGGGAGTACTATTTATAGAAAATGTGGCACAAAATATACTATTTATAGAATTAATATGTAACGAAAACATGTGGGTTGAAAACCTTATAAAAGGACGAAGCAACAATTTTTAGATATGTCCAAAACTATATAAAAGAATAGTTGCTGCCCACCACTTTTAACGGTGCTGACATTATAGCTCCTGCCCCCCATTTTTATCGGTGTGACGTTACAGCTCCCGCCCCCCGTTTTTATCGGCGATGACGTGATCCCACAACAATAATCACTAAATCACATGCATCTCATGTTATCCCGACTTTTGGAATTTTCAACTTTACTATATTTGAAAGGAATAAATTATTCTATTCGTTCCCATTTTAATTGAACATTTACTATTTACATGTAATTTAATGTAAGAATTATTTATTAGTATTATAATATATTTATCAACTGATATTACTACACTTATATATTAAAATTTTAATAGACATTCAAATTAACTATGAACAAAGTAAAATAAGCCTTATATGGGCTTATTATCCTACTCAAATCATATTTTAAAGTAAAATAAAATTTAAATACTAATAATAATTAAAGCTTCGTCTCATATATGAAAATATTTAGAATAAAAGTCCTACAAAGTAAAACATTAATCAGTAATTAAAATAAAAAAAAATTCCAATTTAAATATTAATATAATTTCTTATATATAAAACTATCTCGAATAAAACTCCTACAAAATAAAATATTAAGCCTAAACTTAAGAAAAAGTTTCATTAATAATATATATCATGTCTTTTTAAAAATAAATTCTTAGAAATACATCAATTTTTAAGATAAAGGACAGTGCGTGTTATGTTGGGTGTACTATTTATGGCATTAATATGTAATAAAAAATGTGGGATAAAATATACTATTTATAGAAAATGTGGCACAAAATATTCTATTTAAAGAATTACTATGTAATGAAATATGTGGGATAAAAAATACTATTTATAGAAAATGTGGCACAAAATATACTATTTATATAATTAATATGTAATGAAAACATGTGGGTTGAAAACCTTATAAAAGGACGGAGCAACAATTTTTAGATTTGTCCAAAACTATATAAATGGATAGCTGTTGCCCACCATTATTAACGGCGCTGACATTATAGCTCCCGCCCCTCATTTTTTGTTGGGAATTAATTGTTCGGATCTATTCAAGATGAAAATACAAATTTAATTCTAACAATTATTACTAGCATGAATTAATCATATATTAATTCAAATAATAATTTAACAATAAATTATGCATATAAACAGTTCACATAAATCCTACGCATGCGAAAAATACTACGGGTTTACGTGAACTAACATTTCGGAGTGATAACCTTTGAGAAGATGGATCTCGTTCACTCGAACACACCAAAAGATCTTCTCAAGTATTCCGTTTATCCTTGTTCAACAATCCGGTGGTAGGAACTCGCGAACAATTTAACAAAATTAAAAAATAAAATTATGTTGCACCACCTTTGTTGATTTCTAATTTTTCCAACACATGGAATTTCATTGGGGATGAAACACTCATCCCCTATTTATAGAGGGGGTGTTGGTCGAAATTTTTGTGCATGAAAAAGATGGGAAAATATTTTTCTTGACCTCCAAGAAATCTTGAATATATCAAATATATTATTTTCTCCATATTTAAAATATTCCACAAAAACCCCAACTCCTCTTGTTATGGTATTTTCGAAAAAAATAAGGAGTAAGAATCCAAGATTTGGATCTTCTTGAATTTATGAGATATTCCTGTATTCCAAGAATACATATCTTCCATAATATCTTTTCAAGAAAATCAAAAAAATCTTTCATATCCTTATTTATTCAAAATTTTTGAAACATGTTTAATAAATAACCAAGTGGGAGATTTCTTGAATTTAATGAGATAACCTTGTATTCCAAGAATACTTATCTACATTCCATAACAAAATTCAACTTCTCCCTCTTTTATTTATTATTTTCGAAACTTTTAGGAAAAAATAGGCAACCATAATTTATTTTATTTTAAACACCTTTTTTCAGTTATTGGACATTATGTTTGAGCTACTTGAGGGGCCTTTAAGAGAATTAAGATTGGAAATTCTAATGGACTTTGAATATCTAATATTGAGCCACAATATTATTCAAGCTCATAAATATTAATTAATCCCACTACATAATTAATATTGCATTATCCATCTTAACACATATTATTGTTAATATGGCTCCCGGATATTATTTCCCGTGTTTAAGATTATCTAGTCCATTAATTAATTCAAGCCACTGAAATAACTTTCCATTAATTAATATCTTTTGTCCTTGGTCAAGGAACGGTTCAACATTATTATCCATACCGGAAACTAATTCCACTTGCAAGATTTGGTATGATAAATCTTATGAACCTCCCAAGGGGGCAAATCAAACAAAGTCTTCAACGATTCTTCTTTGTATTAAATCTTAGCAGAATCGCGATGTGACCAATGATATATTGCCAAAGATATAAAGTATTGAATCTCATTGATTCTCTATCGGTCATAAGTCAAAGCAATAATTCTTGACCACACACCCATCCTATTTAAGGGATCGAAGATTAAGAAATAATGAACCAATTGAGATCTAATTCTTCCTAATTCAATCTTTGAATTTTATCCTCCCCGTAGGTCCTATTTAGTGCATCAGTTATGCACTAGTGTAATCTTTTGGTCAAGACAAGTCAATCTGAGTCTTACACTTCAACCTTTCACGATGGATTGTTCATTTCCATCTAGGTCGTGAATACCGTACTTTTAGTTACAAGAGACTGTTAATTTAATCTTCTGTGATCTGGTATCACTAAATTAACTACAATGTAACACGTACTTTTTATTGAACAATTATGCAGTAAATATATGTAACATTCAATGATATTTAAAGCATCAGTGATAAATAATTTATTTCAGTAAATAAGACAGAAATTCAATTTGATTATAAAAAGTAAAAACATATTTTCCAGTATAACCTCAATATTTTTATCGGCAATGACGTTATCCCACAACAGTAATCACTAAATCACATGCATCTCATGTCATCCCAACTTTTGGAATTTTCTACTTTACTGCAGTTTTGAAAGGAATAAACTATTCACTTTGTTCCATTCTAATTGAATTTTTACTATTTACACGTAGTTTAATGTAAGAATTATTTATTAGTATTATAGTATATTCATCAACTGATATTGTTACACTTATATATTAAAATTTTAATAGACATTCAAATTAACTATGAACAAAGTAAAATAAGCCTTATATGGGCTTATGATCCTACTCAAATCATATTTTAAAGTAAAATAAAATTTAAATACTAATAATAATTAAAGCTTCGTCACATATATGAAAATATCTCGAATAAAACTCCTAGAAAATAAAATATTAATCTGTAATTAAAATTTTAAAAAATTCAATTTATATACTGATATAATTAAAATTTCGTCTTATATATGAAACTATCTCGAATAAAACTCGTACAAAATAAAATATTAATCCATCACTTAAATGCCATCGGATTTACTCGATGCTCAGTGAACACGATGTCTTGAATTGGTCAGCTTTTTGTGTAAACCAAGATAATGACATACACTCAATAACGAATCTAATATCCTTTTGGTTCTCACGTTGTTGTCCATTTCGGTCATGGACCATATCTCGGATTTATAAGTGTGTACTGAAATGTCAGTTGAAGCGGCCCCACTTCACACTTATATAGGCGATCTCCTATCAAGAGTACTCTGCAATACTCCACCTTTTATAGGTATAGGAATCATTAGAAGCTGTTAAGCTTAACCTTACCACACGTCATCAGGTTTATGCACCAGAAGGTGTAATTTGCACTTGAAGGGATTCGAGAATGAGCTAGAAAAGTATTTTTCAAGTGCATGACTGAGTGCTTCAAAACTTAGTTGTCTCATTGAACCAAGTTCTTGGGATCCTCCAATCATCATGGATGAGTTACCTTTATGAACACCCTTTCATGTGTGGGTTTTAGCTTCATTCCCCTTACCCGTTATCCTCATAAACATCTCATCTTTAACCGGCCGGGTTTATCTAAATGCAATAATCTTTCGATTCATTGCATATTTGTTTAGAGAATTTTTATGACACTACTCCCCCACATTTTACTAATGGGTTTGGAGTCTATGTCAAAATATCCAGTTTTCTTTTGTGTTTTCTTTTAACACATCTGAATATATCGCATTCCATTTCAGGAACATACGATCCAGTTTTCTTTTGTGTTTTCTTTTAACACATCTGAATATATCGCATTCCATTTCAGGAACATACGATTTGTTCAATAAGGACAAATAAGCATCACCAGTGCTTCAATATTTTACTAGTCACCCCCACACTTCGAGATAATTGTAAGATCACTTTATCCTTTCTTTATGATCTTATCTCCTTGTGTGGTGACTTTCCAATAACGCGATTGAACAAATCCGTATAACTTGTGGAAAACATCCCACTAGGCACCATCTGCCTTAGGTTTTCGTTTTCCATTTAGCTTCAAGGCTACGGCTTTGCAAATTAACATCCTCACATTCGAATGTTTACATGGAGATCTCTTTCCCCCACATTTGGATGTATCTATGGCGAGACTTCATCTCCCCACATTCGAGTTGCTTGTCCATCTATTAATATTCATCAATATTAATTTGGACACAATCTCGAAACGAATTGGAAAACCAAACATTTTGAATTTACCATTAAATTCAAATTTCTTTGTTGGACCTAAAAATCATTAATTTTGTCAGTCCCAACAAATCCGAGTTTGAAACTTTTTAATTTAATAATGGTCAAAAATACCAAAATTAAATTCAATTCCAAGTTGGCCCGTAATGCCACCATTGACTCTCAAATAATTCCACCCTAAATTATACGAGTCAACAATTCTTTTGGATTAACCACAATTTACGCTCTCAAGCGTGATTTCAAATGAGACTCTAATTTCCACCATTTAATTCGTGAATAATTCCCAAGTGAATTATACGAGTCAATCTTTGGATTTAATCCAAATCCACAATTTACACTCTCAAGTGTAAAATGTTTGATCCCAAATCAAAATTAATTTTGATATCAAAGGGATTCAAAATTATGGAACAAACTATAATACCACATGTATTATCAAATAAATTCCATAATACTCGGTCCAAAATTCAACCAGCCCAATTTCAACAAATTAGACCAAGAAATTTGACCAGTTTTTAACGTGGGCCTTTTCAACTTAATGGGCCAATGAACATTATTAATTAATGTCATAATGGTTCAGAAATATAAATATATGCCATAGGCCCATAACATTACATGGCCATATTTTATGAACTACCTATAATGTCCTCAACTAAAATTTCCACTCCCTATCAATCGTCTGCCCAACATAGCCTCCCGCCGCCGCCATCGCCCGCCCCTAGTGAATTGGCCTTTTCGGTGGCCCAACTCTTGAATGGATCAGTAACCAATTCATGGGACTCGTCTTTGACTCCTCTAAATCGAGTGGCATCGCTGCCTTGGAAATATTTAGAAAGCGGAAAGAGGAGCGGATCGGATCGAAACATCAAAATTGGGGGACCGCGAATTTAGCAGCAATGGAGGCATGGCCACACCGCCGCTTCAGCCACCAAACACCACCCGCGGTCGCTCCGATGATCCCAGAGCATTCATCCTTCCGTCCGCGGTGGGAGGCGCGATTTTTCGTCGCCCATTCTCCATCGCAACTGGTTCCCAGCACCTCCTAGCGTCCCAGCGTTAGAACGAACGCTTGGCCAGCCTAGGCATCGCACAAGAGATGACAGATTTATTCCGCACAATAATCAGTTTCAAGGAAATTTAATCAGAAACAATCACAAAAGATCGAGTTAAACTTCCCCGAAAAAAAAAATCATTTTGCAGAGGCAATAGACCGATCATTTTTGGGTTTCATTGGAATTCTCGTGGTGTCGACATGTTTAAAACCACCCACTAGTTCCGATGAGACGATATTATCCCGTCTTTCGGGTCAAGAATCTGAGATCATGTGATCGTCGTCCTCAAATCTGTGACTTTAAAAACTTTTTTTACCCATTTTTCTTAATCGAAAACTATCGTGAAATCGGACGCAAATATTTGGAACTTTCTTGACACGACTCTAATGCAAATACTATAATTCTAGAATGCCATGTATACAGAATTGTAGTTGAATGTCTTGACAACTTACAAAATTGTCTTTTTTATAGACGATGGAATGAAATGAACAATGTGGGGGTCTTTATATAGATTTCTAAAAATCATAGGTAATAATTGTGATTCTTTACCATAAACTTCATTTTTCTAAAGGTCACAACCTTTAGAAATATACAACTATTCGCTATAAGGTATGAGTCAAATTTTTTTAAAAGACAAATACTTTGGAATATAATTTTAACCAAAAGACACGACGTTTCATGTCCATAAGTCACAACTTATCACTATTGTCATAATAAATACATTCATAAATGTATTTATCCACATATTAAATGACATTAATTTTTCATTCACCCAAATTTGATTTTGAGAATTCAAATTCACTAAATTTATTTTCACAAAATAAATTATTAATGTCACTTAATTATTTGGTCAAAACCAAAAGTTCCAACAAAGAATGAATTGGAATAGTGCTTCACAATTATTTTCAAATCCTGCAATTTGAGTTTTGAGATGTTAATGTTAATTAAGTAATTTTTATCCTTTGCTATTTATCTTTTCATCTTCTCTTTCCGATTACAAATCAATGTTTCGAATTAACGTTTCTTTGGTACTACTTTTCCTCCGACGGTGAAAATCTCAAATTAGTGGTGAAACCGTGATACCCAAATCATTTCTTACATATTCAAGCATATTTATATTATTAAACTTCATTTCAAAATTCATAAGAATTATTTTGCTAACCAAGTTTTTGCTTTTTAAAGAATATAGGATAAATAATCAAATCTATCACATACTTTTAGATTTTCATCAATTTTAGCAAGTTCACTTGTCTTGATGACGTGTAATAAAATAAAAAAAAAAAAAATATCACCGCCTAAAATTTAAAAAATAGTAACCCGAGATGTTTTTATATCCTACATTTTCTCTTTTAGGTGGTGATATTTTTATTTTTTTTTATATTTTAATATGTACACGTCAGCAACACATGTGACCTCTAATGATCACATTAGACAAATATTATCGAAAATAATAATTCGGGATGTTTTTAAATATTAAGTGAAAATATGTGCTAAATTTAGAGAGAGAAAAAAATTATATGCTAAAATTAATAAAAACTTAAAAATATGTGCTAGATTTAATTATTTGGCCAAGAATATATTTCTCAGAGAATTGGAACGAACTGTTTGGATTCAAGAGCAACCCTAGCACATAATAAAGAAATAAATTAAAGTTTAAAATTTAATCATTATTATTAAAATTATAAAATAAAAGAAGTCTAATAATTTAACAATTTGATTTATGTGTAAGTCTAGTATGCATTCAGGTGTACCGCGCATTCATAGTGCATTTTAGAACCACACAACTTGTTTGTAATGAAAAATGCAATTTATTTACACTGAATTGTGTAATTATTAATATGAAAAAAAAAAGATCTATGATTGAGTGTAGATAAATTGCACTTTTCAATACAACAAATTACACGATTCTAAGAATGCACTATGAATATCGCATAGACGAACGAACGTAGGGGCCAAGAGGGTCACCTGGGCCCCCTGGCCCCACTTGAACTTTTTATATATATATTTATAATTATTTATTTTTAATTTGATAAGATTAGAAGTTTTGGCTAATTTGAAAGTAGTCTTATTTTTCTATGCAATTTTTCTTATTATTTTTCAGTTTTCTTATTATTTTTCAGGTGAGGAAGAGGAGCGAAAGAGAGAAAGATATATTTACAATTCACATTTTATATATGTATATTAAATGTATTTGACTTTGTTAATATAAAGTTATTTAGGCTCTATTTGGAAATACATGGATTTCATACACAAATCACACTCTCCAATAGATTTACAAATACTTAGATTTGAGAGTTTAGGGAAAAGAATAGTGAAGGGGAAAGTGGTAGAGATTAGGAGATTTCACAAATGAGGTTTTGATGAGGAATTGAAATCCTTTCATTTTAAACTAAACTCTCAAATCTAAATATTTGTAAATTCATTGGAGAGTTGTGATTTGTGTGTGAAATTCATAAATTTCAAATTTATCCATCGAAATTGAGCCTTAGTGCAAATAATTTTCGAAAATATATAAAAAATTTAAAATTACATTTAATTACAATATGTTATAAATTAGCCCCTTCGTCATAATTTCTGGGTGTGTCCCTGAGTACATGAGACTCACTTTGTTTTTCAGTGGGCTTAGCAAGCAACTCAATACTCCTAAAAGCATAATATATATTTTAATAAGACCACATTTTATTAGCATAAGTGTATCGATTCTTCCATATTCCGTTAACCAGACTGTTCTTATAGATTCTGTAATTGCAAATTTGTTTTGAATTAAATTAGTTACTTTTACATGATACAAATATGTGTTAATCTTTAATTCCTTGATAAGTGGCTTTAAAATCAAATGAGAAATTGGATGATCGGTCGGACCAACACTTGGTTATGTCAGATCAAAAGAGGCGTCCTCTTTAGGAAGTACATTGTGCGTCTTAAAATCTCCTATTAAACCTGGTTCGAGCAAGTCTGCTGCCAGTGGAGCTCACTCAACTATTATATCTAAAAGCTGTGTGGAAACGTGTTTTGGGTAAGATATCCTTCTGCTTTCTTGTGTGTGTTAGAAGCTACTGATTTGCTAGCTGTTATATTTGTCTACTTGTAGTTGTGGGGATACTTGAAACATAAACTTAAATCAACACTTTGGGATGGTAATCTCAAGCTTCCTTGGATTGTTGTTAAACTTCCTTCTTTTCTTTTCCTTTTCTTTTTTTTTGCATTGGCTGTAAGAGGGATTCTTAGGCATAGTATGTTGAGGAGGATAATTTTGTCAAAGAACATTCTTTTACACATGACCATCTCTTTCTGGTTACATTTATCAGGAATGGGAGGTGGTGAACGAGTTGAGGATTGACATGGTTAGACTTCAGCAGAGATTGAACAATATGCAAAGTATACTGGAGGAATGCATTATGCATGGATATGCAAATAGAATTGCAGCGTACAGTTCGCCAAGAGGTTTCAGCGGCTTTAAACCGGTCAATATTAACAAGAGGCAAGTTTCCAATTTGATATAGTGGATGTTCTTTAAAATGCTTATTATTCTGCTCTTCTTTATGATATCCCTCATTTGTTTTAATTGGCTTTAAGTAGAAAATGTCTTTCTAAATATTATTTTCTCTGTGTACCTAAGTAGTGTATCATCATAAATTAATATCCTTTCACTCCATGATGATGACCTATCATTTTGTTTTGGCATATCATATGCAGCAGACACATCAAAAGGGACTACGCTTTATGATGTATCTCAGTTGGATCATGTGAGGAGAGGAATTTGTTGCCTATGTCGTGATAGCAACATCGATTCCTTATTGTACAGGTAAATTAATGTGCATATCATAATTATAACACAAAAAAAGAATAATTATACAAACTCACTACTGTTTTCCAGATTTTCTTTTGACGCGCTTCTCCTCTCCATTATACTTTCTGCCCCATTTCACTACAAACACTCTTTTGTTGAGCTTGGATGCTCGATTCTTGTTGGGAGTTCTGTGAAATAACTATTTGTTTCCATTCATCATTCAATGTCTGATGGGCAATGCAAAGTAAGAAATTGATTATGCCCCTGCCTACTCGTTAATTTATGCAGATGTGGGCATATGTGCACCTGTTCCAAGTGTGCAGAAAAACTGATCCAAGATACAGGGAAGTGTCCGATGTGCCGGGCCCCAGTAGTGGAGGCTGTGCGAGCTTATTTTATCCAGTAAAGAACAAGACAAAATCAACATGTATAGAGTAGATTGGTCTGAATTCAAATAAGTGCTCACTGATATAGCTTTTTTTCTCCTGGATTTCCTCCAGGTAACATTACCACTCTTCCCTTATGCATATCCATGTTTATAAACGGCTACTTTGTACCTTTAGTTTAAAAACATGTTTTTCATTTTACAGATGTTGGCTATGATTTATTGTTGAAAATCAGAAATTTCCTGATTTGCATCGTAATTATCTGTGGTCGATTTTCTTGCCTAAAGGGTAGAACTTGTTGTCTACTGAAGTTTGAGTTAACCAAATCACTAATGTGTCTGACATGAAAGTCATTGGTTATTTGTGATGGCTTGTACTTGTGAATAAAGAGTTGGTTGCTGGTAGTCATGAACAATTTATAGAGAGGTCGATGAATGATGAAGGTTCTGATGATTTGGATGGTGCCTGTACTCTGATAGTAGAGAATTATGGCATGTGCTGCTACCTGCCCTTTTATGTTGTATGGTTGATACTTTGAATGAGATATTTATTCTGAATAATTTCCAAGTGCATGCTCTCACTGCTTAAATTGCTGATTTTTGTTTTTGCTATTGAGGAATATAGTAAAAGTTATATTGTGATTTGATTTTTGTTACATCCTGTCGAATTATTAAATTTATGGACTCTGGGTTGGGGTGTGAGGATTGAGGATCATGTTTGTAGTTGTGCACTTGAGTGAAATAAACCTTTTTTTTTTTCATTATTATATTTTTTTAACGGGAATTGCTCCCAGATTTCTTAGACAGGGTTCGTGAAAAAAGGTTTAACTTGTGTTTCCAAAAATTATATGGTAAATTGTAAATAAATTCACTATCCAACTTTTGATACTTTATAATTTAATCATGATTTTTATGATTTTGTAATATCATAAATTTGTTCAGCAATTGGATATGATGTACCTCATTAGAATTTAGAAGTAAATTGCTTTAACATTGTTTGGCGTATAAGCTGATTTTGTCTTATTCACATTATGTCTGTCTTAATCAAAGAAAAATGTAGTGAAAAGGAAACAATTGATTGTTGGACTGGCTAAAAACTAAGACAGCTATCGGAAGCATTCCTTCTCTTTATGATACTCAGGTAGATATGCAGTACTTAGTTGATTACTTGATTCTGAGTAAGATATTTTTGCATTAGAGAAAGGAAATGCTGGAAGGAGCTAAAGTTAGATGCAGAAATTTACAGAAAGAGAGAATTAACAAAGTTGGATAGGTTAAAGTTAGATGCCAGATCCTCTTTTGCAAGGTCTGAACATGTTTTGTTAAAAGAAAAATGCATTCCAACCCTCCCTCCCCCAAACAACTAAAAATAAAAAATAAAAGAACTGTTTAAAATGTTTGCCTGTCTTTAAAAAAAAAAAAAAAAAAAAAAGTTATTTGGCTAAGCAACATTTGGTAAATTAGCTTGCACAGTAGCTTTGTGAGAACATGTAATAACTGAAGCAATTTGAAGGATTGAAGGGGTAAATGGGGATTGCAATTGAACGATGAAGTTGAACTTGTTTGTGCGAGTATTTGATAAATGGAAAATTGGTATATAACATAAAATATGTTCATATTAGATAGAAATGGTGGGTGCGTATGACAAGGTTCAGATTACTTGCACATTTGGGTGATAGGTGGAGTTTCCTGACTGTAAATCATACAGATATGTGCACAATTTGCCTTTAATTTTAAATCATTTACCTTCATTCTATGCTTAACAATTAGCTTTGTGTGTACTGTGTGCACATACAGACATGTACACAATTTAAACTACTGAGAGTTAGCCAGTCTGCCTGCATATAGAATGTGCATTGACAACATTCTCTTTTGCAGACAGAAACAATTGACTTGGCTGAGCAAAACATCAAGTCGGAACGCAGCCATAAATCAATTGGTAGAAGCAATTTGGACAAATCAAGTCATCACTTGATTTATTCTAATGGGCTCCCATATGTTGGGCAGGTAGCTGACATACATATAAATATATGTCTTTCTTAATTCCTTGTTGGCTGTTTTTTAACTGAGTCTTTTCAATTACCATTTCAGAGAATTGGCCACAGTGAACCATATTGTAGCATCTACAGTGAAATTACAACTAAAGTTACAACAAACAAGCTAAAGGGTTCAGACCACGCCTATGTCGATTATGTTTCTGTTTATGTGAAAAATAAAAAACACGTACAAAGGTAAGAACATAATTTAAAGGGTCAGACTTTTCAGTCACTGCTTATTCACATGTCTTTCAATAGAGCCTATGCATTTCGGTCCAATTTCATCTTTTTTGAAGTAGATTGCGATTCAGTTATCTACAAGAAAAGCAGATAATGCACATCCTCTGTTTTTATTTTTATTTCTCGAGAAAAGGATCAGGCTTAAATGGATTACAAAATTTTCTGATGAGATAACTACTACCTCTGCATTCCCTAGTGAATTTCTATCTCCTGTACTGTTTGATAACTTTCTTCTGCCTAGAAAGGCGGAGCTTTGCTTCTAGTACTAAGGGTCTTTCGGAATAACCCTTTAATACATCTCTTGAAGAAGAATATTGCTTGATGCCTAAAGTTAATTAAGATTAGTTATGCTTTCATATGTTTCTATCACCTCCTATAATTAATGGAAACTATGGGAAGAATGTAGGGTGAACATTACTGGAAAATATAGTTTGACAGGAAAAGATTGAAATGAGAGAATTTAGTGACCATCACTGATCAAGGAGAAGGATGTGTATAATCATCTGGTATAACCATTGTACTTCTTTATTTAGTTTACGAGTCTGTTGTATGTAATTTTAGTCTTTTTCTTGTTTCATTTCCTCTTTCCCATTAAATTGTGGTAACATAATTTGCCACTCTTATTTACTCCACTACAAGAAACCGTGGTATCTCATTTCTTTTGGCTCCTTTGTTACTTTCTTCCCCCCATACTGAAGAGTCTCGAGTTCTCTCCCTTCCCTTAACAGAAATTTTGTCAACAGTGTGTCGTGTAAATTGTTATTCTTAGCTACCGTCTACATGCAAATTCTGTAACACCCTTAGGGGTTTTTTTTTTTTTTTCACAATTTGTAATTCCATCTGTAAAATTTATTGCGCACTTGCTAATGTATGTGAACCATACATTGAATTAATATGTGTGTTTTGCTCCAGTTCCTTGAGCTTATACAGTTGACGTAGTAATTGAATTCACGTATCCTTTATGCAGGCAAACATTCGTTTTCGGCATCCTAGAAATCCAATAATTGGTGATAAATTCCCATTTGATGATCAAAATTTAAATAAGTTTCTGTATATTGTAAAACATCTAAAAATTGATAAAATACTATACTTGTTTAGATTATGTAGCATACATCTTATGTGTTATTCCATCTAGGAGTCTTGCTTGGAAATTTTGTAGACACTACACCTTTTTCAAGCTCAATGAAGAAGATTTCTGATGGGTCAGAATCTGAGTCTAATACACTTGTAGATGAACTTGGTTCTCTGTTGATTGCACTTGGGTTCAAGTATCATGGTGTAGAGGTATTGTACACTGGAGTTTGTGGAACTGAGCTGACATGCGAAATATATATTTGCCGCGAATAGTCTATCAGCTTCTCCATCACATGGTTTCAGATAAATTTCAGGTGTGAGGCTTTCTATGAGTACTAAAATTTGTATATTCTGCTGCATTACAGAATTTCATGTTAATAATTGTTGCCATCAATGTTGTTGAGATAGATTTACTTGTGATGGGAGCAAGTGCATATGAGTGCAGCTTTTGATCCAATCATGTTAGTTTTGACCCCTCATTTCTATCTTTAGTTTAATAACTCGAATAACCAAAGAAAGAAAAAATTTTTAATTTAGAAATTCTACAGTTGAATTGGTGAAACCTCTATCCCTAGGTATCCTAGCAATCTAAGAAAACGTACTCAGATTGTTCTAGTCGTTAGAAAATCGCTGGAAAAATATATTACTCAAAAGTATTCTTGCATAAGTTCTTATATAAAACCCTATCACTGAACGTAAATAATAAAAAGTCCATGGGCTGAACAAAACAAATAATTAAGTACGAGAAATCAGCAGCAAATCTTCTCAAATCTTTTCTTGAATTATCCTCCCCTCCTCTGATATGTCTTACCATGTCTCTTGCTACTTGATAAATCCACAAATTAGGTAAATTCAAAATCTCATCATGAATCATACAAAGACTCAATTTGGAGAAAAAGTGTGTGTGTGTGAGAGAGAGAGATATTCAAATGTGAATCAGTCATTGCATGCAATTTAGAAAAGAAAAAAACAAATTCCTTGTTTGGTAACTGTTCATGGAAACTGCAAGCACTAGTGCCCCTTTACATGTAGAAGTCTGGAGTGGTTTTAACGTCGGTTGATTTTATCGATAGCAAATATTTTTATACACCAATTGAACCGTGCTACTTAAGTGCATTTTTAAATGATATGTAATTTTTTTTACTAAAGACAGTCTTGTATGCTCTAGGTGCATCATACAACTAAAGTGTATTTAACGGTATGAGTTGTTTTCAGTTTTACTTGTGTACACTTTACAACTGGTGTACAATAGACTCACTTTTTAGTCTTACTAATAGATACTATATGGTCAATATTGGTTGTTTTCACTGAACATTATTTATTTTTATCATTGAATATTATTAGTTGTGCACCAATTTATATGGTGTAACTGGTGCACTCAAGTATTTTCTTGCGATTCCTACCCAATGGACACTAAAATATCACATTTTTTAATTTGTTTGCAGGTGAGCAGGCAACTTATGAAAGGGAGAAAGCGGGGTGGTGGTGTACGAATTGGAACAAGATTCCCTCCTGTCTCACAATAGGCTCCACTTGAGTTCTGAAGCTTTTATACATTGCTTGATATTCGCTCTTTTGCACTGAAAATAATTAGTATCGCGTGCAATGCAATGAAACTAGCCTCCGTTGATCTCAACGGTACAATCCCTCCTTCCAATTCCAAACTTAAAAACACATCCAATATATCCGGCTTCACATGATACCTAATCTTGTTGGCGAAATTACCCCCTGAAATTGGAGAATTGCCATTTCTGACATATTTAGTTATAAGCTGGACTAATATCTCAGGACCAGTATCTGATTTTCTTGCTAAACTCAAAAACCTAAGGTATCTTAATCTTTCTTTCAACTGTTTATCCGGTTCAATCCCTGCTTCACTACCAACACTTGCATATCTCTACGCTATGCGATTGATCTCAGTTGAGACCATCTCACAGGGCCAATCCCATATTCATTTGCCCACTTCCCAGAAACAGATGGATTTTCAGGGGTAGATTTGTCCCATTACATGCTTTCGGGCGATCTTCCAGCTTCTCTGTCGAATATAAACTTCTCTCAAATTAATATTTTCAAGAAGCAGCTTATCAGGAGATACACCGGTGTTCTTTGGCAAAGGGAAGATTACTAGTAGAATCGTCATCTCAAGAAACCACTTTGAATTTGATTTTTTGAAAGTGAGTTTCATGGAGTCTTTGGTTTTGTTGGATATATCTTATAACAAGATTTATGGGAATATTCCACCACAGATTACTGATGAAGCTGTAGTTTCTTAATGTTATCCTACTAGTTGGAAGTTGAAGTACAGGTCTGAGAATTGGGATAAGACTTCCTTCTTTCACAATAAGTGTCTAATTATGTAAATGATCAGACAATACATATATGTCTGATCTGTGTATCTTACAAATAATGAAATCTTGGTTTCTTCAGATATATTATGGATGTGGATACTCTAATACTATGGTCGCAATTTGTTATAATTTTGAATTATGGACCGGTAGACTACCTCAAATTTCAATGTGGATAGATAGATATTTCATTGTCAATAATAATTTTTAAAACTAGTCCTGCAACTTAGGGTAAATCTTTATAACTAGCCCTACAACTAAGGGTCATTCCACTTTAAATACTATTTAACTTTTTATTTTAGTTTTAGTAAGAAGTATCAATTTTAATCATTTTTTTTCTTGAAAATTTTCAATTTTTTTTTTAAATTGAAGTTTGAGGTGCATGTGACCCCTTTCAAATTAGGAATTTTTAATTTACCAATCAGTTAGCACGTGACATGCTATCCAACCCCAAAAAAAGAAGTCTTCAAAGATAACTACTAACTAATACTAAAAAGGCTAGATATTGTATGAACTAGGTGCACCGTGAACTCCATACTTGATTAAGCACGCACGATTTTAAAGTGAAGTCTCAAGCAACCGCATAGTACTAATTAATAATAAAAGAAGTCTAAAGCAACCTCATAAAAGTTCAACAAGTATCCAAATCTAGAGACCAGCAAAAAAATAAGAATTATAATTATAAGGTTTAACTACCAAGTTTGGTGAATTAAGTAAGAGTATACATCAAGCATGAGCATCACATCTAGATCTAATCTGCAAAATACATAATAATTAATCACGGGCACGAGTACAAGTAACAGATTGGCTTCACTAGCTAATTAATTACACCTGCTTAAGCTTAACCCCCCAAAAAAGAACTGCAAAAAACCAATTCTTGTCATCTCCAGTGCTCCAAAATATTTACAAAAGCAACAAACAAACAATCACCACATATTGATATCGCCTCCTGGAAGCGGCCAACTGCAGAATGAAGAAACAATATCAGCTCAAGAAATTATTCATGTTCAATTCAACAAAAGTCAAGGCTTACTGATTAAACTGATCATCTCTGATATTAGCAACCGTAATAGGTAAATGGATAGGAGAATCGGTTGTTCTTCTCATCACGACCAACATTGCTGATTTGTCAACCTTATCCCAGAGTAGGTCGAAAAACTGGCGGTGAAAAATGAAGATGATGATCAAATATTTGCATTACATATTCAAAGAGGAGAAGGATTTTAAAAGAGAATAAAACAATATATAGCACAAGTTTAGTGTTTCCTGAGACACTGTTGGTTTCAATCTACCAAGACAAATTATGGCATCCACTAAATTATAAGTGTTGACTAGCATTATAAATCATATTGCTGAACTAAACAAGATTGTCACTTGATAATTTCCAATATTATACAACTGTCCAACTTTTAAATTTCAAACCTCCCAACAACATATAGTATAATTACATAAGTGGGGCTTGCCATTATTCAGACTAAAGTTGCATATCACATATACATCAGATTTCTAAAACTCAATATAAATTAATTCAAATTTTATCATCACCTAAAATGGCATGAGAAAAAAATATATATACACAACTATTTCCCAGCCTCCTCTCCTATATTGTCCTCCAGTAGGTATACAAGAATGGATATTTAAATGCAATATACCTGCAAAGCACTATGAACTGCTTTCCCATCAAATTCAACTATAAAGTCCCCAACAAGTATCTTGGCAGTATCAGCTGGAGAATGCGGAGTAATCTGATACAGTTAAGCGGAGATGAGATTCTTTTTAATGTTTTCTTGGATATAAAGGGGAAAAAAAAAATTTAGTCCACCAATCATGTCTCGGAAAATAAAACAGAAGCACTTAATTGATGCAAGCTTCAAAGCAGTTTCAATGTTAAAGTACACCCCTGAGTACTAGCCACTAATTCAAGTTCATCTACAAGTATTTATTTTAAAGATCTTCCAATTTATAGGTTCTTTATTCGGACTAACATGAAAGCTGAAAAGATTAACTGATACGTACCTCATCAACAGCAACACCATTTTCAATATTTGGAAGGATATGCCGTTCAACAGTCTTTAGATTACGAATTTCTGCTCCGATCCAAGGTCGACAGTTGACCCTGTTTCATTAATCCAGTTGACCATCCATTTGTTAGATTTTACTATGCTAATTTCAGTACTACGAAGAGCAGAACATAATCTTGCGAATACATGAAAATATCATAAAAGACAAACCAAAGGTTCTCACTAATTGAAAAGAGATTCATAAATTTTTATTAAGAAATATATAACTTTGACCTGAGATGACGAGACGTTGCGTAAGTTACCTATTTTCCTTGAAATGGGACCACCATCTGGACACAGTGTTGATCGGAAGAAAAGGGGTGGACCCTATATCAAAAAAATTGACTCCGATGACTTCAGAGTTTAGATTGATCATAGGTCCTCCAATGCCGCACTATCAAATTAGAAAACACGAGTTTAAAATATTTCCACAAATAATATCATATCCGGTGTTGGAATAAACTTTTTCCATTAAAAGTTGATGTGCCTATACTAGAAAGACGTAACAAAATAAAATCTCACCATTACTTCTTCAACAATCAATTGCGAATAATGAGTGAATTTGTACATGTAAAGAGAAAAACCTTTGTAATTATATTGGTGGACATGAGCAGCTCTTTGCAGTCGGAATCACATCGCTTAGTACTACAACGAACAATATATATATATATATATGTATGAGAATATTTTAATTAAAAGCAAAGTGAAAATTTCACATAAAATTAATACATATTTATAAAATAAACCTGTATAAACCGGGCGCAACCATGATACCACTCCTATGACAACAGCTGCGGCCAAGCGCTAACACTTTAATCCCATGTACCAATCTGAGGCGATCAGTATGTGGATGCAATTGAAACTCGAGCGCTGATGCCGGTCTATCATCCAAATACCTCAATTTTGAGGCTTCTAACGGATGATCCACTTTAATTGTTAAGGCTGCGAGGTTATAATGAAAATCATGAACCAGAAGATCAGCTTGATATTGTTTTTTATTTGATAGAACCACCACCAACTGCAAAAGAGAATAAACAAATGATAAACATGTAACAATTGAGTAAGAATTGTAGAGAAAACTGAGAAAGAGGAGTGGATTGAGGAGAAGAAAGAGAATGTATTTGTATTATCATCAAAACACGCGATCATATATATACTTGCTCATATACAGAAAAGTGCCTGCGACCTTGTACTCCTAACAACTCTAACCAAAAACGACTTGCAACTTAGAACATCTACAAAATGAAAGACACACACTTACTTGAACAAATGTGTGGAATGCTTCTTGAGTAACAAACTCATGAAATGCAAAAATAGAAGAATAACAGTATAATTTCCCAGCTTGTAGTATCAGTTCCTTCTTCCCCCATTTGTGACAAAACAAAAGGGCATAAATATCGAAATTTGATGAAATACCTTATTAAGAGGCTGACACCACAGGAGATGGCAGCCAAAAAAGAAGCTTTGTTGGTCTAAAGCAATTTGTTATCACAGGGGAGGAAGTGGAAATAGTAACAGAGGGAGAGGAGGATGACTTAGTATTAGAATAAGAATAAGAAAGCGAGGAATAAGTGTCACACCATCATACTGTGTCTACTTTACTCATCCTTAGTTATTAAATTGTGATGTGGAGTGCAATTCTAATAAATGTATTCAATTTGAATGGTGGATTATAATAAAACTACAATAGACGAACATAATGAATAAAAGATTATATCATTACACACCTTCAAGCTATCCAACAGGGAATTCACATTGTGATCCTTTCTCAATAGGGTGGATGAAGTCATGATGATGCACTCGTAGCCGCCGTCACTCTCAAACTTATCACACTCTATGATAAAACCAGAACAACACCGAATCTCATTGTTGTCTGCAATAATAAGAATATTCTATATTATTTAGTTTTGTGTTTTACCTACCATACAATACAATACAAATCAAACCCAAGTTAACTAACCTGAATAACATTTTACACACACAACAGATGGAGCAGCTATCAGCCCAGCAATCTTAGAATATAAATCTATCTCGAAATTCACCTCCAATTGAGTAAACTGTGCTTTAAATTGTTTTCTCTGAACAAAATTATCATCCCTATCTGATAAAGAAAAAAACAAGACAAATAACAAATTTTTATAATATGTCAAGGAAAGGAAGAAAAGTAATAGTAATACAGAGTAGAGTAGAAATAAATACGTGGATGATACTCATGTTTCCACAAGTAGTCATCGGCCATCAAACTGCGGGGAGGCGACGGAAACCTGATCAGCCATCGGCGGCGAGGAGGCGGAGGGAGCGGGTTGGCCATAGGCGATGAGAGGTGGGTGAAGTGGATGCGGCTGCTTTATCAAACTTATATGGAAAGCCTTATCATTAGATAATAAAACAAATACTAATACTCATTGTTTCTTTTTTCTTTTCTTTTTTTGTCAAAAATCCTTTTTCTTATTATTAGATAAATGAATCAGAAGCCCAAAACTATATACGGAGTAATAAAAAGCCCAAAACTATATACGGAGTAATAAAAAGCCCAAAACTATAAACCGACATTTATAAAGGTACTAATACTTACGGTTTCCTTGTACAAATGATTTTTTTTATATTATCATTTTAGTACTTAACATTAAATTAATTTACTCGCTAAACGCCTATAAAATTTAAGAATTTCACAATCTGATTTTTTTTTTTTTATCATTTTACCACTTTAAATGAAATTAACTTACTCGCTAAAGACCTACAGAATTTAAGTAAAGTGGTGGATAAGGGTCAAAGGATGTACATGTGTTTATCTTTTTTTTTTTTTTTTTATTTGCACCATTATATATTTTACTATTTAGATTTTGAACATTTTTTTTTTCACAGGAGTTTAGATTTTGAACATTTGATGCAAGTAATTTGTCGATTTTTTTTTATACATATATAATGAAAAATGATTAATTATATAATTTAAGCAAACATCAACTTTATACATTTTGAAATTGAAGATTCTGAATCAATTGAACTCAGGCCAGATTTGTGACTTCTGATTTACATATATTAATTACATAAGATGATGTGTTTTTTCTTCTCTGTTCTACATCGAATTTTATTTTCAATAAATTTAAAATTAGATTGAGATACTTGCTATTTTCAATTTTCATTTCCACTTAAGTTTCTGATTATATTGGTTTTCCCTAATGGTTTCATAAGGAAATTGTGAAGTGATTGTGCAAACCAAGAATTTCACCTCCGAAACGAATCTCAGAGGTATCCAAATATCCATCTCCAAAACAGCCAATATAAGAATTTCGGGTAGTCAATTTTATTTCAATGCAAATGAGGTGGTTGATTTTTCTATATGGAAATGAATGATTACATTTTCTGTTTTGTTTTAATAATGATATGCAAATCATGCATTCTAAGTATAAAATGTATATACCAGCTCATTTTTTGTAGATGTCTTCCGTTCGACTTGCTATATTAATCGTATTCTCTAATTTGTGTCTCAGGTTTAATTTAATATTCAGTTCTTATTCAGAAAGCTAGGTCTAGGTGTTCCTTAATTTCAGCTGTTTTCTCCTTTACCATTTTTTTCTCTTGCATTTTGTTCACATATAAGGATCTTTGTAAAATGGGACAACATAAGTTGATCTACAGCTTCTTAGCGAGGGGAAAGGTGATTTCGGCAGATTACACTGAATTCATCATAGATTTCACAATCATTGATTCTCAATGTCTTTAAAAGTTGTCTGTTATAAATAACAGATTCACCTACAGTTGTGATGATCATACCTTCAATTACTTGGTGGAGAATGGAATTAGTATGCACTAAACCCTGATTATTTTTTGTTTTGTTTTAGTATCTCCATTTTATTTTCATTTGTTTCTTGATATAATTAATTCGGAGTGATTTATGTTTATTAGGATTATTGTTTGCCTATATCTGAAATACTATTTCGCATATGTAGTTATAGTATATTTGTTCACAAGAGTGAGGTTGTTTGGATGATTTGAACTTTCCAATTATTTGGTGGATTGAAATACCTCAAAGTATATCCTCAATTTAAATGCTACTTTAGTTCAACTACAGTATAACTTCAATTTAAATGCACTCTTCTTACTTCTTAGCAATCTCATCTGTTTTCACAGATTTAATTTTTCTCCAGAACGAAAACGCTTCATTTTCTTCATCTCTTACTCTGTTGTGTCTTGCTCCTCATTGCCCTGAAAGCTCCTGCGGCATTTCTCTGTACGCATCTACATCGAGAAGAATGACTTAGAATAGTGTTTCATGGTTAATTTTCAAATCCTGCATTAATTTGAGTTTTGAGATGTTAATCTTAATTAATTAATTTTTAGGGATTAAGTTTTTTATAGTCATGTAATTTTGCATCGTTTTGAAATTGATCCCCTATGTTTTGACTTTTTTATTTTGCTCGTCCTGTAAGTTTTTAAAAAATTAAATTGGTCCTTTCACCTGCTATATATAGCAGGTCACCAATCAGGTAACAACCATCTATGTAATTATTTTATTTTTTATTTTAATTTTGAAATACCACCTAAACTTTTTTAATCCTAATAATTTTATGTCGAGATTTTTTGCGTGTTTTTTTAGACAGGAATAGTGATTTTATGGGTATTTTGGTTTATTTTTTTATTTTTTAAGTCAGTTTAGACCCAATAAACTGACCTGGTTTGTTTTGTTTTTTAATGTACAAAATGTTTTTAAAACCGATCAAAAATCTGGCTAAGATTATTACGATTAAAAAAGTTCAAGTGACAATTCAAAATTAAAGGGAATAACAAAATAATTACATATGTAGAAATTTAACTGCAGAATATAGTAACATGTTGTTTAAAAATGATCAATTTCAAAAAAATTAAAACATCTGAGGATCAATTTCAAAAATTTTAAAAACTTACGATCTAAAATAAAAAAAAGTCAAAAACGTTTTAATTAATTTCAAAAACGAAGCAGAGTTACATGACTAAAAAAAAATTAATCCCTAATTTTTATCCTCTGTTATTTGTCTTTTCATCTTCTCTTTTCGATTACAGATCAATGTTTTGAAGTCACGTTTCTTTGTACTACTTTTTCTTCGGCTGTGAAAATCTCAAATTAGTGGTGAAACCGTGATATCCACATCATTTCATACATATCCAAGCATATTTATATTACTATATCTATCCCATTCTTTAAGTCAATTTGACTGTTCTTGAATTTATGAAAATAATAATAAAGTGATAAAATGTTGGGGATAGAAAAAGTTGTTTATTATTATTTTATGTGATAAAATGATGAGTAGTTGGGAGTAGAAAAAATTATTTATTATTATTTTATGTGATAAAGTGTATTTCTATTTTAAAAAATATGATTTAAAGATTGAGATAAAAAAAATAATAAATTTGGCTTAAAGAATTGGACGGGGAAGTATTAAACTTCATTTCAAAGTTCCTTGGAATTATTTTGCTTTGTTTTTTAAAGAATATATTTTTTAGAGTATTGGAACGAGTTGTTTGGATTCGGAAGCAGCCCTCGCACATATAAATAAATAAATGAAAGTTTAAGATTTAATTATTATTATTAAATTATCGGAATATAAAATAAAAGAAGTCTAATAATTTGTTTTTATGTGTAAGTCGTGTTTGCATTCAGGTGCACTGTGCATTCATATTGTATTTTAGAACTATGTAACTTGTAATTATATTGAAATATATAATTTATTTACAAAATCGTGTAATTATTAACATAAAAAAATAGATCTCTGATTCAGTGTAGATAAATTACACTTTTCGATATAACAAATTGCACGATTCTAAGAATACACTATGAGTCCAAGGGCACCTGGATATACATTAGATTCACCCTGTTGTTTATTGGGCTTAGCAAGCAAATCAATGCTCCTAAAAGCATAATATATATATTTTAATAAGATCACATTTTATTATCAATTCTTCCATGTTCCGTTAACCAGCCTGCTCTTATTGATTCTGTAATTGCAAATTTGTTTTGGATTAAAAATTAGTTACATTTACATGATACGAAAGTGTTAATCTTTATAAATCCTTGATATTTTTAAAATCAAATGAGAAATTAGCTGATCGGCCCAACACTTGATATGTCTGATCAAGAGAGGCATTCTCTTTAGGAGGTACACTGTGTGTCTTAAAATCTCCTATGAAACCTTTTTCGAGCAAGTCTGCTTTGCACTACTCAGTACTCACTACAAAAAAATTACTCCCTCCTATTTAAAATATAAGATATTTTGATCTTTTGCATGTTTATTAATAAAAAAAAAATTATATCAAAATTAACTTTTATTTAATGATAAATTATCTTTAATGACATGATATAGAGTAAAACAAGAAAATAAAAAAAAAGTATTAAATAAGGGCAATATAGAAAAATAAAAGACAAAACATCAAATAAAAAATAAATAATACAATAAGTCAAAACATCTTATATTTTGAATGAGAGTGAGTATTAATTACCGAACCGACGGATCATTGCCACTAGGACGTTAGCTTATATTGTTCATACTTTTGACCAAATTGTAAATATTTTTATTTTGTTTTAAATTTTTAATTATATACTGTTTTTAATATTTTCCAGTTTTTATTTTGAGTGGTCTCTTGTGCACCAACCAAGTGCACAGTACACTCATGTAAATAAGTGAGCCATTTTAAAAAATGGATCGGCCCTTTAACTTAAATTTCGGTTGCGACGTAAACACTTAATCATCCACCTCTAGTTTGTTGGTTGAACCTCAAATTTTTGAGGTGAAGGATACATGGTTCGAGTTTCAACTTTGTCATTTTCATTTTTTTTTTTTAATTCTGTCATTTTTTTTTTTAAATGGCCCAAATTTGGCAATTTTTTTTAAATAATTCAAATTTATTAAAAAATTAGGTTAATGAAGAATTCGGTCAAAATGAGGATACACTTGTACAAAAACATGCAACTAGTCAAATACTAAAGCGTGCAACTAGAAAACATAAGAGCGTGCAACTAGATAATATAGAAACATGCAACTATATAACACATAAACATGCAACTAGCTAGTACAGAAACATGCAACTAGCTAGTACATAAACATGCAACTAGTTAATACATGAACATACAACTATATAATACGAAAACATGCAACTAGCTAATATTGAACCGTGCAACTAGAACACATAGAAACATGCAACTAGCTTATACATAAATATATACAACTATATAACACAGAAACATGCAACTAGCTAATATTGAACCGTGCAACTATAAAACATAGAAACATGCAACTATGAACTTTAAAGCCATCTTTCTCTCCAGTTAGCAATGGTGGTCATACCCCACTTTAGTTTTATCAAAATTAAACAACATATATGCGCGAGCAATTAGGAACAACCATTAAGTTACCATAAAGTTTCCAATCAAGCAGGCATGCGATTATAATTCCAATCGTATACATACAGGGAAAAAGTTATGTACATTTGAAAACATTCACAGACAATTTTTTGATTAAAGGCGTAATTCGAACTCGCATCAAAATAAGGAACTTCATCATTTCACAAAGGGGAAAAAAACGAGGATCACTCTGGTTTAGATCCAAAACAATCAAATAAGCTCATCGACAAGTTTGGCTCCCAGCGCCTAGACCAATCCCTTATCGACCGTGTTTCCTGCCTCTGTGAACGCCCGCCGGACGTCTTTTTCTGTCGCGATCTCGTATAAATAAAATTTTATCTTTTATACATAACCAAATTTTAAGTGACTGGGTAGGGTTGGGGAGAGTGCACGAATCTTAAATCCGTACACCAGTTGCATATGAGACCAAACCTCTTATTTTCATCCTTATAAATATTATATTAAAAAACTCAAATTTTTTAAAATCTTAAATTCCATATATATATATATATATATTGTGTGTACATAATTTTATATTTTTCAAACACATATCCACATATTTCGAATTTTTGTTTTAAAAAAATCTTTGGAAAATCTGTCGGTAATTACCGACGAATATATTTATGTCGCTAATTTTATAATTTTTGTTATTCGTCGGGAATCCGTCGAAAATGTCATTGGAATTTTTTTTTTAAATTCGTCGGAAAGGCCGATGGAAATATTTTCGTCGGCAATTTCGTAATTATTTATTAATTTTTGTTACTCATCACAAAGCCGTCGGTAATTGTGACGGATTTATGTCCGTCAGTAAAATTGTTAGTATTTAACATTTTTTTTTTTTTTTGACTACTATGTTTTTCTCTCTTTTAAAGTAGGTTGCAGCTTGATATGCCTCTATGTATTTATGTCATTTGTTCTTATGTCATATAATGTATTATTCTTGGTGTTGCGAAGGGTTCTTAATATGAAGCTTTTTCCTCTACTGGACTATGTAACCAGTATTGACCCAGAACATACTATCAGCAACCCATAAATTTGAGACATGTATGTATGTAGATATAACTATAAGTTCTTATGTCAATATTTGTTAACCATAATTACAAGTTCTTAGCTTGTAATATCTGTTAAGATTATGTCAATATTTGTTAACTGCTCCTTCCTCCTGGTGAAAGTTTCCTATAACTTTTGGGCATATGGATTAAATTATATGAATAGAATAATAGATGTAGTACAAGTGATCATATGATTGAGAAAGAAAAAAGAAAATCATTAAATGAATAAAAAATAAAATTTGAGAATGATAGAGTGGCAATTGATGTAAGTAATACTAATGAAGTGCAGGGATAAATAGTTGGAAGCAATTTACCAAAAGAGTGATACTTGTGTGTGATAAGAATATATTAATTTGCTCACTTTATTTCATTGGTGTTACAGGGTATATATACAATTACATTGTATCTTTACATAATTTACCATTATTATATTTAACATATACATGGAAATAATATTTTAACAATGGGAAATAATATCTCAACAATTAATGAAAATATCTTCAGGATCTTGACTCCAATAGGCGTGAATCTTCGGACTTTAATAGAGTATCTTTCGAGATCTGTTCATTACTTGCAATATCTCTAATAGGCCCCCACAAGATGGAGGATCCGTAGGAGACACCAATCTTGGAACGAAACATATTAAACTTAGATGAAGATAAGGACGTGGTTAGAATATCTATAGAATTTATTTGAACAACAAACAACAATTAACTAATCATGTTGTGAGTGGAAATATATGAGACACAAAAGGACCTATAGGAGACATGACTACGAACAAAATGTTAATCTATAGAATGTGTTTCATAAGAGAGGGTAAGACAGGGTTGACACAACAAATGATGTGGTCGCCAAAGTTGTCAACCGCGAGCATAAGTATATTGATTTGTCTACTTTATTTTGTTGATGTTACGGGGTATATATACAACTACATTATATCTTTCTGAGGGATGAAGGAAGAGAGACACCTAAACTTAGAGAGAAGTTTGTCAACCTTTATTTAAAATGGGATGATAATTTAAAATAGTTATCACGACAAAATTTAAATATCTAAATCGAGACACATATATAATGTTTTTCACGATATCGTGACCAAATTCATATATAGTGTGGTCATGAAGAATATTAGATAAAGAGAATTTATTTGAGAGAGAGCAAAAACAAAAATCAAAGAATAACAATCTTGGAATTATGGGTTCAAATTTCTTCAATAGGGGATGCATATAAGCACAAAAATCCCAAAACAAAAGCAAAAAAACTAAAACACATATACCAAAAATTAGCAAAACAAATATTCAAACACAAAACACAAACCCATTTATGAAAAAATCTTGTTGCATCTAAACACAAAACACAAGCCCTTTAATTTCATCAAAATCCCCAAAATTACCCAAAATAACTCAAATCCACTTCAGAAAATTGTCGTTTAAGAATATCAAAACCTGCTCACGACATGTGGGTCCCTTAAAAAGTGTTCAAAAATAGCTTAGATCCCTCAAAATATAGAAAGAAGAAAAGGATCTTAGGGGCAAATCACACTTGAAAACAAGACAACGAAAAGGGGAGAAGGAACAAATGCCAAATCGTGAGAAGGAGGAATCAAATCGGGTGGTTTGGACGTGATTCTCTGGCCGTTCAAAAAAACATAGTTAGAGAGGAGGATCGTGAATTTACAGAAAAACGCAAATGAACCGCGCTCAGGAGGATCTAACCTTCGCCGGAGGGAGGAGAGATTTGGTTTTTTGTGTTTGGGATTTGGGTTTGATACCATTCATTTTATTTCCTATAAGAATATATTGATTTGTCCACTTTATTTTTAATTGATGTTAATATAACCAAATAATCTATTAAAAAAAAGTATATACAACTACATTATATCTTTTACATAATTTACCACTATTATATTTAGAAAAAAAAATGGATGACTTATAAATTAGATTCCATTTGCAACCAATTTATAGTTTTATTACTAAAATCTTATGCTCCAACTTTTTTTTTTAAAAAATTACAAATTTAAAATTTGTTTCAAAATTAGATAAAATGAAGATAAATTCCCTTAACTATCCTATTTGTCTTCTTATATTTTATATATTTTTTATTTTTATTTTATTTATTTCTAATTTTTGGATATGTTGTACAATTAGGGAATTGATGATAATTTTTTTATATTTTCCTTTATTTAAAATGGGATGATAATTTAAAATAGAATTATGTTATGTATACACATTCAAAATTTCATATCTAAATCGACAAAATTCAAAATTTTACATATCTAAAATATAAAAAATTAGATATTTTAAAAAATTTTCATATTTTTATTAGATTTTAGTTTTTTTTATATGATAGCATTATTGCAATATGACTAATGTAAATTTAAACATATTTTCATATTTTTTAATTTATTATAAATATTTTTATAAGATTTTTTTAATACACAAATAAGTATAAAAAATATGATATTCACAAATAATGGAATAGAGAAATGAACGTATGTTTAAAAGACAAGTGAATATATGCATCTATATATGAACATATGCATATGAATCTGGAAAAAAAAAATCCAGAAACTTAATAGATCCATCTTCATTCTTTAAAAAAAAAAAAAACTATCCTCCATCTTCAAATCATCGAAAAATATAATTGACAGAAATTATCAACAATCAAAAAACACGATAACACATAAAATTAAATATGTCCCCAAATGCAGAAACGAACCCACCATCAAATTTCTTCAATATGATAACCCATCATCTATAACCACCTCATATAAGCACAAAAAATCTCAAAACAAAAGCAAAAAACTAAAACACATATACCAAAAATTAGCAAAAACAAATATTCAAACACAAAACACAAACCCATTTATGAAAAAATCTTGCAGCATCTAAACACAAAAAACAAGCCCTTTAATTTCATCAAAATCCCCAAAATTACCCAAAATAACTCAAATCCACTTCAGAAAAGCTCTGCAGGTCCAGGATACCAAATCTCAATGTTTAAGAATATCAAAACCTGCTCACGTTCAGGGTGTTTAGTCCCTTAAATAAGTGTTCAAAATTAGCTTAGACCCTCATAAATATAGTCTAACATGACTTAAATAATTGACAGTAAATAGTAATAATGACCAATGATTAATGAGTTTGCTTCTTGTGCGACTGTTCCAACTTCTCCATGAGAATCATCGCAGCTTCATCCCCATCACATTGCCAGCACCATTTTTCTCTTCGCTTGCTCTGTATTTCCTCTGCCACTATACGTCGTGAATGAACACAGCCCCGTCGCCCGGATTCTGCAGATCTATAGATCTGTTCGGCGGCAACGACTCCCACCACGGCCCGCCGCCGCCCGGACTCCATACTCGGCCGCCACGTCGCTCGCCGCCTCATCCAAATCGGCGTTCATGACGTCTTCCACAGCCAAAATCGCCTCTCTTCTCTGAAAACAACGCCGTTCAGATCGCGAAATCGAACATAGTTTTCCACTCCGCCGGGCCGTCCACCGTGGGCGGATCGGGCCTGGCGATGCGGTACAGAAAAACGCAAATGAACCGCGCTCAAACTGCGCTCTACCATGTGTTTCTTCGTCTTCGCCGGAGGGAGGAGGGATTTGGTTTCTTTTGTGTTTGGGATTTGGGTTTGAGATTTAGATTTTTGGGCGGCTCGGATTCACCGTTTCGATTTATAAAACAAAGAAAAATAAAAATTGTTGCCCATTTCAATCTACTATTCACATCTTGAAAAGATTAATATTTTTCTTGAAATGAATCGTTTTAGTATATTAACATAATATTTAAAAATATAAGATTAATATCATAATATAACCAAATAATCTATTAAAAAGATTATATTTATTTAAGCAAAACTAATTAATTTCTATCTAATCTTATTCCAATTTTTTTTTTATAAAAATATTTAATATTTAATAATTAATTAAAACTACATATATATTTTAATAAAAAAAAAAATAATTATTAATTATAACCGAGATTGAGGCTTTGTGTGGGGTTTTTCATCTTGAGGTAGTTTAAATACTTTATCTCTGGGACTTATTTCATTCATATTTTGTGTTTCTCATTTGGGAGTGGAAAAATGTAAGGAACATATAATTATTTTTTAGCGTGTCATATATTCTTTCTAGGGGTTTTTTTATAGGAGTTTTTTTAAACAAAGTTTGGAAATTTTGTTTTTCTTATGTGAAAAAAAATTATCCCTATATATGAAAGTTGAGTGTGATTTGATCTCTAGAACCTTACCCAATTATTTGGTTATCTAGCCATGAAATTTTTTGTTTTTTTTTATTTTTTGTTTTCTAGTGCAATTCTTAAGAAGAGCGTTGAAAAATGATGTTTGTATGGTGAATATATGCCAAACAAAAAATTATCTCTGACGATAATGGAGAGATGAGGTTGTGGAAATTGTATTGTCACTGATAATCATGATTATATTCCTAGCACCATCGAATAGCTCCATCTGCAATTTGTTGGTGTAAATGTGGTAGTCGTTTGATCTTCTCTGCTGAGAAACTCAAGTAAATACATATCTTAATTAGGTTTTACTTATTCCTTTTCACAAATTATCCCATCTATTCTAATTTTGAATTTGTAAATTTTTGTTTAGAGCACAATGATTTGTTGGTTTAGTCATACCAGGATATGAGTTCTTTGCGATGGAGCTGGGGATTGAGAATTTTATGTCTTTGATCGATTCAAATTATGGTGGATGTCTGAGTGGATGGGGATATGTAGCCATCATGTACATGTGATACTTAGTTTTTAATGATGAAGTACCCGACATTTTTCAATTTGTTCAAGGTTATGATGGGGAATAACAATTTAAATATGTATCTTAACGTGTTGTTTTCTTGCCCATTGTTGAAGGGGAATATAGGGTTGTGCTTCAGGAAATGAACATGATGAGTTGAAAATTTGCTTTGAAGGTGATACTTGATTATCTGTCGCAATTTGATTAGCGTTTACTTTGTTTTTTTCTATTCTTTGTAATTGTGCATTGTATATTTTCCTTCTTTTAAGTTTGAAAGCTGCGACGACTATCTGTCCGAAAAAGCATAATATAATTTCATTTATTATAGCATCTACGAATTACAAAAAATTATTCACTTCACAACAACTTTTGTGAAAGTGTTTTGTATAGTTTATAATTATAATTGTTTGTGAATTCCAATTTTCAGCAAGCCAATCATGTATTCAGACACATTGACTATTACAACAAAATTTGAGGAGCTTTCAGTTGATCTGTAAAATTTAAAACTTTATTTGTGTTTCAACATGCACCATCATATTTTGACAAATCGAAATATATTTGGTATCTAAGTTTATTTTTTTTAATGGGCTATTGTCAGTTGGAAAAAGAAGAGCTGGTGCAGATTTATGGCACGAGGCTTGATGATGCTGGTCATATTCATAAAAAAAATGGGTTAAAACCCCTTTTTGAGTTAAAAAAAAACCCTAAGTCAATTCTATCTTTATTCATATTCCACTTTCTTCAATCGGCTGACGTCGTCCGTCGCCTCCCATCCACCATCTTTGTTCCCTCTCTCCGTTCTCACGCCTCACGGTATCATTCTCAATCAAATTTCTGTTAAAATTACACTCTCTTTCTCTCTCTCTTTTTTTTTTTCGGTCGCAGGAATAAAAATTTGTTAATTTCAACTGATTTTTGCCTAAGATAATATATGATGATTTTTTTTCATGTTTCCACAAGTAGTCATCAGCCATCAAACTGCGGGGAGACGACGGAAACCTGATCAGAGGAGGCGGAGGGAGCGGGTTGGCCATAGGCGATGAGAGGTGGGTGAAGTGGAGGCGGCTGCTTTATCAAACTTATAGGGAAAGCCTTATCATTAGATAATAAAACAAATACTAATACTCATTGTTTCTTTTTCTTGTGCACACACAAAAAGTAGACATATTCAGCTTTTTCAAATTGAGTGCTCACAAAATTAATTGCCGTAAGTCTCATCTTCGTTGTTATATGGATTGTGTTGCTCTAAATATATTGGTCAATTTTCTGTTGCATAAAGGTTGTTAATAAAAAATTTTTCATTGCGTTTAAAAATATAAAAACATTTTCTAAACAATGATTGTTTTTGTTTCATAATTTATATTCACCATGTTATGTTGCTTGAACAATATAATAATTTTTATACATAACTTTTTTTTGCTGTAACGGGATAGGGTTTTTATATTGTAAAAAACGATACATATATAATCGAGTTATTAAAAAGTATGAATCTAATTGAGATGCAGCTTTCGGTTTTATAATGAGTTTTTTGATTTTTTCTTTTCTTTTTTTTTTGTCAAAAAGCCTTTTTCTTATTATTAGATAAATGAATTAGAAGCCCAAAACTATATACGGAGTAATAAAAAGCCCAAAACTATAAACCGACATTTATAAAGGTACTAATACTTACGGTTTCCTTGTACAAATGATTTTTTTTATATTATCATTTTAGTACTTAACATTAAATTAATTTACTCAGCTAAACGCCTATAAAATTTAAGAATTTCACAATTTGATTTTTTTTTATTTTATCATTTTAACACTTTACAAGAATTTTTTTTTTTTAAAAAGACAATCAATTACATTAGTTCTAACATAATAAATTATAATAATTTTTTCATTTTTTTCTACCTATCTTTGCTTGCCGAAAATTTCTAATGTTTTTGGTTATGAATTTAGGATACAAGAACATCATTTCATCTCTATATTGTGTAGATCGTAACCAAAGATTAATTACTATAAGAGGAGGACCAATTTTGACCACAATTTTGCACAAACAACAACCTTGGGTGTACAAGGATTGTAATCAAATCGCAAACTTATTTCATTCAATTTTGTGTTTCTCATTTGGGGAGTGGAAAATGTAAGGAACATATAATTATTTTTAGAATAATCAACAATAAATTATGGGACCACCATCCCACAAGAGGGGGATTTGATCTCTAGACCACAAGAGAGAATAAATATTTCCTCTCCGTGTCTCGAACTTATCGAGATTGCTTCAATTATATTCCTAGCACCATCGAATAGCTCCATCCGCAATTTGTTGGTGTAAATGGTGGAAAACTCTAACCATATCTTAATTAGGTTTTTAATTCCTTTTCACTATTCTATTCATTTTGACCACTTTTGTTGGTTTACATGAAATTAACTTACTCGCTAAAGACTTAAAAAATTTCACAATTTGATTATTTTATTTGCACCATTATATATTTTAGTATTTAGATTTTGAACATTTTTTCTTTTGACAGGAGTTTAGATTTTGAACATTTGATGCAATTAATTTGTCGTTTTTTTTATACATATATAATGAAAAATGATTAATTATATGTTCTACGGGCACTGTTTTAATTTAAGCAAACATCAACATTATACAATTTTTTTTTTTTGAAAGCCAAGAAGCTTAGATAGTACCATTGCACTAACAATTATTCAACGGGAGTCCGACTACAAAATTCGGCGGGTCAACCCAAACATGAGGGCTCTCAAAGGAACAAGAAGTCCGAGCAAAAGTGTGAGCCATAACATTGACATCTCGCCCAACAAAACTAAGTGACAAACTCGAATGAGAAGAAATAAGATGTTTACATTTATCAAACTACAAAGGTCGACTCCAAAGTATTACCTGAGTGAATAGCATCGACCACCAACTTAGCATCTCCCTCGATTACCATTAGGGGTTAGTACTTAACATTAAATAAAACGAAACGCCTATGAAATTTAAAATTTCACGAGTTTACATTGTTTTTTTTTTTGATAAAGATTCAGTAGTGCTAAACCTCTAAACTCGAAAAATTACTCGACTCAATTAAAATACTCGAACTCGGTCGAGCTTAATTTTTTCAAGAGCTTTTTCACATTTTATTATTTTACCATTTGCACCATTTTATTTTAGTAAGACAATTAGATTTTGAACATTTTTTTCTTTTGACAGGAGTTTAGAAACATTTGATGAAGAAATTTGTCGTTTTTTTTTAGTATATATATATCGAACCCAAACATGAGCTTATATGTTCTACAGGCTTTTATTATCTATATAATTTTATAAAATTAAATATAAAATATATTATTAAAATATAAATATATATATATATATATATATATATATATTTTTTCGACTTTGAGTAAAATTAATTAATCTCCCTCGTAAACTCAATATACTTAACTCGAATTTGTTTTAATTACCTATATAATTTTATAAAATTAAATATAAAATATATTATTAAAATATGAATATATATATATATAGTAAAATTAATGGCATAATAAGTAATTATCGACTCCAAATTTTATAAAATAGGCTCAAAATATATTGAGCCTCTTGAGGGGAAAGATTTATGAGCTTCGAACTCGACTTCGACTTTGACTTCGATTATGATCGAAGAAAATTATTTCGATTTTTTACGAAAAGCTAAAATATTTAGCTCATGAATATATATGGCTCGACTCACTTACACCCCTAATTACCACACTACCTACATTCAATTGCTCAGCTTAAGAAAGGGCTTCAACAAAACCCATAGCCTCGCCCACCTGCACGTTCACACAGCCCGAAAAAGTAATCGAGTGCCCTGCTATGAAGTTACCCCCACTATCTGGAGTGATGCTATATGCACATCCGGCGGAGTGGACATCGGTCAACCTTAATATCTGTCGCGCGAAGTGCGCGACACGCGACTTTCTGTCACGCAACACGCGCGACAAGGCTTATGCTATATGCTATATTCCTCGCAATTGTCTCTGCTACATCTTTAAACTGTTTGCTATATGCTATATACATATTCCTTGCAATTGTCTCTGCTACATCTTTAAACTGTTTGTATGTCCTTGAGCACTCTGTAGTTTGTTTGTTGATTGTGCTTTTTTCCCATTTATGTCTTGTATCCTGACCATCAACTTGATACAATCAGTACAAATTTTGTTGTTTCTTTCTTTTTTGTTTTTTGCATTGCAGAGTAAATATGTGAGATTATTTTAGTTGGGAAAGTTTTTCTTATCTCTTAATTCTTGCTTAATTTTTATATCAGGATCAAAATGAATGATCTGATTCTCTTTAAGAATGTTCCGAATTTCTTCTCAACTGATTATCTCTGAATACATGGTCTTTGATTTGTGCGGTGAGAATTTGTAGGAAGGGTGTTCTTATTTAGGACAACAGGCTTTAGTTCCTTTCCGTTCATTTTTTTTTTTTTTTTTGAAAGGTTTCCATTTATTTTCAATTAAGTGGCTAAACTATAGGACTTATGTATTTTTTTCCACATGTTCTTCTCCTATGATTGAAAAGGTAGTGATGGAATATGTTATTCAATAGTAGGCGGCAGACTGTGACTTCCTGAAGGTTTTAACAGGTTGACCAACATAGTTTCTGGATGTTCTCTCATTTCTAATCCATTAAGCTTCTTGCACTGATAAATGGGAGTACTCTGCACAAGAAATTACCAAGAAATATGGCCTTGAAGCTGACCTCAGGAAGGTGCTTTTTGAGTCCCTTCATGTTTTTCTTGATTTTGCTAATGTGTTTGCTTGGTTAAATATACGGATTTGTGTTTCTTTCTTTTTGTGATTAAAGGAATTTTGCTAACGTGTTTGCTCCATATAGCTACGCATTATTAGCCATTTTGTGATACGATTCCTAAGGTCTTCTTTTTATGTAATTATGTATGACTTTCAAAGTTTATATCTGTAGAGTTTTGATATGGCAAATTGCTTATGTGGTGGCATTCCACATCACTACTTTCATATTCTTTTTCTATTTATTTAACACTAACCAATTACATGTTTGACGTCCATCAACTCTCTTGTTTAGAAAATTTTATAAAGGACACTTTTAATATATGCCTTAACAAAAAAAAAAAAAAAAGAGACCAGTCTAGACTACTAAAAGATATTGTGATAGATAAGGTTATGTTTGGTTCAACTTGATAAATTCAGTTTGAGAATTTACCAAGAAAAAATATACTGGATTAAGCAAGTTTAAAATTTAAAATTCACCAAAATCGAAACATATAATACCCTTTTTACATTCTTTCTTTTACTTTTCCTTTTCCTTTTCAATAACACACATTTTATTTTTATTTTTCATAATATAATAATTTTGTCTTTACTTACTTTTCACCATGATTTTTCTCAATTCTACCATGTTACATCTTCAATAAAATATATACAAAAATCACACATATTTCTATTATTCATTAATTTTCCCCATCAAAATTTTATCAAATCTCCATACTAACACCAAACAAACATACAACATATGAGAGTTTGCTCAAAAACTAAAGGCCCAAATTATTTGCACCGCCATAAATTTTACCCCTATCTGGAAAACCCTGAATCTCCTCTTCCTCTACATTCTCCTTAAACCAAGTAAAGTCGTCAAACGCGTTTCTCTTCTTCCCACAATCAGAGGCGGACCCATTAGTTAACTGATTGGGTTTAAGCCCAATGCAACTCTGGCCCAGAACCCAATATGTAAATAAAATTGGCTCAGGTTACTCATCACACCTACATATTTAGTAAATACACTTTTTTGTCATTTAAAAAAAAAAAATAGACACACAAAATGTTAAAACTACCATTTTCATCGATTTACATATGAAATATATATTATACTGTTCGAAAATATTTTTTGAATTTTTAGAGTAAGTTTGAGAAACTTTTCCAAATTCATGTACATAATTCGGAATTTTTTTCCGAAATTTTACATGTGAAAAAAATAATCGTTGTGGTTGGAGATGTTTTTTCGAAATTTTTCATGTTATTCGAGAAATATATTCGAATTATTGCACTAACTTCGAATTTTTTTTCCGTCCATTTACATGTGAAATATTGATCCTAATGTTCGGAAATATTTTTTGAATTTTTATAGTAAATTGGAGAAAATTCTCCTTTCATCATAAGAGTGGTGTATTAGTCCTGATGGTGTATTTACTAAAAAAAGGTAGGTGTGAGTAACCTGAGCCAATAAAATTAGTCATTAGCCCATTCAACTTAATTGCTCAGCCCAGCCCAACTTAAATAACCCATTAATTAAATATATGGCAGGCAGCCCACCCACCGATCGAAGTCCAAGACCCCCACCTTGAAGAACATAACACGCTCGATTTACTTCCTCTTTTCTTATTAGCATTTTTTTTTATTATTTTAAAAAGGTAAAAGTAAAACCTTTTTCTGTCTTCTAAACTTACTGAGAACAGAACCAAAAGGCGTGAGGCGGCAGTCAGCAGATTAGTATTTCTTCATCGACTCTTCACTCATCCGGTCATCCGCTTCTCAAATTTCAAGGTTTGATATGTTTTTAATTTTTATCCTTTTAGTTTTACACTGTTACGCAATGTATAATTTTTTTGCAAATTAAATATTTTTTTATTATTAACTCCACACCCCGCCACTGCCCACAATCCCACCCTGAAACGCCCCCACTCTCTTCCTTACCCCTCTCCTCTTACATTGAAGCGTCGTCCTCCAATACCATAATTTCTGGGTGTGTACATACAATACAATGAGCGAATAAAAGGTAGAGTTCAAAATTAGGAACATGTTTGGATTTGTGTTCGCCGGTGGTGTACGGGCAGGAATCTGTTGGATGATGAAATAGGTAAAAATTGAAGTTTTAATTTAAAAGGATAATAATATAATATATATATTTTTTTAATAAAATTTTTAAACACTGAAATTAAATACCAGGCCAGGACCCTAGTCGAAAATTGGTTTCTGTTCTTCTTAATCCATCTCCACTGCCTCGATCCTTAAGACTGACACTTGACTCTACTGGACAGAAATCGGTGGAGATTTAGGCGGTGTTTGCAAATTCTGGTGAGACACCTTCTAAGCTGTGGATAATTTGCTCTTGATTTTTTTTTTAGTGCAATGTTTAAAAGTATAGTGATTGATATACGTGATACTATTTTATGTGCTGATTTTTTGTGTTATTTAATGTTACCATATTTTTGGCTTACATGTATTCTTGTAGGTCATCAATTGAATGGAAACTCATACTACTGCAAGTAAGTGCACATGATAACTTAAACCATCAATTATCATATGTATTTTCTTAAATTATTGTTGTTTACTGTATCCACACTTCAGCAGTGGATCCTCTTCTCGATCCAAGTGTTTCTGAAGCATCCGCATCAGTCGTGGGTCTTTGTGCTTATTCAGGTGTGGTTAAATAGTTTGTTACAACTTAGAACATGGTATTTAATTTGGTATTTGTAGAGCTGTCAAAACGGGTCCACTCCGGTCTATATGGGCTGGCCCGTTTGGGTCGTGGGCGGGGTAATGTTATTTTTTGGATATTTGTCAATTTTATATTTATAAATGATAAAATAATAAGTAGAAGACTATATTTATAAATTATTATGGCTATGATGAACTTAAATTGGTAGGATGTTATATTTGTGATTAATGATGATGAACTTTATTTATGAGAAATATTTTGTTTCAAAATTTTTTATAGTGATAATAACCAGCATAAATTGTTCAATTATATTTGATTTTGATGAATTTAATGTATTAGAACTTTTAAATTACATATTTCTAATTTTAAAATAAATAGCGGGTTGGCCACCCAATTAGTGGGTTGTGTTGGGGACAGCTCTACGTATTTGTATGCTGCTAGCCACTATAATTCATAATCTTATTTATTTCATAACTCTATTTATTTCTATATAAGGTGGCATGCAGACATTTCTGTGTTCTGGATTCTTGATAGAATCCAATATCCGAAATGATAAATTTGTCTCCTCGATTTTAACATCAGCCACTATCTTTAGACCCAAGCCACTCACTAATGACATCATGCATGGTATTGAGGTATGTTTTCATCTCTTTTGTTTTTTGTTTTTAAAGTTATTTTTCAACAATATCAACGTGATATTTTTAATCAGATCAATGTCATTCTACGCGAAGGTATGGTATACACGGGCACTATTTCCGCTGTCAATTTCCATTACAATATTGGAATTGTGGATATTGTGACCGAGTTTTCGATAGAAGTTGCGAAATTGAGGCTAATTGATGATTCATTTAGCCTTCATAAAGACTTTCTCAATGCCCCACACGAATATGACCAAGTATCTGGAAAGTATAAATTACTTCCTGGGAATAAAGTGGTAGCACTTTACTATCACAAAGGGCGGGGTGTTAAAAGTGTTGTTGGAGTTTTTAGGTATGATAATTTTTTTTGCTTATTGTATATTGATGCATAAATTTTACACATTATTTTTGTTATTAGCTGATATTTCACTCTCTTTTGCATCTTTCTTACAGTCTGGCTAAGATCTTTTTGGATTGCCAAGAGCTTTTCGGGGGAAATTTAGAAATTCCTTTAGTAAGTGCATGTTTTTGGTATTTTCACATGATTCATTTATAAATTACCTTGAATGCTTCTTTACTTTGTCGTGTTTGATAATATGTGTTTATTTAATGTTTATTGATTGGTTTTAAAATTTATGAGTTAGCCTTCTCAAGTTAATAGGTCCATTATATGGTTTCTAATCCACTGATTTAGGGCAACCTCTATTGAACGATGGTGGTGTTTTAGAACACAATTTGCACTCAAGAAGCACTTATTTTTTGAAAAAGTTGGGTCTCACCAACTTCAAAAATAAGTGTTTCTCACTGTAGGAATAGTGCTTCAAAACATGCACGATAAAATAAGTTCGAACCAATTTTCCCCATGTTAGTTTAGGTCTACCTCTCTTTTTTGTCACTCCCTGCATTTTAATACAGTTGACGTTTCTTATCAGATTGATAATAGGCATCAACTCACATAGAACTATACATGACAGTCTTTTCTGATATATACTCAACTCAGTAGAAATTAATCTACCTTTTTGTTAATAAATTGATCACGATACAATTTTTATGTATTAATTTTTTGTGCAGTTCAGTTTATATGAAAGCTTAAGTGCATATCCAATATTAGCCAACATGTTAACCATTATTTTTGTTCTTATTTTTTTTTTAGATATTGAAGACTTTTGCAATAATTTTCCCAATTTCCGTTTTTCCAGTTGTATCTTATTCTTATCATGATAGCTTTTTTTTTTATTCTATAGCGTGGCATTGGGGGACCGATGATAAATTCATATGGAGAAGTTATTGGAATTAATTTTTATGAAGATTCTTGTACGCCCTTCCTACCAATTAATATAGCTTCAGTTTGGTTGGAGCAATTAAAGAAAAAAAGGTACTCTCTAAATGCTTCACACTCCACATCATGTCACTTTTTTAGACATATCGGTTCATCACCTAACTTCTATTTATAATCAATCATTTTCTCTAGCACAAGTCTTGTACCTCACCTTGGGATGAAATTGGAAAATCTTTATATGGCTGGAACATTTTATTTGGAAAATGTGATGCAATTGTTTCCAAATATTACTAAAGGTGTTATTATTGATGAGGTATGCGTTTCATCAAACTCATCTAAAACACTATGTTTTTTTGTTTGGTTTCGTTTATTATTGCCTTTCTGATTTATTGTGTTTCAACCAGTTTACAGCAGAGTCTCCAGCGTTTGTTGAGATATTACCACATGACATCATTGTTAAACTTGATGAAAAGCCGGTTGGAAGCATATTGGAGGTACGTTACTTTTTCAATTTTATTACTTTTATTGTAGTTGTTTTTGTCTTTATTTGGAGTATGTTATGGTATTTGGGATCTAGTTACAAACATATGATTACTTGATTTTGTATAACTATTTGCATCATTCAATTTAACATTTTTTCCTATTGTTATTAGCTCTTTGAGATCATCTGGGACAAGGTTGGAGAGCCTGTGGTGTTAACTGTGTTACGGAAAGATGGTTCATCACGGTGTCCAACTGTAATTTTTTATAATGTTGAGGAACATCAACTGTATGGGTAAATATTTTCTAAGTTTGCCATCGGTTGTACAATGTTATTTTTCAAATGGCTGCATAATGTAGCAATTATTTGACAATAGAAGTGTGCATGTTTCAGGTGGCCTTTGTATAAAAAGGGAGAGAAGAGAAAGAGATGGAGAATGGTGAGGACAAGATGTGGCATGCAACCCATTTGAACTGGATCTAGTTTATTAATTATTGCTCTTTGGCGATTTCCAGTTTTTTTGCTATTACGTTAACTCTTACTTAAACTTGAGACTATGGGAGGTTAATTGGGCCTTTTAAGTGTAGAAGATTTCCTATGTATCTCTGTCGTTTGTAATATGAACTTGAGTAATTATTAGATGCATGTTTTTTATGTTCTACTGGTACTTGAATGAAAAAAGGCCAAGGTCAATCACTAATGAGTACACTGTAATATTGATTTGGGGATGTTGTATGGAAATGAAATCGCTGAAAAAAAGAGAAATCATATGAAATTTTGAAAATGAACAAGTATATCAAATAGAAAAATACTCATACGAGCGATGTAGATTTTGTTGAATCCCCCTAGTGTGTAATATAACCGGCCACATTGTACTAACTTTTTCTACGTATCAATAAACAAATTGCAGTATATAAGTTATTTTTGCTTAAATCATTTTAAAATTATTTTTGGTTGTGTTATGAGATTATACGACCTTTCAGGCGTATACGTTATTTTATTTAAAATCTAGATTACATTTTTTTTTTTCCAGTGTTATAAAGACTAAGAGGTTTGCAATTTTTTTGGGCAGTGTTACAAAAGACTGAGAGGGTGCTTGGTTGGAAGAGATTAAAAATGAAAATTAAAATCATAATGTGTTTTTAAAATTATTCTATTACAATTTTGATTTTTCAAATTTTTAAAAATTCAGTATAACGTTTTACTTTTTCCATTCTTACAATTTTACCAAACATACCCTAAACGATCTCCTAAATGACCTTTCAAACCATTTAAGCATAGTAATGTTACCACAATTTGCAAAATACTAGATTGAGTTTTTCCCAGAAGATGAAAAAAAAAAAACAATTAAAGAGTTGAGAACCTTCATAAATTATTAAAGACATAAATTTGTGTGAAACTGTCTTAAAAAATAAGCCCGCGAGACAAGACTTCAAATAACTAATATTGTCAAGATTAAAAATGAGGCGACTTGACTTGACCCTTATATGGAAATATAATTGACAAGAGTAAAATGAGGCACCCCATTAGCAAATATATAATTGCAAGAATAAGTCTCCGTTTTTGTTCATTATATAAAATTTATATTATTATATTTATAAAGTAATATTATTATATTTATTAATTGATATTATTATACTTATAAAATAAAATCATATTATTAAATGCTATTTGTATCAATATAAATGTATTAAGTATCAATTTTATATTATGAACAAATTTTACTAGAGAGTTTGTGTAATTATTGAAACCTTCCTAAATTATGAAGAGAGTTAGAGACCGCTTGGTTGGGGGTAATGGAAAGTGGGTAATGAAAATTGACTTCTATTGATATTGCTTGGTAGTTTTGATACACAAGTAATGAGAATAAATTTAAACAATTGATTACCCTCAGTCCTCATTAACTCAACCCACCTCACATGATACTCATTGTTGATGTTCTAACCAAACAATAACAATGCAATTAATAACTTTTAATGATTAACTCTCAATTGACTATTATTATTCTCAAGTCATATCAAACGGGCCCTGAATTTCTATGAACTAGACCCACACGCATTAGATTTTTTCAAAGCATTACATAATATAATATACTAGGTTCATTGAGTGTCTAGAGAGTTGAAAATCTCCCTAAATTATCAAATACAATTGAAGAGTTTAAAACTCTCCTATATAATGAAGAGTTGTTTATTTGGTGGTAGGTTCGCATGAATCATTTTTTTCAAAGTAGCATGCGAAATATCACATTTAGGTATAGTCGGATTCATAAATTTTTTATAATGGTGGCACAAAAATAATATAAATATAAAATGACAAGATTTTGTATGCATTCTGTGCATGCACCGCGACTCAAGTACAATTTTAAGCATGTAACTTGTTTCACTAGAAACATGCAACTTATTTATATTGAAACATGCAAATATAAATAAGTTGCATGTTTAAAACATACATGATACAATTGAGTTGCACGGTCCACTAGGTGCACAAAAGATATCATATTAACCGCACTATCGAGGTGCGACAAAAATAAATACCCCCATTTACTCTACTAACTCGTAGTAGTGATAATCAAGGGTCGATCCACAGGGAACATATAATAATTATTATGTTAATTGTACGAATTTATGAAGATAAACACGTAAACGAAAAATGAGGGTTTTGGATTGAAATTTTATAACTATTACTTAAAACAATAAATTACTATGAAACTAACAATTAATTTAAAAAGGAAATTCAATAATAAAAAACATTCAAATTCACAGTTTAGTCATCTCTCGACTTTAACACGATTAACTGAATGTAACGTTTATTCTATTTAACTATAGGAGTAACGTCCCTCAATAGACAAAATTTTTTTTTGCCCTTAATTATATTAAATTGAAACAAGCTCTTCAATAATTCTTTTTAATTGAACAATTTATACACGATTTAAATTTAATCCAGAAAAAACTTTATGTACAAGAATAAAGAACAAACAAAATCTCAAATACTCAATCTCGATTTGAAAAAACCCAATTTAAATCATCCAAGCAAAATTACTACTCCCCCTATTTTTTTATTTGTTGTTCGACATTTTTTCTCTTTTTAGTTTTTAATTGTTGTTCTGTCTTTTTAATCCATGAATGCCTTATTTATTCTCTCCCCACCCAATAATTACGCCTTTAGTTTTTCTTCTTCCCGACACATGCGTGATGAATCACCGTTCTCCACTCGTTTTAAATCCGTATTTTGACTTATTCTCTCCTCCTTCATTCTTCCACCGATATTCTTGCGTCGTTTTGAGGCCATAGAAGATTTGAATATGTAAGTTATCTTCCCTAATTTAATTTGTATATTCAGGTTAAATTCGAAATTATCTTTTGGTGGAGTAGATTCCTGCAAATATTTTGGATAATTCTCTTTGTTGACGTTTAGGGTTTCCTACAAATTTTGTGGATAATTCTCTTTGTTGATGTTTAGGTTTTCCTGCAAAATATTTTTTGATGGAGTATATTCTCCAATTTTTTTGTCATCGACGTTTCTTTCTGGGGAATATTTTTTATTTCTTGCGTCTTTTTATCATCACCGTTTAATTAAATTGAAATATTTTTTTGTTTTCTGTCTTTTTATTTGAGATATTTTTACCCCCAAAAAAGTGCCGATTTAGGTGTATATATATGAAAATAAAATGAATATGTATAAAGATATTAGATTTTGACGAAACAAATTTGAGCAGATTTTGATAATGGAGTTGAATGGTACTTATCTTAGTGAATATATTAGAAAAATTAAAAGTATGTATATTAATATAGCCATCTGATCCTGAGATAGAGAAGAGTGGTGTAGTACTTTGACTTGGAACTGTTAAAATTTGACATGTTAATTTTACTTTTAGAATCATGGATATGAATGGCAATGAAGAATTGAAATCGAATATGGTCTATGATTCCCTTGAGAAGGTAAAAGCATCCATTGAAATGGCTCTATATGAAGCAAAAACATCGTTGGAAAGAGCTGAAATTGCTGCTTTGCAAATTTTGCAAGGGAAAAAAACTTTTAAAATCAAAGTCTGAAAAAAAAAAACTATAAGATCTAAATCGAATTTTTTTGGTATAAAGTCAGTTTTTTTTTTTTCAAACAAAGACTGTTTTTTTTTTTACCTTAGAAAGAAATAAAAATGCGTTTTTTTTTTAAAGAATAGAAATGCGTTTATGTCTTGTAGAGTTATTCTTCCTATTTTTTTCTCTTGTAATATTATCTCATTTTGTAAAGCAGTAGGGTCATCGAATTTGGATGTGCGTGATTCAGACATTGAAGATGACGTTCACCAATCTTCTACACCTATTATGTGTTTGCAACCGTGAAAAGGTTGAAATGTGTGCGCAACTGTGAAGCATTAAATAATATACGTCAAGGATTAAAACAAAGAATTGATGACGTTCACCAATCTTCTACACCTATTATGTGTTTGCAACCGTGAAAAGGTTGAAATGTGTGCGCAACTGTGAAGCATTAAATAATATACGTCAAGGATTAAAACGAAGAATTGGAGTTACAGAATGAACAAAATTATTCTCCAACACATAAGAACGTTAATTAGCATAGTCGAATCTGTAGAATTAATTGAAATTTGATAACTTAAACAAAAAGATTTCAACACATAATCCGATAAAATACAAAATAGAGAATAACTGCGAAATAGAGAATAACTGAAAGACGACGAATGGAAAGAACTTACGTCTCCCCATGACTACTGTGCTTGTAGCTGATCCATAGCATACTTCTACTCACGCTCATATATAAATATTATTTATTATTTGCATAAGAAATAAACAAAATAACTATATACACTTGAGGATTTGAATTTTGAACTAATAAGCTTTTTTGAACTACTCCTTTTTTTATAGTCATAATCGTATATAAATATTATTTATTATTTGCATAAGAAATAAACAAAATAACTATCTACACTTGAGGATTTGCATTTTGAACTAATAAGCTTTTTTGAACTACTCCTTTTTTTATCTTCATAATCGTAAATGGATGTAATCTGACAGTTAGTTTGTCAATATTTTTAAATTTCATTAGCTTTTTCGGTTTCTAAATTTGGTACAATGCCTTTTTTTTTTTTTTTTTTTTTTAATTTAGCATTTTCTACTCAAGTTTATAAGGGACGTTTTATTGATTTATTGAAATAGTGTTAAGTATCGCACCAAATTCTTACTCGATCATAATCCACCAACTTCAACATTTTACCACACCATTACATATTGAATTTTCTTGCTACATATTAATGTCACACCGCGACAACCTATAATATACACAATTATACGGGAGTGAGTTATAAATATTCTTTTGTGTCATTAAATTTTAAATTGTTCTTTTTTAATCAATTTTTTTTTGTGTTCGGGCAAAGTTAGTTGTTAGTAGTTGATACACCAAGCACCCAAATACTCCAAGAAATCGCCAATTTACCTTATAACTCCCATAATTTCAAATTCGCTCCAGAGGAGAGATTTCGAACTGAGTCTCCCACTTCGAACGGAAAGTCAGGTGGCCCAAAAGGGCTAAAGCCACCCTGTTTTTTTTAATCAAAATAATAATTATTTGGACGATCCTATCCTTATAAGTCCATACCACCATTAATTTACTATGTACCACACTTTATTAAGCTCGTACCATCATTAATTCACATCGTACCACAATTTATATATGCACATACCACCTTAATGAATTAATTAAACTTTAATAAGTTCGTATCACCATTAATTTATTCCGTACCACACTTTATTAAGCCCGTACTACCATTAATTTATTTATGCATGTACCACCACTAGTTCACCCCGTACCACCATTAACTAACGACATATCACACTTTATTAAGCCCGTACCATCATGTACCAATTATTTAAGTTCGTACCACCGTATGTCAAGCTTGGACCACCATGAATTCACCATGTACTACATCTTATTGAGCACGTATCATCATATATTATGTATGTACCACAATTTTAAATACCTTATAATCATATTTTTTAGCCACGTACCACCATATTAAATCTTGTGTAATTATATTTTTAAGTCTGTACCACCTTATATTCTAAAACTAAGACTTAAAAGAAAAAAAAAGAGAACGAGTGCATGTTGATGAAGGAGAAAGACGACCACACCTATTGTTGAAGATAGAGAAATTGCGAGAGATTGAGAGATGAACGGAGGCGAGAAATTAACGTTCAAAAAGGGGTGAATAAGATTTGGAGGAGATATATTAGGGAAAGTAAAAAAAAAAAAAGATATTGAAGGAGAAATAATAGGAAATTAGCGCAGAAAAAAAGGGAAGGGAAAGAAGAAAAAGACCGGTCAATTTGATAAAAGAAGGATAAGGGTAGAATTTGTAAATAAAATATTCTCTTGGTTAAAAAAGAATAAAATCAAAACTTTTAACTAAAAAAATCTTTTATAATTAGAACTGGCTAGAAATTGGGGTTTCCTCCAATTATGATACTACAAATTAAATTTCTTCATTTTTTAAATGATTGGAAAAATGATGTAAATACAATTATGTTGATTCACATAATTAAATACATGCTCCAAGTGCACAAAGAAATTATTTATAAATTGGGGTTTCCTCCAATTATAATACTACAAATTAAATTTCTTCATTTTTTAAATGATTGGAAAAATGATGTAAATACAATTATGTTGATTCACATAATTAAATACATGCTCCAAGTGTACAAATAAATTATTTGTACGTGACAATTTCACTCGTTACAAAAAAGAATAACACAATTTTTCATGTGAAACTTGTTCATAGCATGAATACTGCAAAAAAATATAGAATTGTCTACGTAATATTCCAATATGTCCGAGTCTTTAAATTAGGAGAAAAAAAATCATGCACAGAGATTAAAAAACATTTTAAAACAAATACGTAAAACAATAAATAAATATTTATATACACAATTTACGTCATATAATTTAAATACATTTTTAAATGGTTAATTATTTTCGCCCAATCGTATTGATTGATGTCATTGAACAATATGTTTGTTTTATAAAAATGATACTTGTGAAAATTAATTTAGTTTAATAAATTCTTGAAATGGAAGATTCTTCGGAATCCACATTATTTTTCGGAGGAAACTATGTTGAATTTAATTTAAGTTTGTAGGACGCATAATATAACCAGATTTTTGCTTTCAAAGAAAAAGAAAAAAAAATCAGATTTTTGCAATACCCTTTAAACACAATTCACTGAGAATGAACTGAAACTCTACGCCTTTTCCCCTTATTTTGACCGTGCGACACTATACTGAATTTGTCCCAAAGTGCAAATGAATTGAGTGCACGTTTGACTAAATTTATTTTAAATATTTTATAAATTTTAATATATTATAAAATATTTTAAGAGTTTATAAAATATAATTTTTAAGTAATTTATAAATTATCAAAGTGTTTGATTAATAAAATTTATAAATTATTTAATAATTTAAGAAAAATATTTTTTTATTTTAATTAAGTAGAAAATATATATTTTTTTAAATTTTTGTATATTGAGTTGGACAAGCCGGGTTGGGTTCGGTTGGGGTTGAGGTCATGAGATGAGATATATCTTATACAATTTTAGTAAGATTAAGTCTTGTATGCATTCAGGTGCACTGTGTATTTATAATACATTTTAAAATAATGTAATTTGTTATATTGAAATGTGTTGTTTTCCGTGTAAACAAATTATATATTCAGTATAATAAGTTGCATAATTTTAAAATGCATTATGAGTTTATGGTGCACTTGGATACATATGATAGATCTTATAAAATGTCATACATCTTATTTATCAAATAAATTTAGACAACTTATAAGTTTAAGGAGGTTATAAGCTGAACCAAACAGTCTGCTAAATGCTTTTTGAATTCGTACTAGATATTAAATTGCATAATTAATTGGGCTGCTCGAGTCAATTTTCAGTCCAACCAGGTACGTCGATTACTTTAAAATGGCAAATAGCCCACCCGCGCCCACTCGCAAAGTCACACACATGCATAAATTGAACTTACATCTATAAAATTCGAGCAAAAAAGTTTAAATAACAAAATTATGTGCATAATAAATTAATAATAGCAGCAAAAATATAGTAAATTGGCACAATTAGTTCTCGATTTAAAAAAAAATAATAATAATCCATATTTGGTTAAGTAGTACTGTAGTAGTAGTAATAACAAGTGATCCGAGAGAAGCAGGCACATGATAGGGCTGCATTTAACCCTTGACTATATCTATATACATATGACGATGAAACCAAAGCCCCATCAAAGTATCATGCTTACTGCAAAATACCTGTGTTTTAAAAAGCGGATCGAACCGGCCGGTCGGACCGGTCCGACCGCTACTCGGGAAGACTTCCGGCTTCTTTAACACATTGAACCGCTCAACGCTTGGTTCGGTCTCGAACCGCTCGAAGCGGTAAAAAGCGGTGGGAACCGGCGGCCGGTTGAACCGCTCGACCGCCTGTTCGACTTTGTTTAGAAAAAAAAATTGCAATATTTTATATTTGGCTACAAACACCATCAGATCTGTTCGGAGTCACACTCTTTCTCAAGCGGCAACGTTTATCTTTTGCTTTGAGAAATCATCCCCTTTCTCCGAAATTGCAAGAAATTCTTACTTAGGACGAAGAATTGCAAAAGTTTCTTGCCGTGTGCAAGAAATTACAATGAGAGTCAAGAGTTTGAGGGGAGAGAATTAATCTATGCGTGTTAGTATGGGTAATTGGGTATGGCCGTGTGGGAGATAGAGAGAGAAATGGGAGGGGAGAGAGAAACTAGGTTAAAATGTGTGGCAGGATACAAATTGTTGGGCTTCTTTAGAAAAAGATAATGGGCTGACGATTTAGCAAGTTAATAAGATTTAAAAGTTTAATTAACAATAAATAATTATATAATTTATATATTTAATTATATATTACGTAATTATGAAGTCATACCGGCTCAACCGTTTTAAAAACAGTCAGACCCGGTCAAACCGGTCCGACCAAAAGCGCTAAGGCTGTCCGTACCGATCGCCGCTTCTGCTTTTAAAACATAGCAAAATACTACTGCCTTCCAGTAAAAATATATCATTTTTTAATCAACTAATTAACGTTGTAATCCACGTCTCCCTGTTTACATATATAAATGTGTCTTCCAACTCATTCCTAGAAAATAATTTTGTTCCTCTTTTAATTCGTTCACAATTTCCAAATACCTTTCTTTATTTTACTGCACCATGAATCATATTATATAATTTGGATGAATTGCATTCTGTTATAACCGAAATATACGCCGGTGTATGAACAATCACTCACACATAACACAATGAACACAAACACAAACACAGATTTGGTGACCCGGTTCGTCAAATCTGACTACGTCCGGGGGCAATACCAAGCCAGGAATTATATTAATATTTCTGCCTAAGAACTAAGTTTTTTCTCCCTCTTCTACGAGTAATACATCGTGTATTTATAGGCTACAAGTAGGTTAATTCTCTTCATGGGCTGGATGACCTCGGCCCTCTAGGTTTTCCTCTTGTCAGATAACAAACCCCTCCTTTATCGGAGCCAATCTCGTCCACAGCTGGACTTTCACTTGATATGCCCCGGATATCCGCCTGCTTAGGTATCACGGGATCTCATGCCATATTCTATCCCGTTATCCGCGGGGCAGTCGTTGGGTACGGGCGACCATGCTCGGATGGTCGCCCCAGAGGACTTGTTATAACCCGGTTACCGCATCTGGTGGTCGCCCAGGAGTGGTCGCCATGCCATGGCGCGGCCACAACAATTGCCCCCAGTTGCCCGGAATGGTGGTCGGCCGAAAATGTCGACCGACCGTTCCCTCACCACAGCACCCTACGGGCGACGTCCATGCATGGGCCCGGGTCATTCCAACCGTTGCCTCGGGAAGGTACACGATGACGTAACCCCAGGAGGTAATGATGGCGCGTGACCATCACGCGCCCGTTATTTTTGCGATTTCACGAATTTGACCTTGTTTTTGAAAAACTTATTTGCATTTAAACCCCGAATCACTCTTATAAATCAGAACCCTCATTCACGTTGCAGACTTTCGTCCTCCTCGAGTAGATTCCGGCTAGCTGCTGCCCGCTCCTTTCATGCGATCTTTCCTTGGTAAGTGAGTAGTCTCTCTTCTTCTCTTTTCTTGCTCAAAATGTCTACGCCTCCGCGCGGCCGTTTGGTTCGGTTGGAAACACAGCCCGCTTTCGTTGTATCGACGGATTCGAATCCCCGGTGAGGGAGGTTCTATCCAACAGCTACTTGAGTGGCGCGGCCCCTTCCAGCGGCGCGGGGTCTTCTCACCCTGTCCGGGGGAATTCCCCAATTGACTTGGATGTATTCGGCCTTCTAGAGGATCTTGAAGTCCTTAAGCCGGAAAAGGAAACGGGGAGCCCTCGGGGTCCTCCGGAGGAGCTGGAAACCTCCGCTCGCCGCGACCAGGAGCACCCCGATTTCTTCGATTATCGGTCCTACCGGGCTGGGTCCCAACACGCCAACCGCTTCGTTCCTCGATTCGTGCGACGACCAAGACTCGGTTCTTTATAAATGACAAGAAGTTTTGTTCCACTATGTCAGAGGCCGATCTGGACAAAGCTCACCGTCGATACGAGACTCCGAGAGATGTGTTTTTCTATCGTCCGGACGACTCCGAGAGGACCGACCAGCCCCCGGAGGGTATGGTCGCCATCCATGAGGCGACCATGGATGCGGGTCTTCGCTTCCCGCTACACCCCGCAATTTCTCACCTCCTGGCTGCTTGGCATCTCGCCCATGTGCATATAACTCCGAATGGATGGAGCTACCTGCTGGCGACCTTGACGGTGCTTGGCCAGGCTGGTCTCTACCGTTTGCCCACTCCCATGGAAATGAATTACTTATGGTCGCTGGTCGCCCAGCATGGCCAGGAGGGCCACTACTCCTTGAAGAACCGTCCTGGTCGGCGGATTGTGTGGGGGATTTTAAATAAAATCAAGAATTGGCATCCTCGATGGTGGTTCGTGGGGGGGGGCATGGCAGAGTGCCTCCCCGGGCTCCGTTTTGGAGATTCCCATCCCCACCGATTTCCAAGAGCGGACCCCTCGTAAGGCCCCTTCCTGAGGTGATATTGGGCATCTCCTGTACTGATCTAATTTTCTTTGTCCCTTTTACAGGTTTGCTTATTGCCGACGAGAGTCAGCTGAACTGGGACTTCGAGACAGCTCATCGGGCCGCCTTTGATTACCCCTGGGAGCTACGTCGCGTTGAGCTCTTTAACTCTTCCTCAGAGAGATTGTGGGGGGGTTTGCAGACGTACCCTCGCAAGACCCTTCGTGAGTATTTCCCTTCTACAAAATAGCCGGCCTCACTGCGGGTGTCATTAAATCTGACCTCGTTGTTTTGTTTCCTTTGCAGCTTCCTCCGTGTACTGTCTGGTATTGCCCCTTCCGTCGAGTAGATGTTTTTCACTCACATAAATCCTGGCTCGATTTCTCTAGCCCAGGTCTGCTTGTGCCACCCATATAAAATCAGCAGCAAGCGTCCCAGGCGGGTGGATCTTCCCTTGGGCAGCCGGCTCGAAAGGAAAAAAGGAAAGCTAAGGAGGCGTGAGTAGTGCTCGCTGCCCATAAAGACCACCTCCTACTACGCCAAATGTGGTCGCGTTAAGCGACCATTTTAAAGAGTGATCTGAGGCGCGGGGCCATCTGGCCTGCCTAAATCCTCCGTCGGCGTCAGCCAGCCCCTTGCTGGTAAATCCAATTATTGGGTGACCGTACCTTCGTGGGGTTCGATGTGGATCTCTCCAGGGCGTAAGTTTTGCCCCCTTTTTGTTTCCGTAGCTTTGCCTCGGTACTTATACTAACCAACGGTATGACCTTTTAGGTTCGTCAATTTCCCATCGACCGTGGCCGACTACCTTCGCTCAAAGCTTCCCCAGATCGTCGGTCTCGCGCCTAATTGGCCGCGATACATGCGTCATTCCGTGCGGGATGTGCCCCGAATTCTTTGTGTTTTGGGCGACCACCACTCTTCCTCCAACAAAGCAAGAGAGAACAATCTTTACACCGCCTTGATCTACTTTCTCAAAAGCGGCCACATTTCTTGAGCGGGTGGTCGAAATTTGAGCGATCAAGATCACGGAGACTTCCGCCGGCTCTGGGCCAGCGGAAGAAAAAAATTGAAGGAGAGGCCGTGGGCCGTGTCCCAAATGGAGGCCGACTTGAAGGTAATTTCTTGAGGCGGTCGGTGAGTGAGCTTTGTAAGTGGCGAGGTGAACCACGCAAGCGCCCGTCTCAAGAATCGATTCCTTGCCGCCTTGCCAGTGGCGCTCGGTCGGGATTGATGAGCTCACCCATTTGAGTCCCAGTCCCATGCCTCCCGGTGGACTATGAGGCCAAGGTTTAGGAGCTCGAGGCTCGGGATTGCAGGTCTTCCTCCGTTGTTGCCGTGTGATGCCATGGCCAGGGATATTCTCCTACATCGGTAGCAGCAGTTGATGTCCTCCGGGCGACGTCTTCCGTCGCGACCCCTCGCGATCAACTTTCCGTCTTTATGGAGGACTTCAAAGCCTTTATTCTTGTATCAGGAGAAACCGGTCGGCGTGGTCCGCCCTATGGTGGATTGCTTTGCAATTCGGCATAGATCTGTCTTTTCTGGCCCCGGAGAGTCGGTTGGTGCGGCCGGGCGGAGGTCCCTGAACCGTAGAGGGTCTCTTGAAAGGTGCCGATTGGTCATGATCCAAATCGCCCCCCCAGTGGAGGCGGTTGGAGGTAATGCTGTCTGATAATTGGCCGATCCGGTCAGTGGCGAGACAATGCGAAATTTGGTGGGGCCAGACGACCAAGTGATGGTGGATAGGTCGGGGGAAAATGTTTAGAGCCCCCTTTTCTCTTTATGGTCGATCTATGTATTTTTCTATCTTTTTTTTCTTTTAGTCTGCTCTGCCCTCCGAGGTCTTTCCATGTAGTCGGCCTTATAGCCACGAACATCTTTATTTCAATGAAGGGTTTTTATCATCTGCATTTGATATTCCCGCGTATTTATGTATTTGTTACCTCTACATTTCTTAGAGAATTGGTCTTTGCGAGCCCATGCACCAGCGGCTATGAATTCTTGCCTATGTTCTGATCGTCTTATCTTATGCGATGTAACCGAACTATGTTTTGACCGTCTTATCTTATGCGGCGTGACTAAACTTTTGCTTAGCCGTGTTACAGTGCTATATCTGGGAAAAGCTTGCGAGGAAAAAATAAATAAAGGGGAATCCAAAAATATCTTATTATAAACTCTTGAAAACTACCGAGCTATTACAGAACTTTGATAGTCAAGCTAAAAGGTAGGCTCTTAGTTGGCCTTTACTGATAGTACTTCTTCAGGTGGGCTGCGTTCCACGGGTACTGTGTCGGTGTGCCGTCCGGGTCTTCGATCTCGTATGCCCCATTTGCTAAGCATCTGGATATTCTGAACGGGCCCTTCCAGGTGGGGTCGAAAGCCCCTTTTGGTATCCTGAGTACCTTTTTTAGGACGAGGTCGCCTTTTTTGAACTGTTGGGGCTTGACCTTTGAGTTGTAGTATTTTTTCGATTGTCGCTTGTAAAAGGCATTTCTTAGGTTGGCCTCCATCATTTTTTCTTCCAGTAGGTCCAGACTAGTTGCCATGGCCATGTCGTTGCTGCTCGAGGCTTCACTGCTCGTTCGATGGCTTGGTATGGTGATTTCCGTTGGGATTACTGCCTCTGTTCCGAATGAGAGGGAGTAAGGTGTTTCTCCTGTGGAAGTTCTGCAGGTTGTCCTATACGACCACAATACCTCGGGAAGTTCGCTTGCCCATCTGCCCTTCCCCCCTCCAAGCCGCGCTTTCAGCGTGTGTTTGATAATTTTGTTGATCGCTTCGACTTGCCCATTGGATTGGGGGTGGTAAGGGGTGGAGAAAAGCTTTGCTATCTGCCATTTTCTAAAGAATGCGTCGACCTTGAGCCCGTCGAACTGTTTTTCGTTATCGAATACGATTGCTTGTGAGAGACCGAAACGACAGATGATATTTTTCCATATGAACTTTATCACGTTGTCCTGGTCGATCTTAGCAAGGGCCTCGGCCTCTACCCACTTTGTGAAGTAATCGACCGCGACGAGGGCGAAACGTACGGTCACTGGAGTGGTAGGTAGGGGCCCGATGATGTCGATTCCCCATTTTGCGAAAGGACATGGGCTCAGGATGCTCGTTAACTCTTCTGGGGACACCTTGATTGAGGGGGCAAAGATTTGGCAGCGGTGACACGCCCTCGCATATTCGAGGGCGTCCCTTCTTAAAGTTGACCAGAAGTATCCCTGTCGGATGGTTTTATGGGCCAGGGATTGGCCTCCCGCGTGATTTCGCAAGTACCCTCGTGGATTTACTTCAATATGGTTTGCCCCTCCATCTTCGTTACACATTTGAGTAAGGGGATGCTGAAACCTCGCTTGTATAAATGATTATCGATCATCACATACCTCGCCGCTCTCATCTGCAGTCGCCGAGAATCGACCTTGCTGTCAGGTAAGGCCCTGTCCTCAGAAATTCGACTATTAGAATCCTCCAGTCCTCGTGGTCGATCTCCATTGGGTCCGTAGTGGCGACTAGCGGATTCCTAGTGGATGGGAAAGTTAGCTTCGTGATGGTGACATCTTTCATGTCCGCCGGTCCTTCCGACGTTGCTAACCTAGCTAAGGCGTCTGCTTGGAGTTTGCATTCCTTGGTACCAGTTCGACATAGACTTGGTCGAACTTTTCGAGCAGGGCACAAACGACTTCCTGGTAGGCGGTCATCCGATCGGATCGGGCCTCATACTCCCCCGATACTTGACATGCGACCAGTTGTGAGTCCGTATGTATCTTAAGCCTTTTGACTCCCATTGCCATTGCCATCTCCAGCCCTCCAATTAAAGATTCGTACTCGGCCTCGTTATTAGTGGCCTGGAAGTCGAACACGATGGCCGTCTGGAAGGATTGTCCATCCGTGCTAGTCAGGACTATGCCCGCCCCGGCTCGAGTTTGAGTGGCTGACCCATCCACATAGAGTTCCCATGGTGGGCCTGTCGATGTTTTTTGCGTGGTTGTTGGGAAGGTGAGCTCCACCACGAAATCCGCTAAAGTCTGTGCCTTGATGGCCGTTCGCGGGGCGTACGTGACCCCGAACTGTCTGATCTCGATTGCCCATTTCATGCAGCGACCAGCCGTGTCGGGGCTTTGGAGTGCATTTCTTAAAGGTAGTGAAGTCATCACCTCCACCTGATGGTTGAAAAAATATGGTCGTAACTTTCTCACGCTCATTACTAGGGCGTATGCGAGCTTTTCTAGCGGCGGATACCTTTGCCTGGCTTCGTTTAGTGCCTGGCTTACGTAATAGATTAGTAGGCAGTTCTGTCCCTCTATCCGAACCAGGACCAATCTCAGAGCTGTTTCAGATGCGGCCAAGTAGAGGAAGAACTTCTCCTTGGGGGCCAGCTTGGCCAAAGTTTTAGGGTCAGCAAGGTACTTCTTGATCTCGTCCAGGGCTGCCTGGGCCTCTTCTGTCCACTGGAAATCGTTTTTCGATCTCTTGAGTATGTCGAAGAAAGGTTTGCACCTGTCTCCCATTCGCGAGATGAATCTGCTGAGAGCTGCCAGGCTTCCCGCGAGCCTCTGGACCTCCTTCGGGTTTTGAGGGCTACCCATATCCAGTATTGCCCTGATCTTTGAGGGGTTGGCCTCTATCCCCCGTTTGCTGACCAAGTGGCCGAGGAACTTGCCCGACTCCACCCCGAAGTTGCACTTCTTTGGGTTCAGTTTCATGTTGCATTTCCTCAGTATGGTGAATGCTCTGGAGTGGCGGTCGTCCTCGTGCATGGATATTTGATGGTAACCCGCAAATGCGTCCATGAAGGACATCATTTCATGCTCGGCTGTGTTGTCGATCAGATGGTCGATATGAGGCATAGGGAACAAATCCTTGGGGCATGCTTCGTTCAGATCAGTGAAGTCAATGCATATCCTCCACGCCCCGTTGGCTTTCTTGACCAGGACGGCGTTGGAGACCCATTGGGGTTGGTCGGCTTGCATGATTAACTCATTGTCGAGCAGCTTCTTTACTTCCTCGGCCAGTAAGACATATTTTTCTGGTCCGAACTTTCTCTTTTTTTGCGCGACTGGCTTCCTATTGGGGTCGATGTTAAGCCGGTGGCAGGCGACCTTGGGGTCGATTCCCACCATGTCCCCATGGGACCAGGCGAGCACGTCTAGATTTTATTTGAGGAAATCGACCAGCTACCTTCTCAGTTCCGGGGAGATTTTAGAGCCGATTATAACTTCTAGGTCCTGTCGGGTTGGGTCTACGTTGACCCTTTCAAGTTCTTCGTCCGGTGTCGCACGATTTTGATCTTTCCTGGGGTCGTCGATTGCACCTTAGATGATGAACTCACTTGGTTCGGGTCCAAGTCTTGGATCGAAATCCTCGATTATTTGTTCATTTTGGTCGATTTCCATTGGATCGGTTAGGTTCGTTAGGTTCTTTGTGATTTTTTGCATGCTATAATTTAAATGGGGCCGGATATAAATAGAACATCCTCTTGCATCCAACTGATCGCCCTTAACGGTGCCGACCACCCCATCTGAAGTGGGGAATTTTACACAGAAATAATAAGTGGAGGACGCAGCCTCGAATTCATGTTCGAAAGACCTGCCGAGGAACCAGTTGAAGGCCGACGGCAGGTCTATTACAAGGAAATCACAAAGTTTGGTGGCCCTAACGGCCTTATCTACTGAGGAAATTAGTTCCACCGCCAAGCGTATGATCCCGAGGGGCCTCACGGTCGCGTCGCCAAATCTTTTCACCAGGTGCTTGCTTGGATCGAGGTAGCTGTGGTAATCACCGAGCTCGTCAAAAGTCCTTTTGAACAGTATGTTGCAGAATTCCCCGCTATCTACGAGTAGTCGTTTAACCGTTACTCCCATGATTCTTGCCGATATGACCAGGGGATCGGAGTTCGGATACACGACTCCCATCTTGTCCTGTTCGCCGAACTGGATTTGATTGTTCTCTTGTGCGGTCGCGTTAACGGGCAGACATGATTTTACTGCATTGATCATCTCTCTCTGCTCAGCCCACTGTCCTGAGGGGCGACAAGGTATGAATGACTCTTTCCCCGTCGTGCTCCGGCATGGGGGGCGCTTGTCGGCCGTTCCTCTGCCCCCCTTGTTTTTCGTTGTCCTCGGGTAGGGGTGGTGCAGCGTCGTGAGCTTGTTTGCCTTTGTGCTGAGGTTGTCTGATGTGCTCGTCCAGCATCCCGTCTTCGTAGAGTTTCCAGAGCTGCCTCAGGAGGTCGTGGCACTCGCTAGTGTTGTGGCCGACTGCCTCATGGTAGTGGCAATACTTCCCCGGGCTCTGCCTGCCGTCACTTTTTCTGATCGGGAGAGGATCGCCGAGTAGTCTTTTAGACTTAATCTGAGTGAATATGTATCCGGGGGAGACACCAAAAGCTTCTATTAGTTTGACCGACACCGATTCATCAAATGGCTTAAAATTGCCTGGGGTCTTATATTGTCCCAGCTTCTTGCCTGCTTTTGGTGGTATGGACCTTCTTTCCTCACCCATTCTGGCCGCCAGTAGTTCCATAGTGTTGATGATGTCGCTCGCGCGGGTCCTGAACTCGGCGTAAGTCGCTGGATAGTTGGCGATAATGTTTCACCACAATTTCGTAGCCTTTCTTAGCCGGGCAATTGCCCCTAATAGCTTAGCTTCGTCGCCCACTGATTCGTTGTCCAGGATGAGCCGGTCAAACCTTTCGAGGTACGCCCTGTCCGTCTCGTCACTACCCTGCTCAATGTTCGCCAGCCGCTATTTTCCCACGGGCCTGGGGGCCATGGACGCGAAATGTTCCGTGAAGAGTCCACTCAGTTGCTCGAAGGAGTTGATGGATTGGGGGGCGATGGATATGTACCACTTATGCGCGTGCTCCGTCAAAGTGAGGGGGAACAATCGACACATGGTCGCATCAGAGGCCCCTACGGAAGTCATGTATGAATTATACTTGGCGAGGTGCGTCCTTGGATCAGAATCCCCCCCATACCGATCGACTGAAGCGACGTTGATCTTGGCCTGAGTGGGGGCGGCGGCTACGGCTACCCCGAGTGGCGACACCGGAATCGACAAGTTAGCCCCCTGTCTGCCCGGGGTCGACTAGTTGTCCATTCTCTCCTGGAGGGCTCTGACAGTCTGACTCAGGGCGGTGAGCTTGTCTTCGTGCTGGGTCACCCGAGCCCGTTCAGCACGATGGTCGTTGGAGCTGAGCCGGCTTAACGCAGAGATGCGTGGTTCATTCCTGTATTTCTTTTGTTGGTCGCCTGCTTTGAACACGACCATCTGATGGGAGGCCTCATCTTCTGCGGGGGCGCACTTATTATGGGTCCCGTGCCTACCCAGACGATCAAAGATCGAGTTCGGAGCCTGGTTATCTCCTAATCGGTGAAAAACCGAGACTTCACGCCCGTCTGTACGGCAAGCTCCGTTCATCGCTCCTTTTCGGGGAAGGTTGGCCTTTGCGGCAGAGACGACCTGATTGAGGCCGAGTTTTCCTCCCAGTTGGGCTTTTTCCCTGGTGTTCCCTTCGGGGCAGGCGGCTTTGACGATAGGCTGCTGGTCATCGTCCTCGCCAAAGTCCAGGTTACGCTTGCGTAGATAGATCCAGGCGTTCTTCATCTCTTTGGGAGTTTTGAACACTTGAGCCCAGTTTTGCTCATCAGCAGTCCGCTCCTGTAGGGGTCTTGATTCAGAGGATAGGGACACCTCCGCCCCATCGCGAGGATCGGTTTCAAGGCCGGTCATTGGGATGTCGTTTTGCGCCATTGCTCCTTGTGAGTTCTTTATTTTTCCGTGGAACTGGTTGCGTTAGATTCCCACAGACGGCGCCAAATTGTTATAACCGGAATATACACCGATGTATGAACAATCACTCACACAGAACATAATGAACACAAACACAGACACAGATTTGGTGACCCGGTTCGTCAAATCTGACTACGTCCGGGAGCAATACCAAGCCAGGAATTATATTAATATTTCTGCCTAAGAACTAAGTTTTTTCTCCCTCTTCTATGAATAATACATTGTGTATTTATAGGCTACAAGTAGGTTAATTCTCTTCATTGGCCGGAGGACCTCGACCCTCTAGGTTTTCCTCTTGCCAGATAACAAACCCCTCCTTTATCGGCGCCAATCTCGTCCACAGCTGGACTTTCCCTTGATATGCCCCGGATATTCGCCTGCTTAGGTATCACGAGATCTCATGCCATATTCTATCCCGTTATCCGCGGGGCAGTCGTTGGGTACGGGCGACCAGGCTCGGATGGTCGCCCCAGTGGACTTGCTATAACTCGGTTACCGCATCTGGTGGTCGCCCAGGAGTGGTCGCCATGCCGTGGCGCGACCACAACACATTCTAATACATATAGGAGACTAGTACATCTAAATTTGATTTTGAAATGAATTGGAACAAAAAATTAATCTTTCATAAACAAAATTAAATTAAATTTCACAGTTGAGGATAAGAATGAAGCAAAACAGGTCTTATTTTAACAAGAACTGAATATTGGAATTGAATTGAGTAGAAAAATCACAAGAACTGAACATTGGAAATGAGTTGGGCTTGTTGGACGAAAATAGTTTCTCTGTGCTCCGATCTTGACCACTTCTCTTAAATTGCCGGAATTATAACCTTTTCAATTAAAAATAATTTTATAGTCTCCCTCTTGACAGATGTAATCGCCTTCATCTCCATAGTGCCATCATTTCTATTTCTGCTACTTCTCTAGGCGGTTGTTCCGTGACAAATGGCCAGCCTCCAATTTTACCTCCAAAAATCACCTGTCCTTCATCATCGAATCTTGGACGAGCCGTGGCTTCTAAGAACATGACTTTCACAATGAAATTGTTACTTTGACATGATCTGTCGGGATCGTCTTCATTCTCGAGTAAGTAAAACGTTTGATCTTTTTTGGTCATGTAAAACCATTTTTCGTTGATATGCACATAGTTATACATTCCCTTAAACTTAGGATAGTTCAAGACCGTGCCTTCGTCAAGCATCGACAAGCAAAATTCTAGTCGGGCTATTTTGTTTTTCTCCTTCAAATGTGGTTTGATGGCACTTGAGTGACGACGGAACACGCCCTGCTTAAAAAAGACGATACAGTTTTGTGTAGCTAACTCCTAAGGGTATGTTTGTTTCAGGACTCACCTGGATGGACTTAGAACTTTGAAAACCACGTCCCATTATAATTTGAGATTTAAAATTAGACTTCAAAATCATCTCCTATAAAGTACACCTACACCCCTATTTTCCAAAAAATTCAATACAATCACATCACTACTTTTCTCACTGTCAACACAATATAATAATATCACATTAATCATTATTAAATATTGATTTGACATAAAGTAAAATCTCATCCTATCAAAATCTCAAAACAAACACATATTTTTTACTATTCACCAAGACTTTTAAATCTATAGAATCTCGAAGTCATGACTTTCTTCGCACACCTAAATCCCAAAACAAACATACCCTAAAGTATTTGAAAGAGATGTCAGAGTTGTTCGTTTATGCAACTCTATTTCTTGGATCCGACTTAAATCAATCTCAATTCTTTTATGACCACAATTTCTTGTCCTCATTGATGAGACGTCCACATCTATGCCTGGTGGAGTTCTCTTGTGAATTTTCTATATTCTTTGTATTGTTCGCACATTGTACATATTAAACATATCTTGCACCTCTTTCGTCGTGTTCTTTTTCAATTTACCATTGACATTTTTCTCCAATAAAGTGCGGTAAATTGTCCATCGTTCCACATCAGTTAGGACCTTTCTTTTCCTCCCTCGATTATTGCCTATTAACAACGAGGTAAATAAAATGCCTATGAATTCATGATCTTCACAAATAACCGTTGGAAATTGGTTGTAAAATTGGGTGTTGACCCAAATGTTGACCAGATTTCTAGATGATGATCCATTTGTGGAAAATAGAAACAAGTTGCAAATTCATAATCTACGTTTCGAGTAGATTAATTTGATGTATTTATATGCTCAAAACCAATTTCGGGTGAATGAGATTAATATACTAAGTTTGCAATTATTATGGAAAAGTTGAAGGAAATTGTGGGGGAAGAAGGAAATCTCTTCTATCCCACATTGGAAAATTTGGAAGGAAGTTGCTTCCTTATTAATTAACTTGTGGCATGGAAAGTCAATTTGACTAAAGTTTATATGGTGGTGCTACAGTTAGCCCGAAGTGCTAACTTAAAAGAGTCTATTGACTGCACGCGCACGGGCACGCGCACGTCGCACTTATCACATTGGGCGCTTTAGAGGCGCACTTTGCACTTTGCACGTACGCGTCGTCGCGAGTAGTTGAGGAGCCTTTATTTTTCGGAGAAGATAGGCTCGGTCGTGGCTCATGGATGCGGACCGCGGACTCAAGCCCGCTGCACAGGGTTCGCGCGACTCGTGGGATTTGAACCCGGGTCGGCACGATGAACCAGAACAGGAGAGTTCGCGCGTCGCGATCAGCGGGGATCGAACTCGCGATCCCTGGCAGACAGACGCGACCCTTCGTGAGCATCAGACCCGGTTCAAGCACGAGGCTCTGTTCAGTCGAACCGGGTGCAAGAAGGTGAGCTGCCCCATGCGAAGGGGTGCAATCTGGGCTGTTGCATCTAGATCTGATCCAAATGACACGATCGGAGGGCCCAGATTCGTCCTGTCCAGAAAGTAACACCTATTCACCAGAAGACACCACTGTTGGGGTTATACTGGAAAATATGCTTTTTACTTTGTATAACCATACTGAATTTCTTATTTATTTACTGAAATAAATTATTTATCACTGTTGCATTAAATATGATTGAATGTTATATATATTTACTGCATACCTGTTCAATAAATAGTACGTGTTACATTGTAGTTAATTTGGTGATAACAGATTACAGAAGATCAAATTAACAGTTCCTCGTAACTAAATACAGATTCACAACCCAGATGGAAATAAACAATTCATCATCAAAGGTTGAAGTGTAAGGCTCAGATTGACTTGTCTTGACCAAGAGATTACACTAGTACATTAAAGATTTGACTTGTCTTGACCAAGAGATTACACTAGTACATTAAAGATGCGCTGAATAGGACCTACAAGATGATAAATTCTTCAGTACTGAATATAGAAGAATTAGACCTCAGTGGTTCGTTATTTCTTAATCTCCATTCCTTAAATAGGATCGTGTGAAATTAATAACTATTGCTTTGACTTATGATGGGAAGAGAATCAACGTGATTCGATACCTTATATCTTGGGCAATATTATTAGTTACATGACGATTGCTAAGATTTAATATGGAGAATCGTGTGCAAGTACGACTTGCTTGATTTGTCCCCTTGGTGGGCTCAGAAGCTTTATCATACCAAATCTTGCAAGTGAAAATTTATTTCCGGTATGGATAATAATGTTGAGATGTCTTTACTCCAAGGATAAATATATTAATTAATATAGAGATTTTTTAGTGGCTTAATTAATTAGTGGACTAAATAATCTTAAACACGGGAAATAATAACCGGGAGTCATATTATTGTAGCATCGTAATATGGATTAAGATGGATAGTTCAATATTAATTTTATAGTGGAATAAATTAATATTAATGTGCTTGAATAATATTTTGGCTTAATATTAAAGTTTCATAGCCCATTGGAGGTCAAATCTTAATTCTCCTAAAGACCCCTCAAATAGCCCAATTAAAGTCCAATTAATGAAAAGGAGAAGAAAATATTATTGCCCTATTTTTCCAATATTTTCGAAAATATTAAGGAGGGAGAAGAGATTTTCTTGGAAATAATTTTATGGAATAAGTATTCTTGAGATACAAGTTTATCCCATAAATTCAAGATACGTCAAAGATCTTTTTCCTTCCCCATTAATAGGCAATTTTTGAAAATTACTTATAAATAAGGGAGGAGATTTCGTGGAAAATATATTTATGGGAAAATGAATATATTGGATATATTCAAGATTACTTCTTGTACAAGAATTAAAGATCTTGCCATATCTTTTCTAGGGCAAAATTTCGACCACCCCTTATATTATAAATGGGGGATGAATTTTTCATCCCCAATGTAATTCCATGTGTTGGAAAAATTAGAAATCCACAAAGGTGGTGGTATATATTTTAGTTTTCTCCTTTATTAAAATCGTTCGTGAGAATCCTTCCACCGGATTACGTTCGTGGACGTGAGACATATTTGAGAAGGCACTTTGGGTTGATCTATCGTCTCAACGGTTGTCTCTACAAGAGGTATGTAATCTCGTAACTCCTAAATTCCGCATACTTAGGATTTACGTGAATTACGTGTACGCATGTTGTTGTTGCTTATTGTTGGGGTTATACGTTAAAGTATGTTTTTACTTGTATAACCTATGTATTAAACACTTATTTACTTAAATAAATTATTTATCACTGTTGTTTTAAATATGATTGAATGTTATATATATTTATTGCAAACCGTTCATAGCACGCGTTACATTGTAGTTAACGTGGTGATACCAGATCACAGAAGATCACGTTAACAGTGCCTTGTAAACGAGTGCGTGTTTCACAACTTAGATAGATCCGAACAATCTATTGGTAGAAGTTGATGTGTAAGGCTCAGATTGACTTGTCTTGACCAAGAGATTACACTAGTGCATTCGATGCGCTGAAGCGGACCTGCAGAGAGGATAAACTCATTCGCACTGACTTAAGGGATGAAGAGTTAGACCTCAATGGTTGTTGATTTCTTAATCTCTGTCACTTAATAAGGACTGTTTGCAATTAGTAGTTATTGCTTTAACTTATAAATGAGAAGAGAATCATTGCGACTTCGATACCCTATATCTTGGACAATAATATTAATTGCACGATAGTTACTAAATTAATACAGATGGGGTTTGGTGTCAGATTTCTTAGTGTAACGTGAAAAATTGAAAGGGCGTAATAAAATACATATGAAAGGGGTGAAAATGATATAAATAAAAAGAGGCAAGGGTAAATAGGTCAATAAATAATTTCCAAACCCAAGGCTCTTTTTAAAATAGTATGGATAATCATCCCTTTTCATTTTTTTGGAGATTTTATTTAATATATTCATAATTAATTCAATAATACTTTAGAAAAAACAGATCTTTGGTAATTAGAAAGCTAATGAATTTAATTGATTGAACTAAAAAAGGAAATGGACGAAATCATTGATCAGTAAAAAGATACTATAGACAAAGTTTAGTATGAAAATTTTTATACATGAAAAAACTTTCATTTACAACTAAATTCTGTAATCGGTGAAGGTAATACAAAATTGAGTGGTTTATGGTTCACTCGACCCAAGCGATTCATGGTTCACCCAGCCCGAATAGGTCATAATTTAGGGTTCATTATTTAGTATTTAAGGTGTAGATGATTGATTTAGGATAATTTTATAGATTTTCATACATGAAAATTTTCACACTAGACCTACTCATAAAATAAACGGCACATATTAAAAATTAAGAAATAGAGTAGATGATTGAGATGTAAAATTATAGAATTTCATATATAACACTTCACATAATTGTAGTATTTCAAAATAGAGCATTTATATGAAAAGTATATAGGGGATTAATTTCATGTAAAGTGCTAAAATGATAATATAAAAAAAAATCAAATAGTGAAATTGATTGCTCAGTTTAATCTGAATCAGTATTCAATTTTGTATAACCAAATTAAATTATAACAAATTATACTTTTGGGTTTTTTTTTTTTTTTTTTTGACAGGTCTTTTGGGCTTTTTATTAGTACAGAATGAGCATATTAGTATTTATTTTATGTAATGATAAGGCTTCTTGTATAAGTTTGATAAAGCAGGAGCCGCCGCCTCCACCTGCACCCACCTCGCATCGCCCTTTTTGCATCATGGCCAGCCCGCTCCCGCCGCCGCCTCCCCGAAGGCTGATCAGGCCGCCGTCGCCTCCCCGCAGTTTGTTAGACAATGACTACTTGTGGAAATATGAATATCATCCACGTATGTATTTTATTTCCTCTATACTCTACTCTCTATTACTTTTCTTCCCTCCCCTACATTTGGCATATTATATTTATTTGTCTTGTTTTTTTCTTTCTCTTCTCAGATAGGGATGATAGTTTTGTTCCAGAAAAAAATTTAAAGCAAAGTTCACTCAATTGGAGGAAAATTATGAAATAGATTTATACTCTAAGATTGCTGGGCTGATAGCTGCTCCATCTGTTGTGTGTGTAAAATGTTATTCAGGTCAGTAAACTTGGATTTGATTTGTATTGTATTGTATTGTATTGTATTGTATTGTATTGTATTGTATTGTATTGTATTGTATTGTATTGTATTGTATTGTATTGTATTGTATTGTATTGTATTGTATTGTATTGTATTGTATTGTATTGTATTGTATTGTATTGTATGGTAGATACAACACAAAACTAAATAATATAGAATATCCTTATTATTATTGCAGACAACAATGAGATTCGGTGTTGTTCTGGTTTTATCATGGAGTGTGCTAAGTTTGAAAGTGACGGCGGCTACGAGTGCATAATCATGACTTCGTCCACCCTATTGAGAAAGGATCACAATGTGAATTCCCTGTTGGATAGCTTGAAGGTGTGTAATGATATAATCTTTTATTCATTATGTTCGTCTATTGTAGTTTTGTTATAATCCACCATTCAAATTGAATATATTTATTGGAATTGCACTCCACATCACAATTTAATAACTAAGGATGAGTAAAGTAGACACAGTATGATGGTTTTATCATAGTACTAGGTTTGTGACACTTATTCATGACTTCGTCCAATTTATTATTCTAATACAATAATTCCCTCCTCCTGTGTAATGATCTGTTATTCATTATTTCGTCTATTTCCTTTTGTTATAATCCACCATTCAAATGATAATTGGAATTGCAAATTGCTTTAAGACCAATGAGTAAAGTAGACAGTAAAAGTACAGGTGTGACACTTATTCCTCGCTTTCTTATTCTAATACTAAGTCGTCCTCCTCTCCCTCTGTTACTATTTCCACTTCCTCCCCGTAAAAACAGAGCTTCTTTTTTGGCTGCCATCTCCTGTGGTGTCAGCCTCTTAATAAGGTATTTCATCAAAGTTGATATTTCTTCCCTTTTGTTTTGTCACAACTGATACTACAAGCTGGGACATAATATTTTAGCAGTTTTTTCTAGTTATTCTTCTATTTTTGCATTTCATGAGTTTGTTACTCAAGAAGCATTCCGCACATTTCATGAAGTAAGTGTGTCTTTCATTTTGTTGCTTTTCCAAGTTGCAACTCGTTTTTGGTTAGAGTTGTTAGGAGTACAAGGTCGCAAACACGTTTCTGTATTTGAGCAAGTATATATATGATCGCGTGTTTTGATGATAATACAAATACATTCTCTTTCTTCCCCTGAATCCACTCCTCTTTCTCAGTTTTCTCTACAGTTCTTACTCAATTTTTACATGTTTATCATTTGTCTATTCTCTTTTGCAGTTGGTGGTGGTTCTATCAAATCAAAAACAATATCAAGTTGATCTTCTGGTTCATGATTTTCACTATAACCTCGCGGCCTTAACACTTAAAGTGGACCATCCGTTGAAAGCCTCAAAATTGAGGTATTTGGATGATAGACCGGGATCAGCGCTTGAGTTTCAATCGCATCCATATACTGATCGCCTTAGATTGGTACATGGGATTAAAGTGTTAGCGCTTGGCCGCAGCTGTTGTCATAGGAGTGGTATCATGGTTGCGCCCGGTTTATACAGGTTTATTTTATAAATATGTATTAATTTTATGTGAAATTTTCACTTTGCTTTTAATTATAATATTCTCATACACATATATATATTGTTCGTTGTAGTACTAAGCGATGTGATTCCGACTGCAAAGAGCTGCTCATGTCCACCAATATAATTGCAAAGGTTTTTCTCTTTACATGTACAAATTCACTCATTATTCGCAATTGATTGTTGAAGAAGTAATGGTGAGATTTTATTTTGTTACGTCTTTCTAGTATAGGCACATCAACTTTTAATGGAAAAAGTTTATTCCAACACCGGATATGATATTATTTGTGGAAACATTTTAAACTCGTGTTTTCTGATTTGATAGTGCGGCATTGGAGGACCTTGTATGATCAATCTAAACTCTGAAGTCATCGGAGTCAATTTTTTTGATATAGGTTCCACCCCTTTTCTTCCGATCAACACTGTGTCTAGATGGTGGTCCCATTTCAAGGAAAATAGGTAACTTACTCAACGTCTCGTCATCTCAAGTCAAAGTTATATATTTCTTAATAAAAATTTATGAATCTCTTTTCAATTAGTGAGAACCTTTGTTTTGTCTTTTTATGATATTTTCATGTATTACGCAAGGTTATGTTCTGCTCTTCGTAGTACTGAAATTGGCATAGTAAATAAAATCTAACAAATGGATGGTCAACTGGATTAATGAAACAGGGTCAACTGTCGACCTTGGATTGGAGCAGGAATTCGTAATCTAAAGACTGTTGAACTGCGTATGCTTCAGAATCTCGAAAATGGTGTTGTTGATGAGGTACGTATCAGTTAATCTTTTCATTTTTCATGTTAGTCCGAATAAACAACCTATAAAAACATTAAAAAGAATTCATCTCCGCTTAACTGTGTATCAGATCACTCCGCATTCTCCAGCTGATTCTGCCAAAATGCTTGTTGGGGACTTTATAGTTGAATTTGATGGGAAAGTGGTTCATAGTGCTTTGCAGGTATATTGCATTTAAATATTCATTCTTGTATTACCTACTGGAGGACAATATAGGAGAAGGCTGGAAAATAGTTGTATATATATTTTTTCTCATTCCATTTTAGGTGATGATAAAATTTGAATTAATTTATATTGAGTAATAGAACTCTGATGTATATGTGATATGCAACTTTAGTCTGAATAATGGCAAGCCCCACTTATGTAATTATACTATATGTTGTTGGGAGGTTTGAACTTTAAAAGTAGTACAGTTGTATAATATTGGAAATTATCAAGTGACAATCTTGTTTAGTTCAGCAGTATGATTTATAATGCTAGTCAACACTTATAATTTAGTGGATGCCATAATTTGTCTTGGTAGATTGAAACCAACAGTGTCTCAGGAAACACTAAACTTGTGCTATATCATCATCTTCATTTTTCACCGCCAGTTTTTCGACCTACTCTGGGATAAGGTTGACAAATCAGCACTGTTGGTCGTGATGAGAAGAACAACCGATTCTCCTATTCATTTGCCTATTACGGTTGCTAATATTAGTGGTGATCAGTTTAATTGGTTAGTCTTGATTTTTGTTGAATTGAACATGAATAATTTCTTGAGCTGATATTGTTTCTTGATTCTGCAGTTGGCCGCTTCCAGGAGGCGATATGTGATGATTGCTTGCTTGTTGATTTCGTAAATATTTTGAGATGACAAGAATTGGTTTTTGCAGTTCTTTTTTGGGGGGTTAAGCTTAAGCAGGTGTAATTAATTAGCCAATCTGTTGCTTGTACTCGTGCAAGTGATTAAGTATTCTGTATTTTGCAGATCAGATCTAGATGTGATACTCATGCTTGATGTATACTCTTACTTAATTCACCAAGCTTGTAGTTAAATCTTATAATTATAATTCTTATTTTTTTGCTGGTCTCTAGATTTGGATACTTGTTGAACTTTTATGAGGTTGCTTTAGACTTTTTTTATTATTAATTAGTACTATGAGGTTGCTTGAGACTTCATTTTAAAATCGTGCATCCTTAATCAAGTATGGAGTGCACGGTGCTCCTAGTTCATACAAGATTTAACTTTTTTAGTATTAGTTAGTAGTTATCTTTGAAGACTTCTTTTCTTGGGGTTGGATAGCATGCCACGTGCTAATTGATTGGTAAATAAAAAAATTCTAATTTAAAAGGGGTCACATGCACCTCAAACTCCAATTTTTAAAAAAAATGAAAAATTTCAAGAAAAAACGACTAAAATTGATACTACTTCTTACTAAATCTAAAAGATAAAAAGCTATAGTATTTAAAGTGGAATGACCCTTTGTTGTAGGGCTAGTTTTAAAGATTTTACCTAAGTTGTAGGACTAGCTTTTTTTTTTTTTTTTTTTTTTCGAAAGTCAAAAGGCTTAAGTTATTCCATTGCACGAATAATTATTCAATAGGAGTCCAACCACAAAATCCGGTGGATCATCCCAAATATGAGGGCTCTCAAACGAATGAGAAGTTTGAGCAAACGCGTGAACCAATGCATTGACTTCCTACTTAACAAACAGACCAACAAATCCGGATTACTCGAAAGAATACTTTTGCAACTATGAATATAATCCCCAAATGTTGAATCCAACACTTGTGAAGAAGAAATAGCATACACAACCAATTTAGCATCCCCTCAACCTTTATCCTTCCCAAATTCAATTACGCCACCCACGAAAGAGCCTCAGCAAAACTCATGGCTTCACCCACTTCTACATTCACATATCCCGGGAAAGTGACCGTTCAACCGGCTAAGAACTCACCATTATTATTCCGCAATACCATTCCAACTCCCGTCTGAAAATGCTCATTGAAGGAAGCAGCGTCAACATTAATTTTAAATTCCCCATGCACCGGAGGGTGCCAAGACCCATACCCCACAGAAGCTTTTGGAACACAACAAGGAGCTCGAAGCTCACGCCATTCTGCCAGCAACGTACACGCACAGCTCCAACGGGCGATCTATTGCTCCCCTCCCATAATTTTGAATTTCTTTCTTTCTAGACTTGCCAAATGATAACAACAAAAAGTAGGCCCATCACTTCTTGCTACCAATCGCAAAAGCGAATCCTTGAGAGACTCTATATGATAAATTGCTTCATCTAGAATATTCCACAAATTAGCCTCATGCCAACAGACCACCACAAACGGACATTCTGTGAAAAATACCATGAAGTTTCAGTACTCTCTCCACAGAGAACACACCCAATTTCATTTGTGATTCTTTTCAATCGAAGATTAGTCATGTTGGGCAATCAATCACGACTAATCCTCCAAACACAATCCTTCACTTTTGGCGGAGCTTTCAACCTCCATAAATTATTCCAATCTCCCTCAATTTCAAGGGACGGATCAAAAGCTAAAGATGTAGCCAATTTATAACCAGACTTTACAGAATAACGACCATCCCTACTAAAATGTCATATTTGTTTGTCATGATAACCCATTGGAGCCACAGGAATTCGTAAAACTTTAATAGTATCATCAACATAAAAAATACCCTCAATAAGCTCCCTATTCCACATTGATGTACCGGCACAAGCAACTCTGGCACCCTCAACGTTTCTAGCTCGGACAAGTGCGGTGTTTGAATATAAAATTTATTATCATAATTTAGCCAAGCATCCCTCCAAACCGACACATTCTCCCCACTACCAATCTTCCAATGTACTCCCCTTCTCACCAAATCTTGAGCCACCATAATGCTGGTCCAAGTATAACTTGGGTTGCTTCCAATTTTTGCGGCCAAAAAATCTTTTTTTGGGTTTGGATAGCATGCCACGTGCTAATTGATTGGTAAATAAAAAATTCGTAATTTGAAGGGGTCACATGCACCTCAAACTTCAATTTAAAAAAAAAATAAAAAAAAATGAAAATTTTCAAGAAAAAAATGATTAAAATTGATACTTCTTACTAAAACTCAAATAAAAAATTATAGTATTTAAAGTGGAATGACCCTTAGTTGTAGGGCTAGTTATAAAGATTTACCCTAAGTTGCAGGAATAGTTTTAAAAATTATTATTGACAATGAAATATCTATCCACATTGAAATTTGAGGTAGTCTACCGGCACTACAAAAAAGAGGGGGGTTTAACGACGGTTTTAGCGACGGTTATAACCGTCGCAAAAGAAGGTAGCGATGGCTTTGGCGACAGTTTTGTAACCATCAGGAAACCGAGGGTCGCTAAGATTTAGCGACGGTTTTTTCATAACCGTCGCTAATTAGCGACGACTTTTTACCGTCGCCAAATAGCAATGGGTTTGGCGACAAAAATATGGGTCTGGACCCGGGTCGGAACAACCGTCGCTAAACCATCGTTACACCTTCGAAAATATAGCGACGGTTTAGCGACGACTGACTTCTATCGCTAGTAGCGATCGTTGGTGTTCGTCGTTATATCGTGAATTTTCGAGAAAAAAAATGGCTCACGGTGGTTCGAACTTGGGCCCGGGGGGTGCCCGGGTGGGCACCGAACCACCCGAATCACGGACCATGTCAAACCCAACCATCAAGCATCTCATATATAAGCCTCCAAGGCGGGACCTTGGGCGCTTGAGTAGGGATCAATTCCGCTCGGACACTTGCTTTCTTGTGTATACTTAATGAAATTAATTATATATGTCCTAAAAATAGTTTTTTTTAGTAATTTTTTTTAATTCTTTATTTCAATTATCTTATTTATTAATTCAATCACATTTTTATATAATAATTTTTTTATATAAATTAAAATTATATTATATTATATTATATTAAATGTATATTTTTTACTTATTTTTTTTAAAAAATATACTTTTCTATTTAAACAAGCAATACTTTTCCTTCTAAACAAATAATACTTCTCTATCTAAATAAGTAATATTTTTCTATTTAAACAAGTAATATTTTTCGTCTAATCAAGTTATACTTTTTTATTTAAACAAGTTATACTTTTCTATTTAAACAAGCAATACTTTTTTATTTAAACAAGTTATATATACTTTTCTATTTAAACAAGTAATACTTTTCAATTTAAACAAGTTGTTCTTTTCTATGTAAACAAGTAATACTTTTCTATTTAAACAAGTTATATATACTTTTCTATTTAAACAAATAATACTTTTACATTTAAACAAGTAATTCTTTTCTATCTAAACAAGTTATATATACTTTTCTATGTAAACAAGTAATACTTTTCTATTTAAACAAGTTATATATATTTTTCTATCTAAACAAGTTATATATACTTTTCTATCTAAACAAGTAATACTTTTCTATTTAAACAAGTAATAATTTTCTATTTAAACAAGTTATATATACTTTTCTATTTAAACAAGTTGTACTTTTCTATGTAAACAAGTTATTTTCTATTTAAACAAGTTATATATACTTTTCTATTTAAATAAGTAATACTTTTCTATCCAAAACAAGTTATATATACTTTTCTATGTAAACAAGTAATACTTTTCTATTTAAACAAGTTATATATACTTTTCTATCTAAACAAGTAATACTTTTCTATTTAAACAAGTAATACTTTTCTATTTAAACAAGTTATATATACTTTTCTATTTAAACAAGTAATACTTTTCATCTAATCAAGTTATACTTTTCTATTTAAACAAGTAATATTTTTCTATTTAAACAAGTAATACTTTTCATCTAATCAAGTTATACTTTTCTATTTAAACAAGTAATACTTTTCTATTTAAACAAGTAATACTTTTAATCTAATTAAGTTATACTTTTCTATTTAAACAAGTAATACTTTTCTATTTAAACAAGTAATACTTTTCTACTTAAACAAATAATAATTTTCATCTAATCAAGTTATACTTTTCTATTTAAACAAGTAATACTTTTCTATTTAAACAAGTTATACTTTTCATCTAATCAAGTTATACTTTTCTATTTAAACAAGTAATATTTTTCATCTAATCAAGTTATACTTTTCTATTTAAACAAGTAATACTTTGTTGGGGAATTAATTGCCCGGATCTATTCTGGATGAATATTTAAATACAAATTTAATTCTAACAATTATTACTAGCATGAATTAATCCTATATTAATTCAAATAATAATCCAACAATAAATCATGCATATAAACAAGTCACATAAATCCTACGCATGCGGAATCGCTAGGAGTTTATGTGAACTAACCTCTTGGAGTGACAACCGTTGAGAAGATGGATATCCCGTTCACACGAACAAACCCAAAGAGCCTTCTCAAGTATTTCCTCGTCCTTGTTCAACAATCTGGTGGAAGGATGCTCGCGAACAATTAACAAAAGGATAAATTAAATTATGTTTCACCACCTTTGTGGATTTTTAATTTTTCCAACACATGGAATTGCATTGGGGATGAAACATTCACCCCTTATCTATAGAGAGGGTGGTGGTCGAAAATTTTGGGAAAAATAATATGGGAAAATCTTTTTCTTGATCTTCAAGAAATCTTGAATATATCTCATATATTCTTTTCTCCATAGTTAAAATATTCCACAAAAATCCCACATTCTCTTGTTATGGAATTTTTCGAAAATAAGGAGTAGAAAAACCAAGATTTAGATATTCTTGAATTTATGAGATATTCTTGTATTCCAAGAATACATATCTTCCATAATATCTTTTCAAGAAAATCAAGAAAATCTTTTCTTCCTTATATATTCATAATTTTCGAAATTACCTAATAAATAACCAAGTTGGAGGTTTCTTGAATTTAATGAGATAAACTTGTATTCCAAGAATATTTATCCTCATTCCATAACAAAATTCAAAGAAAATCTTTCTCCCCTTTTTATTTATTATTTTCGAAAATAATTAGGAAAATTAGGCAACAATAATTTATTTTATTTTAAACACATTTTTCAGTTATTGGACTTTATCTTTGGGCTACTTGAGGGGCCTTTAGGAGAATTAAAATTGGACCTTCCAATGGACCTTGAATTTCCAATATTGAGCCACAATATTATTCAAGCCCATAAATATTAATTAATCTCACTACATAATTAATATTACATTATCCATCTTAACCCACATTACTGTTAATATGACTCCCGATTATTATTTCCCGTATTTAAGATTATCCAATCCATTAATTAATTTAAGCCACTGAAATAGCTCCACATTAATTAATATCTCTTTCCTTGTAGTAAGGTCAACTCAACATTATTATCCATACCGGAAACTAATTCCACTTGCAAGATTTGATATGATAAAATTTCTGAGCCCACCAAGGGGACAAATCAAGCAAGACGTACTTGCACACGATTCTCCATATTAAATCATAACAATCGTCATGTAACTAATAATATTACCCAAAACACAAAGTATTGAATCGCATTGATTCTCTACCCAACATGAATCAAAGAAATAGTTATTAATTCCACACGATCCTATTTAAGGGACGGTGATTAAGAAATAACTAACCACTGAGGTCTAATTCTTCTATATTCAGTCATGAAGAATTTATCCTCATGTAGGTCCTATTTAGCGCATCATAATGCACTAGTGCAATCTCTTGGTCAAGACAAATCAATCTGAGCCTTACACTTCAACTTTTCACGATGGATTGTTCATTTCCATCTGGGTTGTGAATTCTGTACTTTGGTTACAAGGGACTGTTAATTTAATCTTCTGTGATCTGGTATCACTAAATTAACTACAATGTAACACATACTATTTATTGAACATGTATGCAGTAAATATATGTAACATTCAATCATATTTAAAGCAACAGTGATAAATAATTTATTTCAGCAAATAAGACAGAAATTCAGTTTGGTTATACAAAGTAAACACATACTTTCTATTTAAACAAGTAATACTTTTCTATTTAAACAAGTATTACTTTTCTATTTAAAAAAGTAATACTTTTCCATTTAAACAAGTTATATATAATTTTCTATGTAAACAAGTAATACTTTTCTATTTAAACAAGTTATATATACATTTCTATCTAAATAAGTAATACTTTTCTATTTAAACAAGTTATATATACTTTTCTATTTAAACAAGTAATACTTTTCTATTTAAACAAGTAATATTTTTCATCTAATCAAATTATACTTTTCTATTTAAACAAGTAATACTTTTCTACTTAAACAAGTAATACTTTTCATCTAATCAAGTTATACTTTTCTATTTAAACAAGTAATACTTTTCTATTTAAACAAGTAATACTTTTCTATCTAAACAAGTTATATATATATTTTTCTATGTAAACAAGTAATACTTTTCTATTTAAACAAGTTATATATAATTTTCTATGTAAACAAGTAATACTTAAATCTAAAAAAAACAACAAATATAACATACATAAATAAATATTATACATAAACGATAAATAAACGATAAACATTATACATACATAAAACAAGAAAAAAAATAGAGTTTCATAAACGAAAATTTAAACGAAAAAAAAGTGTCGCCTTGTGAATATTAATAAAAAAAAATAGAGTTTCATAAACGGTTGAGATAATAATCATCCCCATCATCCCCCAAATTAGCAGTAAAAAGAAAATTAGGATCGAAAGTGATTTCATCATCGCCACCGCCACCACCTCTGCCACCGTCATCTCTGAACCCGATCACGCTGCCACTGCCACCACCACCGCTGCCACCACCACCGTCGCCTCTACCACCGCCGCCAACACGACCAATGACCAGGCCACCTGAACCACGACCGCCAACCGCCACCGCCACCTAATCCATCGTCCTTGAAATTAATGTTGTCGAGGAAAAAATCTGGTGAGCAAACTATTTGAACGGCCAGAGCGGATGCAAGCCGCTGCCACTTCCGTTGATTTTCTTCTCTGAGCTCGGCCGTCACCGCCTCTCTAATCTGCTTCAAATTGTCTCAAGCGCCGCCATGCGGCGATAATGGTGCCAAGAAACAGAGGTCTGAGACGAGTACGGTTGTGTCTCTGCGATCAGGGCGGAAGACAACCTACCATACTCTAGTACCCACTGTCTATTGATGTCGGCCTCCTCCACATAGATCTGATTCAAATTAATTGTAGAAGCTGGTGGATTTGAACATGACGGTTCACCCACATGGGCCTGGCTGGCAGCTTCGACCCTGTCTCGCACCGCTCTCTGTAAAAATTAAATATTATAATTAAGATCAGTTGTAATAATTACGAAATACAACATTAATTACTTACGTGCACGTGGGTGATGCGGCTATAGGTGGAGGTTCTCGTATCCTCTTCGTAGGGATGGCCGAGTGCCAATGTCTCAAGAGCGTTTAGAGGGCGTCAGAGCCGTAGTTCCTATAAACAAATAAAAGTATTAATATTAATTATGAACTTAATTATTGTACAATTAAATAAATTATATTACTTACTGATGGTCCCGATTTGAAAACCCAATTTTGCGCGTGCGGAAGCAAACATTTCATGAGATGCATATAAAAACAGGGGTGAAGGAATGGTGATTACATATTTTTCTCTTTTTGAACTCATGTGTTGTGTTTTGTTTATAATCGAATGCTTATGACAATATAAGAACATAAAGCAGTAAATAACACAATAATGTATAGTGGTTCGGAGGCTCAAGCTCCTACATCCACTCTCCCTGCTCTAGGAAATTCCTTCCAATCGACTTATCACCCTCTCGGGTTCGCCTCTAGATATTTAACGAGCTCTCACTCAAACGGACTTATCACCCTCTTCGGGATTGCCTACTGAGATGTTTACCGGGTTCACACTCCAACGGGACTTATCACCCCTCACTGGGATTGCCTACCCTCCCTTTCGGGATTGCTAGATGTTTACCGAGTTCACACTCACCTACAAACTTAACCGACTGATTTGGGTAAGGTTTGTTTGGTTTCCAACTATGATGAGATTTTCCCTTACATTTGTTTAGCCTCAATGCTAAGGTTGGGAAAATCTCTCTAAGCTTAGGATACATCGTGAGTTGCTTAGATTGGGTTCTAGAACACTCTTGAATATATGTGTGTATTTCTTGCTCAGTGTTCTATGGTGGGAATGCTTGATGATTTGGCTTGATGGATATTTCACGCATTTTTCCACACAGAATTATGAAGGAAGAACTTGTATTTATAGTGTGGATTTGAATGTTACCGTTGGATGGAGTCACATTCAAATCCATACTATTCTGTAGCTTTTTGCAGCTTTTCCAGGCTGGTTGTCTTCCTCTCATTGGTCCACGTCAGCTGATTCTAACGGTTATATTCCTCAGATTTCTTGCCTTGGAATCATTCAGGATTCTCTGAGTCTCAGTGTCTTCAGTTCCATCTGAGCCTTCAGGTCTGTTTGAGCCTTCAGGTCTGTCTGAGCCTTCAGGTCTATCTGAGCCTTCAGGTCTATCTGAGCCTTCAGCTGACTTCTCTTCAGCGGACCTTGTCGATCAGTATATCGACACTTTCAGTGGCCGAGTTCGATTCTCTGAATTCGGACATTCGACCTTCAGTCACTTTTGACTCAAAGCTATCGATTTAACTTTGCACGATCGATCGATTTCAGTGATCGGATCAATACATCTTCAGATCAACGTCTCGAGGATAGCGTCAGTCGATTACATTAGGTTTAGCATATCGGTTTAGCACATCCGATCTCAATCACGTCTCGATCTTGATCATCCGCTCATCTTCATATCCGATCTCGATCATATCCGATCTCGACCCGATCTCATCTAACTCGCCTTTTCCGATCTGAACCTTCTCTTACGATCTTCCCGGTTGGTTTTCTTTCGATCGAACACATGCGCTCTTCCGATCACCATATCAGTCCGTTCAGTCATCGATCGGTCATCTGGTCATCGATCTTCGATCGGTGGGCTTAACTTTTTTCTTTTTTCGATTTTGTTCATTTCATAAGTTAACTCCTAACTCATTTTACTCATCGATCTTGATCGGTCGTCTCTATGACCTCGTCGATCTCGATCATCTACGCCGTTTTCGTGAGTTCCCCCTCAATTTGTTCTCTCGTTCCCCCTCAACTTGTTATCTGTAGATTAACTTCAAAAACACAAGTTGATAATGTTTTGGCATAATTCATCAAAACTAAAATATCCCAACAATTTCCCTCTTTTTGATAATGACGCCAAAACATTAGAATATATGCATTTTTAAAGGAACATGTTTTCTTTTAAAAAAATCAGTTCTGGTGGTTACTTTAAAATCAGTGAACCGTTTGAACACCTACTCTGATACCAATTGATGGTATCAGATCGGAGATGGGTTTTAAAAATTGATCAGTTCAGGCGATCACTTTGAAAATAACGATCTGTTGAACTCCCCGCTCTGATACCAATTGATGGTCCCGATTTGAAAACCCAATTTTGCGCGTGCGGAAGCAAACATTTCATGAGATGCATATAAAAACAGGGGTGAAGGAATGGTGATTACAGATTTTTCTCTTTTTGAACTCATGTGTTGTGTTTTGCTTATAATCGAATGCTTATGACAATATAAGAACATAAAGCAGTAAATAACATAATAATGTATAGTGGTTCGGAGGCTCAAGCTCCTACATCCACTCTCCCTGTTCCTAGGGAAATTCCTTCCAACTGGACTTATCACCCTCTCGGGTTCGCCTCTAGATATTTAACGAGCTCTCACTCAAATGGGACTTATCACCCTCTTCGGGATTGCCTACAGATGTTTACCGAGTTCACACTCCAACGGGACTTATCACCCTCACTCGGGATTGCCTACCCTCCCTTTCGGGATTGCTAGATGTTTACCGAGTTCACACTCACCTACAAACTTAACCGACTGATTTGGGTAAGGTTTGTTTGGTTTCCAACTATGGTGAGATTTTCCCTTACATTTGTTTAGCCTCAATGCTAAGGTTGGGAAAATCTCTCTAAGCTTAGGATACATCGTGAGTTGCTTAGATTGGGTTCTAGAACACTCTTTGAATATATGCGTGTATTTCTTGCTCAGTGTTCTATGGTGGGAATGCTTGATGATTTGGCTTGATGGATGTTTCACGCATTTTTCCACACAGAATTATGAAGGAAGAACTTGTATTTATAGTGTGGATTTGAATATTCTGGATTGGATGGAGTCACATTCAAATCCATACTATTACTATAAACTTTGCGGCTTTTCCATTTGGTTGTCTTCCTCTCATTGGTCCACGTCAGCTGATTCTAACGGCTATATTCCTCAGATTTCTTGCCTTGGAATCATTCAGGATTCTCTAAGTCTCAGTGTCTTCAGTTCCATCTGAGCCTTCAGGTCTGTTTGAGCCTTCAGGTCTGTCTGAGCCTTCAGGTCTATATGAGCCTTCAGTCTATCCGAGCCTTGACCGACTTCTTCTTCAGTGGACCTTATACGATCGGTATCTTGACACTCGGTGACCGAGTTCGGTTCTTTGGTCGGACATTCGACCTTCAGTCACTTTTGACTTCGAGTATCGATTTCTTCTTTTTGATCACGATCGGCTTCGGTGATCGGATCAACACATCTTCAGATCAACATCTCAGGATAGCATCAGGTCAATACATTAGGTTTAGCATATCAGTTTAGCACATCTGATCTCAATCACGTCTGATCTTGATCATTTGCTCATCTTCATATCTGATCTCGATCATGTCGATCTCGACGGTCTCATCCGCTTCCTTCCGATCTGCAAACCTTCTTTTGATCTTCCGGTCGGTTTCTTTTCGATCACTTTGCGCTCTTCCGATCACCATATCAGTCCGTTCCGGTCATCCGATCAGTTCATCCGGTCATCGATCTTCGATCACCGGCTTAGCTTTTCTTCTTCGATTTTGTTAAATTTCGTCGCTTAACTCCGGAACTCATTTTACTCATCCATCTTGATCGGATCTGTCGCTCTGCGACCTCGTCGATCTCGATCATCTACGCCCGATTTCGTGAGTTCCCCTCAATTTGTTCTCGTTCCCCCTCAACTTGTTATCTGTAGATTAACTTCAAAAACACAAGTTGATAATGTTTTGGCATAATTCATCAAAACTAAAATATCCCAACACTTACTTCCGCCATGCGGTGCTCCAGAATCAACCGGGATCAGGCCTTGTGCACAGCGACACCCCTATCCCCTCCTTGCTGGCTCAGCGATTTTGGCGATTCTTCTGGCATATCTCCTGGTATGCGGGATCGCTATAAACCGCCACAATTGACTCCCATACGCCTGGGTCCAGGTCATTCGTCATATCCAACCCTTCATCCCTCCACCCGGCATGCCACTTGTAGAGCATGTTCTTGTACCGGACTTGGTCAAGATTAGAGAATGACTTGTAGAAATCGGCCGGTTTATTACCATCCCCCCACTTCATCTGTTTCTGCATTTCATTAACACAAACTTTATTAAATTTATATATAATATTATATATATATATATATATATATATATATATTAAATTTAAAATAAGTAATCAATTATTGTACGTACCCTAAACTCATCGAAGTAGAGTTGGCTAGGGATGGCAATGGGCGGGTTTTAACCCAAACCCGGCACGAATCTGCCCCGGATGGGGCGGGTTAAACCCGGTCAAACGAGTTACGGGGCGGGTTAAAACCCGGTCAAACAAAAACCCGTCGAATGCGGGGCGGGTCGTGGTATTAGGCAAACCCGACCCGTATATATATATATATATATATATTATATTAAATGTATTAAGTAATAATGCAATAGTAGTTTAATAAGATAACAATACTATAATAAGAAAAAATAGTATAATAAGATGTCTATTTTGATGAGGTATGTTTGATTAATGAATAATGAGTAACTGTAGTCCCTTTTGTGCTCTCTTTAATGTGAGATTGATTATGATATTATGTATTTTTTGTTTGTTTTAATTTGATGATTATAGTTTATGTTTTATTTTTTAGGAACGATATGTATTTAAAAATGACATGTATGAAATTAGGAGTACAAATTAAAAATAAAGGAAAAACAAAATTAAATATGCGGGGCGGGTTAAACCCGCCGGGTTCATGGGGGGGCGGGTAGAGCGGGTCCAAAAAACCCAGCGGGACGGGTTTCAGGTTAGGGAAAAAAATGGTGGGGCGGGTTACGGGTTTAGCCAAACCCGCCCCGTTGCCATCCCTAGAGTTGGCGTTGTTCTTCAGACACACCTTTCCAACTGTGGGCCCCCATTGCAATTCCAACTCGCAAGATGGAGTTGGTGGTTAGAGTGGAAGCCTCATGACCGGGTATGATGCTGAAACATATTAAAAAATTAATAAGTATAATTAACAATTAATTTTATAACTAAACAAATTAATAAGTAAGTAAAAATTATAACTTACTTTCCCTGACTCAGATCGATCGCCAATCAAGCAGTGGGGGCTGAGCCACGATGAATAGAGGTCGAGCCTGAGCTCGACCCCGCTGGAGATGACCCTGCCGGGCGGTTGCTGTGAGCTGGACCCACATCTGCCGGATGTGTTCAGGTTCACCGTCGGTCTAAGGACCCTCTTCTTCCTGGTGCTCAGAGGAATTGACTCGTCGCTCCGACCACCACCTCTGCCTCGACCATTGCCGCTGCCGCGACCACTGTCATTGCCACGTCCACCTTGACTAGTACTCATCTGCATTATATAAAACATATTCATTATATTTTTTAATAACAATTTAATTAACCAACCAACAAATTTCGACAGAGTCTCGACTAACAAATTTCAATTCTAATTAATTCCCAACACATCGACTAACAATCTAACCAATCAAATAATTTGACATAAATTAATTAATTTAAATAATTAATTAAAATCGCGCCTAAATTTCGACAGAACTTTGACTGTATTATTATATATTCATCCTAGTCAACCATCAATCTAATAATTCTAACCAAATTAACATATACATATATCACATAATTATAAAACAATTCTAACCATCCTAGTCAACCATCAATCTAACAATTCTAGCCATTTTATCACACACACACACACACACACACACACACACACATATATATATATATATATATATATATATATATATATATATCACATAATTATAAAATATCCTAATCAACCAAACTAATCTAACATGCATATACGTAATTGAAATGAATATACGTAATTGACTAATTAAACTAAAATGCATATATATATATATATATATATATATATAAACGTATGTACGTATATAAAACGAGAAAATAAACGGTTAAAAATTAGAAAAAATACCGTCAAACGGAAGAATCTGACGGATGCGAAAGTTTTCCATGTGCAACCTAATGCTCGGGATTGGCGACAACGAATTCATTTATCACGGCACGGCGGTGGACGGACTATTTGCGGAAAAATCGCGTCAGAATGCTGAACTTGCAGGTTATATAATTGGAATTTAGCGATGGATACTTAATATCTGTCGCTACTAGCGACGGACAAAAACCATCGCTATATTCAAAAACCCATCGCTAAACTCGGCCTGGGCGGTGGTCCAAATGTTGGGGTTATACTGGAAAGTATGTTTTTACTTTGTATAACCAAACTGAATTTCTGTCTTATTTACTGAAATAAATTATTTATCACTGATGCTTTAAATATCATTGAATGTTACATATATTTATTTGCATAACTTTCAATAAATAAGATACGTGTTACATTGTAGTTAATTTAGTGATACCGGATCACAAAAGATTAAATTAATAGCCTCCTTGTAACCAAAAAGTACACCATTCACGACCTAGATGGAAATGAACAATCCATCGTGAAAAGGTTGAAGTGTAAGGCTCGGATTGGCTTGTCTTGACCAAGAGATTACACTAGTGCATGACCGATGCTTTTGAATAGGACCTCCACAGAGGAGGACAAATTCTTCAAAGACCTTTGAACTAGGAAGAATTAGACCTCGAATGGTTCGTTATTTCTTAATCTTAGCCCCTTAAATAGGATCGCGTGTGGTTAGTAATTATTGCTTTGACTTATTACGGGTAGAGAATCAACGAGATTCAATACTTTATATCTTGGGCAATATTATTGGTCACATGCGATTGCTAAGATTTAATCTGAAGAATCGTGTTGCAAGTATGCTTTGTTCGATTTGCCCCCTTGGGAGGTTCATAAGATTTATCATACCAAATCTTGCAAGTGGAACTAGTTTCCGGTATGGATAATAATGTTGAACCGTTCCTTAACCAAGGACAAAAGATATTAATTAATGGAAAGCTATTTCAGTTGATTGAATTAATTAATGGGCTAGATAATCTTAAACACGGGAAATAATAACCCAGAGTCAGATATTAAAGATAATATGGGTTAAGATGGATAGTGCAATATTAATTATGTAGTGGGATTAATTAATATTTATGGGCTTGAATAATATTGTGGCTCAATATTGATAATTCAAGATCCATTGGAAGATCCAATCTTAATTCTCCTAAAGGCCCCTCAAGTAGCCCAAACATAAAGTCCAATAACTGAAAAAGATGTTTAAAAATAAAATAAATTTTGTTGCCTATTTTTCCTAAATTTTCTAAAATAATAAATAAAGAGGGAGAAAGATTTTCTTTGAATCTTGTTATGGAATGTAGATAAGTATTCTTGGAATACAAGATTATCTCATTAAATTCAAGAAATCTCCCACTTGGCTATTTATTAAGAAATTTTCGAAAACTTTGAATAAATAAGGAGAGGAAAGATTTTCTTGATTTTCTTGGAAAGATATTATGCAAGATATGTATTCTTGGAATACAAGAATATCTCATAAATTCAAGAAGATCAAAATCTTGGATTCCACTCCTTATTAATTTCGAAATTTCCATAACAAAGAGGAGTTGAGATTTTTGTGGAATATTTTAAATATGGAGAAAAGAATATATTGGATATATTCAAGATTTCTTGGAGATCAAGAAAAGATTTTCCCATCTTATTTTTCCACCTAAAATTCGACCAACACTCCCTCTATAAATAGGGGATGAGTATTTCATCCCCAGGGTAATTCCATGTGTTGGAAAAATTAGAAATCCACAAAGGTGGTTCAACAAATAATTTATTTTCCCTTTTGTTAATTGTTCGCGAGTTTCCTTCCACCGGATTGACGAGCAAGGGCTAAGGAATACTTGGGAAGGCTTTTTGGTGTGTTCTTATCAACCGAGTCCATTGCCATTCCAAACAGGTTAGTTCACGTAAACCCATAGCAATTCCGCATGCGTAGAATTTACGTGAACTATTTATATGCATGATTTGTTGTTGAATTATTATTTGAATTAATATAGGATTGATTCATGCTAGTAATAATTGTTAGAATTAAATTTGTATTTAAATATTGATCCCGAATAGATCCGGGCAATTAATTCCCCAACAACTGGTATCAGAGCCTCGGTTTCGGGCTCTGAATTTTAAATTGTAATTTAATTCATTTTCATTAAATTTGAAATTGGATTGTAGAATTGCTAGATCTTTTTTCCAGGTATCCAATTGTCATGGAATTTAATGTGTTGATTTATGCATGCATATAAATTGTGGTTTTTAATTCTATTCGTTCGAATTCGTTTTGCCTCGTGAGAAAATCCACGAGTAGATTAAGATTTATTTGATTTGTTCAATATAATAGACTAGTCTAGATCTAGGTTTATTTATTTTTTGTAAATAAATTGTAACCGGATCGAAAACGGAGGCGGAGACGAAGAATTAAAAGATAGATCGAGCCTGGGTTTCGGCGTGCATTACCGTCCAACATTCAAAACGTGTCGCCGTGCGGAGGTAATTCATTTTTCATTAAATTTGATCTTAGTTGTAGAATTAACAATTGGATAATTTGAAATTTTAGACGGCGTTTCTTCAAAATCAAGTCAAGATGGATTAAATGTGTTTGCATGATAATTACCCAATGAAAAATCTCACCTTCAAAAATTACTAAGTATGTTTAAATAATTAATTAACAATTTTATTCCGGATAATAAACTTGAATTAATTTTGACCTCCATGATTTATTTATTTGTGGATTCTTTTGGAGAAATTCCCCCCACGGGACGGCCAAAAGATGGATTTCACATGAATAAATTCCTAATGGATGATTGTGGGTTATTATTAGTGGCGACGATGACCCTCCCCACGAGGCTCGTTCAAAGCGAAGTAATAATTTTGTATTTAATCATGGTTATTACTTAGGTATAAAATTGATATGCATATACTTCCCCGAAGTCCCTGTCAATTTTATATTGGTCAAATGAAATAACTATTAATCCTGGATATTAAAGGTTTATAAATCGCTTTTTCTTGTTTGTAACACCTTTTGAATGTGTTTAAATAATGACCCACCCCACGTGGCTTATTTAAACTGTTTTGAGATGTTGGCTGATGCATGTTTATATTTTTTTGAGATTTTAATATGAAACATGTGATCGAATTTTGTGATATATTTGTGCTTATGCATATTATTATTTATTTCAGTTCATCATGTCGCAACCTTTTAATCCACTGTTATATTCACTCAAAGAACACCAATTAACTGGTGATAACTATGTTGTTTGGAAACGGAATATGAGTTTTGTCTTACCTGCACAAGAACATCATTAGGTTCTTGATGTACCCAAGCCCCGTATGCCTACTGATGGATCAACTGATGCGGAAAGGCACTTGTATAATATTTGGGAGCAGGCCAATGAACCCATGAAACGTGTAATCTTGACTTCACTGTCTGATGATTTGAGACACATTCATGAAGGTGTTGAGTCTGCCGCAAAATTATCAAAGTCTTGAAGAAATGTTTTTAACAAAAGACCGCATGATCAATCGGTTTAAAAATGACGACGTGTCAAAGCTAAAGATGGCCGAGGAACACCCGTAGGGAGCACATTCTCGAATAAAAACCCATTTTGATAAACTTGCTTATCTCGGTACTAAGTATTGTGATGAGACTCAAATCGAATTTCTTTTGCTAACTCTTCCAAGGTGCTTTGGGTTTTATCAGTAGTTTTGTGATGAGTAATCACATGTTTACTATGGACACTCTACAAGAAGCCTTGAGAAAAATAGAGAAGCATTTAGGAAAGAAAGATTTAAGCATTGGTGACCAAAAGTCTTTTCTCAAGATCTAGGCCAATGGAAGGCAAGACTCAAGAAAAGGAAAAGTGGTCGATCCAAAGCAAACTCATCACTAAGAAAAGTAAGAGAAAGAAAGCTAGCTGGATGGGTGTCAAGAAAGTACCAAAAGGAAAATGTTTTAACTGCGGTGAAAAGGGACATCGGAGGGCAGCCTGTTCCAAACCCAAAAGGAATGGAAAGAAAGGTAATTCTCACGCACTAGTTGTTGAAACTTGCTTAGCGGCGTATGCCTCCCATTTATGGGTGGTGGATACGGGGTCCACTGATCATGTTTGTTTCACTTAACAGGGGTTCAAGAGGACCCGGCAACTTAGTGGCAGTGAGATCCTCATCACACTGGGCAATGCTACTTAGAGTGGCAAAATGAAGCGATGGGAGAAGTGCACCCGCTTTTTTAAAGACGTAGTTTTAATTTTAAGAGATGTTCTTTACGTTCCTAGTTTTAGAAAGAATTTAATTTCGGTTTCTAAACTTTACCATGATGGATATTCGGTTACTTTTGATAAAGTTGTTACCATTTCTCTTTATGATAAATTTATCTGTCATGGAACGTTGTCGAATAATCTCTATACAATTAACTGTGCATACCACTCATGAAATGCATCCTATAACACATCAACTCCGATAAAAGAAAACGTTCATCAAACGTGAACGAGACACTTCTATAGCATCTAAGATTGGGACATATTAATCCAAAGAGGATCCAAAGGTTGGTAGAAAACGGTTCACCGGAGTCTCTCCAAGTTGAACCAATTCCAACCTGCGAATCATGTTTGGAGGGTAAAATGACCAAGAGGGCATTCGGAGCCAAGGGGAATAGAGCCAAAGAAGTGTTAGAAATCGTTCACATAGACGTATGTGGTCCAATGTCAATCAAAGCAAGAGGAGGTTATGTTGGGAAATTTATAGTTTTGATGAAAGTTCCAAAAACACATGTAATAGGACCAGTCAGACCTGTTAGCTGACTGATGTTTACATTACTGCTATAGGAAACCAGTTGATAATAATTGTATAGAAAAAAATCGATGTAATAGATAGGTCACATATTGAGGGGGAACTCAATATGTAAAGGTCGATTCTGAAGAATCGGAAGAAAGTTATCCCGACGGGCGAACGTTAAACCCGAATCGGAAGATCGGATCGAATCGATCTAGTCGGATAACTTCGGTAAGTCGGCTCAAACCTCGAATACTTAGAAGATCGATGACTTCCGTAAGATCGGAATCGTAAGACCTACATCAGCCGGAAGCTAAGTCAACAGCGCCAGAAGACTTATCGGTAGATGATCGATTCGGATCGATTCAAGTCACCATAAGATGAAAAACCGATGTTTCATCTTATCATACGTCCCGCGATCTAAACAAGAAGAATACCAACCTTAGTTGGAGGAACAACACCGCAAAGCAAGGCTTTCATCCAATAAGGAAAAACACGTATGAACAGAGCCGATATCATGGGATTCGATGTTGCTTTCTCAAACGGCTATAAAATACACATTCACGCTTTCATGCCGTCTCAAGACGCCACATCAAGCCCGCAAGTTCATTTAAAATAGCCCGAGATTCAAATTGCTCTCCAACGGCTCTTTGATCTCAAGGTCTATAAATATGGGATCACACTTCGTGAGTGAAACACGAAATGCTTGGACAAACAACATAATCAAGAAGCTCAAACTATAGTCGATTTCGCATCGAAGAACACTACAACAAGCTTATTTTATATTGTGTTCATCCCATAAGTTCTTAGCAAGAAATCTTTTCATCTAGCTTTTTAGTCGCTTGTACGCAAGGAAAGATTTCATAGTTGGAACCTCAACAATCTTACCCAAACCCCAAGTTAGGATAAGTTGTTTAGCAAGATTTCGATCTGGGTTTCTAAGATTGATTTAAGGATCGGTTGAGTGAGAACTCTTAAAACATCTGCTTGGTGTCTTGTGTTGGACTAACACACTAAACTAAGTCCATTGGTTAAGTCGGTTAAGTTGGTGCCCTTGTGAAAGGGAAGAGTGGACGTAGGATTGTGTTTTTTCGCTTTGATTAATCGCTTCTCTCACATCGCACAATCTTAAAGCAAGATACATTCTAAGTTAAGATCGAGATAGCACCAAGCTTCCGATCCGATCGACCAAATTTCATCATCCGATTAAAAAGATAAAACTTGGAATCGATTTATAAAACCGGGTTTTTCACACGGTAAAACTTAAGCTTGACACATCGCTTAATTAGTTACCGAATCGATCCGCTTTTCGAAGAAGTTGGTTATCGCACTTTCATTCGACTTTCTGCTCTCACACCGACCCTGACGAAAAGTTTTTCGAAGTCTATTCACCCTCCCTCTAGACTTCGCCTCACTTAACCCGCTCGACCTACAAGTGGTATCGAGCGGTTGGTTCTTCCGACCAATCGACTACGTGTCATTGTGGTCAATCGAATATCTTGAAAAACCGCTTTTAAAAAACTCATTCATTTTCCAAAATCACTTCGGCGCGATGGATAACACGTCCGGATGTATCATGATCTCAGAAGTTCTCAATCGATGAGTATGCTTGATTGGCCATATATATGTCCAACCATCTAGGCTCGATCGGTGGGCGTAATGATGGAAGTCATCGAGAGACCCATCATCATTTACTACGACAATCCCGCAATGGAGGAGATCCGCATTTTCCCATGAAGTCTTGTGCGAAAAAGCCCAAACGATGGACACGTAAGAAAGAAAAATCGCATACTCGGACACCATTGCAAGACATATCATCATGAAGACAATGGATAAGGTCACCAAAGAAAAGATTAAGTATCTCAAATCATGCGAAAGCAATGTGGGGATACTCCGCCGAGATCTGCGAGGAAATGAATAGATAAAAAACAATTGCCTTTCTTCAACTGAATTGAAGTTCGAAAAACAAGATCTTTGCCAACTAAAACCATCAACGAACTCGATGGAAGAATTACAATGTCTATAAACAAGCTTCGAGAACTTGGTAGAGATGTCCGATAAAGATATCAACTATAAGATCCTAAGGTCTCTCACCAAGAAGTGGGACATGAAGGTCACGGTAATCAAAGATTGCCGTGACATTTCAAGAATGAAACCTAGTAGCTTGTTCTTAAGTCTTAAAGCTCACGAAGTTCACCCGATTGAAAGAGGTCAAGTTTATGAAGACGAGGTCCCCTTTGAAACCTCGACTTCAAAATCAGTTAACTTTCAAGCAACCAAGAGAACAAAGGCCAATGAACCCATTGGAAATATATTAAGTCAAAGGCGACAGATCGCTTTGCTTACCGCGAAGCTTGAGAAGTCGAACATACAACTTGGTAAGTATCGGCATTTTATAAGACTATCAACATAGTTTTAGGACGAGATAGGAGATCGCATAATAGATCTCCGAAAGAACTTGATCCGATGATCGGAGGATCACAGAGATGAAAAGGGAAAGAGATAGTCGATTTTTTAGGAAGAGATAACCAATCGATAGAAGAAACTCGACTACTATCGAAAAGGGAAATCACCCGACAGGGTCATACAGACGCATGAGTGATTCACCCGGAAGGAAAGGAACGTGGATCCGTGGAGCGTGCTTCAATCGTGAAGTTGTGTCACTATAGCATGACCGCCTGCACTGACGCCGGCAGAGGGAAGAAAAGAGGAACAAGAGAGAGCAACGCTTATAGAGACGTAAGAGCCATGGTTCTTTCGTCACGGAATTTACGATTCTATCTCCGCCTCCGGGACTCCGGATACTCCTCTCCAGAAAGACTTCGCCGATCAAGCGAAAGGCTTGTTCTATGAAAATGAAGATCCGATATTCTCGTCAGACGATGATGAACTCTTTGATGGCCAGGGAGGACCCGGTCGAGGTAACCTCCAAACCCGCTTGCTTCGCTTCTACACCGCTATTATTAGCACACCCGGCCGGGAGATCGACCTGACTCTACTCGGAAGCAATTGCTTGAAGATCTCTCCAATGCAAGAGAAACTTATGCTATTGTGGAAGCCGAGAATGATAAGTGAGGACCGAAATAATCAGACTTTGTCAAGAAAATGATCTCGGAAAAGCCTCACGAACTTAGATCACCGAAAACCGCCGAATAACGAGGAATTTAAAATTCTCGGTTAAAGCTTCGATCGGAAGCAGATCAAAGATCGAGATGGAAATTAACAGACAAAAAGTCGATGACTTCAAAATCTTGCAAGCAAAATTCGATGAGTTATTCCGAATGCATGAAAGTCCTAAATCCTCCGAGGATAATCTGTGTAAGAAAATAGATGTTTTTTTCAAAATCATCTCAAACCGCTTAAAGACATGAACGCCTATTTTCGAGTAAAGATTGATAAGGAGGGACTTGGCTATGAGAAAACCCTCCACATCCTCAAAAGCCCCGATCGATTCATCTCGAGAAAGGTGTAATCGCATTTTCAAAAAGATACACCAAAAGCTAAACTTGTATCTAATAGGGGTAAGAGACCAATGAGCGAGTGTAAAGGCAAGTGTCTAACCGTAAAGGAACGAAATGGACCCCAACCGGTAAAGCATCACCGAGAATCAACGGAAGAACCCGCTTTTTCCGAAGAGACCTCAACTGATCAATGATCGAAATCGAGAAGACAACCTACAAAAGGAAGTCTAATCGAGACCCAATCAAGGTCAACGCCTAATAAGCATGCTTCGTAAACCTGCGAAAACCATCTATGCGAAAAGGATATGAATCTTTTGATGGTAGCGGTCGTATCTACCCCTATAGTCGAAATTTAGGTCACGCACCTTGAACCACACCGGATAAAAAAAAAGAAGACAAACCGAAAAGTTAAATCATAAGTCTTCTAAGTCATCCAAGGTTCACACAAGTAATCATACAAATCGAAAGATATGAGGATAAGTATGATTATGTTGACAGTATGGGAGACAAATCGGGCCTTCGACCGACCGATCACCATAGAAGTGCTCGCTTGTATGGATCCCCAAATCAAAACCTAACCCCTCAGGACCCAATCCAAAGGGGTACCTAAAGCCCTGATCCGATTGCGAGTTTAAGCGGAGGGTCCGCCAACAAAGGAGGTGTGCAAGCAACTATCCGGTACATCGATAGTGGATGCTCAAGGCACATGACAGAAGAAAAAATCGATTCCTACATAGAAATGAAAAGGCCGCTGCGTGTGCTCTTCGGTGATGATAACTTTGGTTATACCAAAGGTTCGAACAAGAGAATGATGATGTACAAATGGCCTGGAGTCTCATGTCGAAGGTCCGAAGCACAACCTATTATCGGTTTCACAATTGCGACAATTCATTCAAATGTTGAGTTCTCGGCCGATCAATGCACTATCAAAAATCGAGTCACTCAAATGATTTTTGCTAATCGGTTCAAGAAAAGGGGACGATCTACCGCGGTGATTGGAACAAATTGTCCAAGAAATCGTGCTGATTGTTAAGAGTTCCAAAAGTAGCGATTGGCTCTGGCACAAAAAGAATGAGCCATCCTAACTTTAAAACTCTTAATAAGATAGCTAGGATGTCTCTAGTGGAAGGACTTCCGAATGAAGTGTTCTCAAAGGATCGGACATGTTCTCGCATGTCGGAAGGGAAAACAGTCAAAGCTTCATTCAAAGGAATTTCCATCAACCCGATCCATATCTTCATCAAATGCTTCATATGGATCTGTTTGGACCGGTTACGGTCGATCTCAAACGACGCCAAATACACTCTGTAATCGTGGATGACTATTCCAAGTTTACGGGTTATATTCTTACATAAGAAGAATGAGGCGACAACCAAGATACCATATGAAGATTACAAAATGAGAAGGGTGTCGTAGTAAAAAAATCGAGATAAAAGGCATTTACCACTCCTTTATTCTTTATTTTTGCTCTAAGTTTGGTATCTGACATGAAACTAAATTTATAATGGAGTAGCAATCGGAGGAATGAACTCTCAAAGAAGTTGCCGAACAATGTTAATAACATATACCAAACCGCTTTTTGGGCGTATAATCAACACCGCATGCCATACGCGGTAAGATGTCTCACGACTAAGGCTCACAAAACACCACATGAACTATGGAAGGGTAGAAAACCTCGTGTTTTTTACTTCCATGTTTTTGAGTCTGAAGTGTTCATACAAACAATGGAAAAGTCGCTTTTGAGGCCAAGTCCTATATTTCTAGGGTATTCCTCATCTAACAAAGCCTTCGGGTCTACAACAAACGAACCCTAGTTGTGGAAGAAACACCCCATGTAGCCTTTGATGAAGCATCTTCGATCAAGAGAAATCTCTCCGTAACAAAAAGTGCACGATCTACCGTAACACGATATTCGGAAAATGGATCGGTAACGATCAAGGAAAAAGGATCGTAAATCAGATCAATTTTCATTCCGCATCTAGGTGATTCACCCGGATCAATCGATCCTAAGGTACGAACAATTTGTCGATGAAAAAAGTCGATTCACCGAGACAGAAGAATCAACCATCCGGCCTGGGGAACTTCGAAGTTCTCCGCGACGGACATCGAAGACATGATGATTCCAACATCACCGAGACTTGTTCTTATCAAGTGGACCATAACCTCTGACCACTCCCAATCACTAGTAATAAGATTTTATCGAAACGGACGATGTTCTCAAATCCGACGCGCCATCGGAATGAAGGACTGGATAACCAAATATCCAACCGATTCGATAATCGGAGACCCGCTCGATAAAATTAAAACTAGACATCGATTGGTGAAAGTGCCATGTATTGTCATTATCCGTCTATGAAGGAACCAACTACAATAGAGGAAGCATTACAAGACCTTAAAGGGATTCTAGCCATGCAGGGAGAGTCGAAAAGGTTAAAGAGAGAAATGAAGTATATGGGAACTAGTAGACGCATCGGTCATCAAGACGTAATTGACACGAAATGGATCTTCAAGAACAAGAGAGATGAGAAAAAATGTTATCACCAGAAATAAGGCAAGACTTGTTGCTAAGGGTATTCACAATCGAAGAATTGATTACGATGAGACCTTTGCGACCGCCGCCGCCTTTGAAGCCATTAAATATTTTAAACTTATGCTTCCCACGAGAGGGTTCAACCCGATGGACGTAAAGAGTGCTTTCTTAAGCGGGGTACTAATGAGGAAGTTTATGTCGAACAACCTCCGTTTTTGAAAAGGGCAACCAAGTGTATCGCTTTAAGAAAAGCTCTTTATAACGAAACAGTTCCATGAGCACGGTATGATACACTCTCTCGATTCTTGATCGAAAAGTGGGTTCACTAAAGGAATAATTAGATTTAACCTTATTCGGAATAGAAGATGGAAAAGATATTCGATGGTTGGATTCGATCGACATCATCTTCGGATCTCCTAACAAGAACTATGTGAAAGATTCAAAGAACCGATGCAAGGGAAATTCGAGATGTCCATGATGGGTCGATGAATTACTTTCTGAGTCTCCAAGTTAAACAAAGTACGAAGGGATATTCATCTCGCCAAAATTTAGGAATCTATCGGCTAAGTTTGGAGTTCAAAATAGTAAAGGAAGCCAAAATTCCTATGATGACCGGATTCAAGATGGATCCAGATAAAATTTCGAAAACAAATCGGAAGGAATATAGGGCTCTCATTGATCTCTATTATACCCGATTTGCCAAAGGGACCGGATATCACTTTTTTGAAGAGGCGTGTATGTCAAGATTTCAAGCAAATCCAAATGATCACCACACAGAAAGCGGGTAGCGGATTTTAAGTATCTGAAGGAACCATAAACCTTGGTTTATTCTACCCATCGATGATAATCTAGAAACTTAGTGGGTATTCGATTCGATTATGGAGGTTGCAAGATCGACAAAATCAACCTCGGAACATGTCGTTCTTAGGAAGAAAACCGATCTCGGGTTTTCAAAGAAGCGGACATCGATTCTGCGGCATCAACAATCAAGCGAAATATATGGTCGAGGAAAGCCGTTGTTCCCAATTCGCTCGATCGGCGGGTGATTACAACATTATAGCTAAGAACGTGCCTATATTCATGCCAGATGTAATAGTCTTGTTGCAATCACTTAATCCGGGTTCTACATACAAGATGCAAGCATGTGGATGTCGAACACCACTTCATAAGAGATCACGTTGAAAAGAAGAATATCGAATGGAAAAGCATTCATCTTCGATATACGTATAATGATATTCTAACCAAGCCACTAAAGATCAGATTCGAGATTTATGCAATGAAATTTAGAACTTCAGATCTTGGAGAAATGTCACCAAAATGTTTGATGGAATGTTCTCCGTTGGTTAAGAGACTAACCAGGATCGAGAGAAATCAGTTGAGTTTGGTATCTTAATCGATCTCAAGAGATATAAGCAAAAATCGATCGGACTTACACGCTACGGATCCAAAGGAATCGATCGATTTTAGTTTATCGATTTAAAGTCTATCGGTTTAAAGGAACTGATCGATTCAAGGTTTATCGATTTAAGAAAATGCTCGGTTTAAAGGATTATCTCATTAAATCAATTTTGGTTATAGTATTTCTTTGTGATTCGTTTTAAATTATATTCAACAAGCAAGATTCGAGATTAAGAGCTAACAATCGCATAAGAAAGGTGAATTTACACAACGATGAAATAATGTAACTTTTCATTGATAAAAACCCAAAGGTGAGGTTACATTACGAGTTACAAGTACAAGAAGACCCGAGGTCAAGACATAAATGTTAACCAAAATCCTAAACCTAGAAACCCTAAACCTTCATCCAAACCCAAACCCTAACTCATTGGTTAAGTGTTAAAGAAGGAAGAGAGAGATTTTTTTAAACTCACGCTCATTTTTCCCCACTTAACGGTGAGGGGGCTTGAAAGAATCCCATTTGGACTCTCCAAGTGAAGCCGAGAGCGGCATTGATAGGATTACTAAGCCAGGAGCCTAAAAAAGAGTAATAAGGGCTCTCCAAATTTAAATGGAGCACGTGTGCCAAATAGTTGGTCGTCCGATCTCATGGGCACATGTTGATATTTTATACCGCACCAAGTCGATGGTTCTGGTTACGTATCCAGATAGACCGCAAGGTGCATACGGTCGAGAAGTGTCTTCCTCGGTTGCAACAAAGAGATCCGCCCACGGTGGTAGAGAAGCTTTGTAATCGTATGTGAAATCGAAGATGATGAAGAAAATGCGGATAAGGGATGCAAAGGGTTGATTTGAGAAGGTGAAACCATATAAAAGGGTGTAAAAGTGTTTTAGGAAGTCTCACCGAAACAAGGGTTCACCAAGATACATGTTTCTTACAAAAGAAGATAAGTATGGTGAATGGGTGATGTTGTGTAAAACATTGGTCCAATTTATAGAGGCCAAGCAAGGATGCAAATGCAATTCTCATTTCAAGAAGCCTATCCGAGAAATTTGCATCAAAAGGACAGAGTGTAGAAATCACGCCACCGATAATTGGATAAATTTACGGTTGATTGACATATCGAGAGATTCGCATTTATATTTACGCATGTCAATCACGCCTACTTGGGAATAGAAGCTACTACTCTAGACTAAGTTTTGGGATTATCCCAAGAATTGGCTTAACTCAAAAAGAATCGGAGGAGGTCAACCAAAAATCGATTACTTACGAGCATGATCGATGAGAGAGATCACCGAGCTTGAAACTCCAATAAATCGATATATCATAAAATTATGTTCGGTTGAAGGGGGAACTTCAACCCATCAAGGAGGATCAAAAGGAAATCGACGATTCGAGGCAAGATCGCCTAAGCTCAAGTTTCAACAAATCGATGCTGTTGGAAGATCGGTTGAAAAAGGATCGATTAGGAAATTTCTTAAGGCTTAGGCGTATGATTAAGATCAACAAGTGGAATCAACATTGACAAGTAATATTGACCGATTACAATATCACCAACCAGATCACGATCTCTTTTCTCTTGTTCTTTACTTATTTATCGGATCGTATCGATATTATTTGCCTTTACCGCACCCATTATCCTTGTGGCGTGTGCTCTGCAAATCATTTAATGCGGACGTAAGGTACATGTATTAACCGCTACTTGATCGTGCTTTTTTAAATCCAAAAGTTTTGTGTACGCGTTTTTTCCCCTCACTACGATCAAAACCGCTAACTGAGCGTATAATCTTTTCAAAACGATTGATCTTCAAAAATCTTGTCTTATTGTACCCTCCCGCCTATATAAGATTCATCAAACCCTACCGAGTTTTTCTCGCTTCACAAACTTGCATTACTTTCAATTGAAAAACTTCAAATTTTCTACGTTTTAAAACGATTTCTTAAAGTTCAAAATCTTCTCGAAAAATTTGAATCGGTAATATTTTCTTTTTAAGCTTAATGATGAATCTTTCTTTCCGTTAAAAACTTTGTTTTCAAAAGTTGTTTTTTTTTGAATTTTTGCTTCATTGCCTTTTGTTTTCCGCGGTATGATATTGATATTGATTATGCACAAATTTAATAGTCTATCTCACCATGTAGATGGCCACTTCATGGACTAGGAAAGATCATGTGCAACTATCTTGAATCGGCCAACGAAGATCTTTGAGGATAAGTTCGTTTCGGTTTGGAACCACTGAGGATTCTCGGAATCCATGGAGGTGGAACAAATTCGAAGAAGGCCGGGGCCGAAACATATTGCTCACTTTGCAATCCGGTGATGCAGATATGAAGATTACAATTCTTGCGGAAATTTGAGTGTGAATCTGAAAAAAAACCGAGCCAGAGATTTAACCTCGCCGGAGAAGAAATCAGATCGACAAATACATCACTCAAATGCTTCGGCTACAAAAGGGCGAATCCAAAGAAAGCTCTTAAGAGAGGCAGAAAACATCGAGTTTTCATCGAATGCTCAAAAGAAAGTCCATACATCGAATCGATCATGGGAATCTCATTTAGCCCGGATGTCTCACATCAAATCATGGCGAAGAATAATTGATGGGGCTTCGAAACATCAATATTTGCTCCAAGAACACGAAAAAATTTGGAGTCAATTCGAAAGGTCTTCTTCTGAAAAAAGAAATCGGCCAAAGGTTGCATTATATTGAAGGACAAATCGTTTGTATCTCTAAATGCCTTCTTCATCAACTTCAGTTATATATGGAGCCAACGATGACGAAAGAGCCCGGCTCAACAAAAAAGAAAAAGGAAAGAGCAAAAAAGTTATAAATCCACACCAGCCGCTCCTGTAAAAAAAAATCTAAATGAAGGCTCGGGGAGAAGAGGCCAAAAGAAAGCTACCATGACTCTAGTATGAGTCTTATTTTGCGAGGGCTCGTAGTCGACATAAATCTATTCCATCAACCTCATTCACCGGGACTAAAGACGCCGAAAGATGTAAAAATCGTGAACTTCCAAACCACCGGTCGAACCAATCGGGCATGGCTTCAAGCACAAATTCCACATCTCATCCAATCAGAATGACGGATAATTCATATCCGGATCAAACAAAGACCATCATTCCCGGATTACTACTAAGAATTGAACGAGATTGATGAGATGTATCCACAACTACGATCCTACTATCGAGAAGAAGTCATGGAGATCCTCACCGAGACATCTCGAAAAAGCTTCTGTGATCTTATTTTACTTGTTGAAAAGGTGCGGATGAGTTCGCAGATTTTGACTTCGATATGGCTTCACCAGCCGGAGCTCATATCCGGCAAACTGTGAAAGCTCGATCCATGGAAGTTGGAATTGAAGAAGAAAAGCCGAGACTTCGGAAGCTCGACAAATGTCCTATGGAGAATCAAAAAGTGAACCGGTGTCGCAGCTTCACGACCAACCACCGGCAATAAACAATCAACCTGAATAAGTGATGGATCCAATTCCTACATCTCAAATCACCACCGATCAACCCGGGAGATCAGATCTTGTCTCAAAGATCTCCCCGAAAAGAAGAGATTGAGGAGTGGTAGTCTCGAGACAAATCGGTCTCAAACAAATCAAGCAATCAGAGATCGGGCTCCCCAATCCATGACCACCACTTGCTTACAAAATCGGGCTGATGACAAGTCAAACAGATCAAAATCAATCTTCTTTTTTCCCGACGCCATCGAGAAAAAGGGCTCGATCGTAAGAGAAATTTGACAAAATGATTTTGGACACTGGAAACCGCCAAGAAAGAATGGACATAAATGCTCGTAATCTAATGAAACCCACAAGTTTATCCGCTAATGATCTAAATCGGGCATTGTCGGTCCAACTTTGGGTCTCGACTTCCCACTCAATCTTTTTTGATCAAACCAAAAGGGAAGGATCCAAAACCAACCGACACATCGGAAGATAAGACCCATGGACAAAGCTCAATTGCAAAAAAAGGTCAATCTTTGACATCAAAATCGGAGATAGAAAGTCACCGATAGTCGGCTGGTGATAAGGAGCTAGGAAAGAGCGTATGGTATCAAGAAGAAAGAAGGACGAAAAATCGGCACAAGGCGGGTTGAAATGAAGTTCAAATCAAGGGCTAAGAAAGGATTGATGGAAAATCGCACCGTAACCTCGGTTACCAAAGAAAGAGTCGGCCGAGATCATACCAAAAACTGCCGACACGCCAAGAGGTTTGAGGAATGGAATAAGATCGTAAGTGAATGGCTTCTTGATGCCTTTGTCCTTGATCTTGTTCCAAAAGAAGTTAATCACCGGATGATGAGTTCCTCAACCGGTTCTGAATAAATATCCGGACTTTCAAGTATCTGGAAAATGAGGCCAAGCTTATAAATGTAAAGATATCTCGCCAAGAGTATGATCTGTTAATATACTCGAAGAAGGCGGATGGCTCGTTTGATGATGGCATTTGAGAGATTCTACTTTGACATCTTGAGCAAATCGCATATAACCGATCAAGTCATAACCGATGTCAAATGGAAACTCTATCAGTTTTCAACGTTCCACAAGACCAAAGAGAAATGCCGAAAGGATCTGAGCCCAAGGAGTGAAGAATCGAAGACGCGTCAGGGATCACCGCTTTTAAATTCAAAACTTTTACGATGTAACATGTATTCAACATATCTAATGAAAAGTTTATTTTTCTCGATCCCAAGACAAAATCTCTTTTGTCTTTTCCGACTTTTTCTTTTAATCGTTCTATACTTATCAATTGTTTGGTTTTCTCGGTGTTTTGGTTTCATCAAAAAGGGAAATTGTTGGGAAATTTATAGTTTTTGATGAAAGTTCCAAAAACACATGTAATAGGACCATCGGACACATTAGGTGATGTTTACATTATTGCTATAGGAGACCAAATTGATAATAATTGTATAGAAAAACCGATGTAATAGATAGGTCACATATTGAGGGGAACTCAATATGTAAAGGTCGATCCGAAGAATCGGAAGAAAGTTCGATATCCGAATGAGCGAGCGTTAAACCGAACGGAAGATCGATCGAATCGATCTAGTCGGATAACTCGGTGAAGTCATGAAGCTCAAACTCGAATACTAGAAGATCGGATGACTTCCGGAAGATCGCACTGGAAGACACATACATAGTAAAGTCACCAAAAAATTTAAGTCAATGGAAGATTTATCGGTAGATCGACCGCCTGATCGACGTTTTTCGTAAGATGAAAACGATGTTTCATCTTATCATACGCTCAATCTAAAACAAGAAGAATACCAACCTTAGTTGGAGGAACAACATAAAGCGAGGCTTCCATCCAATAAGGAAGAAAACACGATGAACAGAGATACCCGATGTTGCTCAAACGGGCTATAAAATACACATTCACGCTTTCACCATGCCGCCTCTCAAGACGCCACATCAAGCTGCAAGTTCATTTAAAATAACCGAGATTCAAATGCTAACGGCTCTTTGATCTCAAGGTCTATAAATATGGGATCACACTTCAGAGTGAAACACGGAAATGCTTGGACAAACAACATAATCAAGAAGAAACTATAGTCGATTCCGCATCGAAGAACACTTCAACAAGCTTATTTTATATTGTGTTCATCCCATAAGTTCTTAGCAAGAAATCTTTTCATCTAGCTTTTTAGTCGCATGTACGCAAGGAAAGATTTCATAGTTGGAACCTCAACAATCTTACCCAAACCCCAAGTTAGGATAAGTTGTTTAGCAAGATTCGATCTGGGGTTTCTAGTCTTGATTTACGGGATCGGTTGAGTGAGAACTCTTAAAACATCTGTTGGTGTCTTGTGTTGGACTAACACACTAAACTAAGTCCAAATCGGTTAAGTCGGTTAAGTTGGTGCCCTTGTGAAAGGAAAGAGGACGTAGGACCGGTTTGTCCGAACCACTATAAATCTTGTGTGCCTTTCTTGCTTTGATTAATCGCTTTCTCACATCGCATAAATCTTAAAGCGCATACATTCTAGTTAAGATCGAGATAGCACCAAGCTTCGATCCGACGGACCAAATTTACATCATCGATTAAAAAGATAAAACTTGGAATCGATTTATACAAAACCGGTTTTCACACGGGTAAAACTTAAGCTTCCGCGACACATCGCTTAATCGATAGTTAAACCGATCTGATTGGTTATCGACCAAACCGATTCACTCGCACTCGATCGGTATCTGCTTCTCACACCGATCTGACCAAAAAGTTTTTCGCTATTCACCCTCCCCTCTAGACTTACGCCCTCATTAACCTTCGGGACCTACGAGTTATGAGTATTTCGTCACTTTTATTGATGACTACTCAAGGTAATGGCTATATTTTCCTTATGAAGCATAACCAGACCTTTGAGAAATTCAAAAGAATTTAAGGCTTAAGCAGAGAATCATAGGGAAAACGTGTATCAAGTCTCTACGATCCGATCATGGAGCAGTGAGTACCTCATCGATGAGTTTTGAACCACTTGTCAAATGAAGGGATTGTATCCCAATAACATCACACCGGAACCCCTCAACAAAACGGGGTTGCAGATCGAAAAGAAACTCTTTTAGAAATGGTTAGATCAATGATGAGTTATCTTGGATCTACCCAAGTCGCTCTGGGTCATGCCTTGGAAATAAATGACCTACATTCTCAACTTGGTGCCATCCAAATCGGTTCCCAAAACTCCCAAAGAATTGTGGACCGGCAAGCCCGTTTTTGAGACACATGAGAATTTGGGGGTGTCCGCCTCGTGTTGGACAAGAAACCTAAAATTGGATCCTCGATCGTTAAGGTTATTTATAGGATACCCTTTAGGAACAAAAGGGTGTATGTTCTATGGTCCCAAGATCAAAAGGTGGTCATAAGCACCCACTTTAGATTTTTTTAAGACTATATGAACGAAAAAAAACCCGTATGAGATGACCTTAAATGAGCTTGAGGGCTAACCTCGATTATCAGATTGTACAAAGATGACATACCAAAACGACACACTTACACAATCGGAACCTCGTAGTAGTGGGAGGGTTGTGAGACAACCCGAGATTCATGGGGATAGGAGAGTCCCTGACTTGATTCCTGGACAAGACGAATCGAACCCATGGACATATGACAAAGCAATCCAAGACAAGGATCGCGGTTTCTTGGCAAACATCAATGAAAGTTCGAATGGGTTTCTATGGATCATAACAGAGTGTGGGAGCTAGTCGAACCACTTAATGGGGGTCAAACACATTGGTTGCAAGTGGGTGTCTGAGAGAAAAAAGAGGGCCCGGGCGGGAAGGTGGAAACCTTCAAGGCAAGGCTTTTGGCGAAATGTTATACTCGAAAGAAGGGATCGACTATGAGGAAACTTTTTCACCAGAAGAAATGCTCAAGTCCATCGAAATTCTCTTGTCGATTGTTGGGCGATCTCGACTTTGAAATCGGCAAATGGATGTCAAGACGACTTTCCTTAATCTAAGTCTTGATGATGAAATCTATATGCAACAACCCCAAGGCTTCATTGAAAAAAGGCCAAGAACACCTAGTTTGTAAGCTCAAGAAGTCCATTTACGAACTCAAACAAGCATCGAGCTTGGAACCAATATTTTGATCAAGTAATAAAGTCTTATGGGTTTGATCAAAACGAGTTCCAAAGTTACAAAAAGCGTGTCGGAATCGCATTGGTATTCTTAGTTATACGTAGATTTACATTCGCGCTTCAACGATGTAAAGATGTTATCGATGTAAGGGCATGGCTTTCAAAAGCAGGTTTGATATGAAGGACTTTTTCCTTGGGATCAAGATTACTCGAGATCGCAAAAAAACGATTAGAACATCGACCAAAGACACTGCCTTGAAGCGATTCGACATCAAGGCTTCGTCACCTTTCAGACATGGAATCCATCTATCGAAAATGTGCCCTAAGACACAAAAAGGAGATAGATGATATGAAAGACATTCCTTACGCTTGGTCGTCTTATGTATATGCAATCGTTGTCTTGCGACCGGATATCCGCTTGCCGCTGGCATGGTGGCAAGATATCAAAGTAACTGAAAGAACATTGAATGGCGGGTTAAAAACGATACGAAGTATCCGAAAAGAACTCGAGATAGAATGTTGGTTTATCAAAGATAATCCCAATCCCCCACGGTTTTCTGCGGACTCGTTTCAATCGACTTAGATTCTAGAAAATCTACCTCCCAGAGTGTGTTTTGCATGGGGGAGGAGCCATGACATGGAGAAGAGTTAAGAAATGCATCATGGATTCTACCATGGAAGCCAGAATATGAATGTCATGAGGGTTAAGTCGTTGACTTCTCAAGAACTTCCTAGTGGACTTGGATGTAGTTCCGAATTTGGGACAATCAATTGTTTATTGTGATAATGTAGTTGCAAATTCAAAGTAGCCAAGAGCCCACAAGGCCGAAAAACACATTGAAAGGAAATATCATCTTATACGAGAAATCGTTATATAGAGGTAATAAAGATCGCGTCGAGAAGACAATCTAGCGGATCCATTCACAAAGGGTCGTCCTCGGAGATTGGACATGTGGAAGGAATGAGTGTCAAGACCGTTGTCAATCTAACTTTGAGTATAAGTGGGAGATATTATTAGGTTCGTGTATTGACATTAGATGTCAGAATTAGGAACTGACGAGACATGTTGTAGTATACTTAAAAGCGGACTTTGAGTATAAGTGGGAGATTGTTGGGGTTATCTTTGGAAAGTATGTGTTTTACTTTGTATAATCAAAAGTGAATTTAATGCTATTTATTTGAAATAAATTATTTATCACCGATGCTTTAAATATCATTGAATGTTACATATATTTCTTTGCATAAGCTTTCAATAAATAGTCGTGTTACATTGTAGTTAATTTAGTGATACGGATCACGGAAGATTAAATTAAAATAGGTTCCTTGTAACCAAAAGTACACCATTCACGACCTGAATAGAAATGAACAATCCATCGTGAAAGGTTGAAGTGTAAAGCTCAGATTGGGCTTGTCTTGACCAAGAGATTACACTAGTGCATGGTGATGCACTTAATAGGACCTACAGGAGGACAAATTCTTCAAAGACCTTTGAACTAGGAAGAATTAGACCTCAGTGGTTCGTTATTTCTTAATCTTCGTCCCTTAAATAGGATCGCGTGTGGTTAGTAATTATTTATTTGACTTATTACGGGTAGAGAATCAACGAGATTCAATACTTTATATCTTGGGCAATATTATTGGTCACATGCGATTGCTAAGATTTAATGAAGAATCGTGTGCAAGCACGCTTTGTTCGACGGCCCCTTGGGAGGTTCATAAGATTTATCATACCAAATCTTACAAGTGGAACTAGTTTCCGGTATGGATAATAATGTTGAACCGTTCCTTAACCAAGGACAAAAAATATTAATTAATAGAAAGCTATTTCAGTGGCTTGAATTAGTTAATGGTCTAGATAATCTTAAACACGGGAAATAATAACCGGGAGCCGTATTAACAGTAATATGGGTTAAGATGGATAGTGCAATATTAATTATGTAGTGGGATTAATTAATATTTATGGGCTTGAATAATATTGTGGCTCAATATTGATAATTCAAGATTCATTGGAAGGTCAATCTTAATTCTCCTAAAGGCCCCTCAATATTTTCTTGGAAAGATATTATGCAAGATATGTATTCTTGGAATACAAGAATATCTCATAAATTCAAGAAGATCCAAATCTTGAATTCCACTCCTTATTAATTTCGAAATTTCCATAACAAAGAGGACTTGGGATTTTTGTGGAATATTTTAAATATGGAGAAAATAATATATTGGATATATTCAAGATTTCTTGGAGATCAAGAAAAGATTTTCCCATCTTATTTTTCCACCTAAAATTCGACCAACACTCCCTCTATCAATAGGGGATGAGTATTTCATCCCCAGGGTAATTTCATGTGTTGGAAAAATTAGAAATCCACAAAGATGGTGCAACAAATAATTTATTTTCCCTTTTGTTAATTGTTCCTGAGTTTCCTTCCACCGGATTGACGAGCAAGGGCTAGGGAATACTTGAGAAGGCTTTTTGATGTGTTCTTATCAAACGAGTCCATTGCCATTCCAAACAGGTTAGTTCACGTAAACCCGTAGCAATTCCGCATGCGTAGGATTTACGTGAACTGTTTATATGCATGGTTTGTTGTTGAATTATTATTTGAATTAATATAGGATTGATTCATGCTAGTAATAATTGTTAGAATTAAATTTGTATTTAAATATTCATCCCGAATAGATCCGGGCAATTAATTCCCCAACACCAAGTGCCTAGACGCTTCGTGCCCCGGGTCCGACTTTAGCGACGGATATAACCGTCGCTAAACGACCTGATTTGACCTGGTTCGAATAATCCGTCGTTAGACCGCCGCTAGTCCGTCGCTAATAGCGGTGGTTACCAAAACTATTGCTAAATACGGTGACTTTGATCGTCTGACTTAATCCGTCGCTACTAGGGACGGTTTTTGTAGCCGTCGCTAATATCCGTTGTTAAAACCCACTTTTTTTTTAGTGCGGTCCATAATTCAAAATTATAACAAATTGCAGCCATAGTATGAGTATCTACATCCATAATATATCTGAAGAAATCAAGATTTCATTATTTGTAAGATACACAGATCAGACATATATGTATTGTGTGATCATTTACATGGATCTAATGGAATACAAGAGAGACACTTATTGTGAAAGAAGGAAGTCTTATCCCAATTCTCACTGATCACTGATGGTCAACATTTGGTAAGGAAATACTCCCTCAGTCCCGGAAGACTCTGCGCCAACTTTTCGGCGCAGTATTTAAGAAAAATTGTTTTATGGGGGGTAGTAAGTTTGTATGGGGGTAATAAGTGTGTGTTGTAAAGTTATAAGTTGAGAAGAGTGTGTCCATTTTTTTGTATGCAAAGTCTTAGGAGTCAGACAAAAAAAAAAAGTGTTAAGTCTTCTGGAACGGAGGGAGTAATAGTTATACAATATTCGTCAGACAAAGCCTCAGTTCAAATGCTCTATAGAGCATGAGATATAATCCAACGTGACTATTTCAATTTCTTCCAATAGCTGTTCTAGTTTTTAGCCAGTTGAACAATTAACTGTTTCCTTTTCATAACATTTTTCTTTGATTAAGACAGACATAACGTGAATAAGACATAATCATCTATTGACTTAATTGAAGAGATGTAAATATGTCGTTTGAAGTTTGAACTCGTATGCTTAATAAATCATTTGTCGTTTTTTTTTTTCAAATTATCTTTTATCTATTTATGATCACATGTTCTAAAAAAATATTCCCCCCCTCCCAGAATCGTTGACACATTTGTCAAAAAGGTCCGATTCCGAATTCGTTGGCACATTTTTCAAATATAAAACAAAACAACTACATTACTTTAAACTCTACCCTTAAAACATCTAAAAAATTACACACAATGTCATTATTTTTCTCACACTAAAGTCAAATTTAATCTCTTTTATTTACACCACATGTCATTAATTTACTATTTAACCCTCACCAAAAAAACAATTTATACTAATAAACAATTCTCACATTAAACTACGCGTAAACAATGTGTCAACAATTCTGGAATGGAGGAAGTATTATAATTAAATTAGTTCTGAATTAGTCATTTTTTTTATCAGTTGAAATATACTATAAGGTACAAATCTGGCATTAATAAATATGCATTTCAAAAAGTGATATGTAATGTTATGTGCTCATCAGATCGTGTGGTGGCACTTGAATTCTCTAGTATTGCTTCCTTTGGTGCGCATATGAGGCATTTTAGATCACATGCTCGTAAATTAGGCAAGGTATAATTTTTTTTGGCCACATTCAAATAATATGTGGTGGACTAGATGTTGTGACTTTAATATTTTATTTAATTCTTTCACCAAATTATATTAAACGGTGTCATGTTTGACGATAACTTTACAGATTTTTATGACATTTTAAAAAATAAAAAGTCACAAAAATTGGCCAAAATAATGATATGTTCTCCGAAAGCACATGTATATATTCATATATCATTAATCATATACATTCATTCATACTTACATCAATCTCCCATGGCATTTGAGTTCGCTAATTAACTCCCCTAACCCCATCCCCACCTTTCTCTATGTGTTTGTTACATAATTAAATTTAATGAATTATATAAATAAAAATGTGGCAACCTGTAATTGGAAGGGCAACTAAGTAAGTACTACTGTAAAAGCTTAACCAAAAGATCTGGTCCTCCGGAGAATATGCATGACCTTATTAGTAAATCAACAGGGCCGGCCTTGGGCCCGTGCTGCCGCACATGCCCCACCCCGACGAGGGGCCTTTTTTTTTTTATATTATATATTTATCATAAGTTAGCAAAATATTTTAAAGTGGGCTTATAGTGGCATATAGTGGGCGTGAAAAATCCTGAACTTCAAAGTCTTTGGATTTCAAAGTCCTAATCAAAAAGTTGATTATGTGTTTGTTGGTGGATTTTATAGGATAGAATTGTGTAGGATGAAAAAAAGTTGATTGATTTGTATTATTATATTATTATTGTAATGATTGAATGAATGTGGTGTGTTGAAAATTGTGTAAAAGTGAGGGGATTATTAATATATAATAAAGATTTCAAAATATGGTGTATGATGTAGAGTGCAATAGTAGTATCAAAGGTAGATTGTAGGATTTTACAATACCTTGTTTGAGAATTGAAACAAAGGATATTTAGGATTATAAAGTCAAAGTCCGTCCGTGATACTCAGAAAACGAACATACCCTGAGAAACTTAGAAGTTGGGGGTTCGAAGTTCGTCAACAACTATTTTTTAATTAATTTTAAAAGCTCTCCAGCCTTGGTAGTGTTACTTGAAGCTCTCCGGCCTTGGTTGTATATTCAAATTAGTATTCTCTTTTGTTTTTCTAAATTTTTCTTTCATTTAATTATTTTTTCTTTCTTTTTTTTTTCACTCCTTCGTTATTCATTCAATCGTACTTCTCTAATTTCTAAAATTTCTCTGTTCTTTATTTTAATTTATCCTTTTCTTTTAATTTTTTTTCTTTTATTCTTTTTCTTCTTCTTAATTATTCTAACTATTTCCAATACATAATTGTACAGGCGCTTTAGTTGATTCTGTAGGCAGTTTATTCTATTTTTTTAGTTCTTACTTGGTTCTTTTTTTTATTTGTCATTTTTCTTTATTACTATTCATTTCTTTTAATCCTTTTCACTCCTAGTAGTTCTTAATTTTTAACATTAATTGTATAGGTTCTTTAAAAAAAAAATAGGTTGTACACATAGTTTATTTCTTTTTTGTTTTAAATATAGAAATATAATTTTATTGTTTGAGTTTGAAGATACTCCCTCCGTCCCAACGTTAATGAGATTTTGACTGTTCATAAGAGTTTAGTGGAATAGTGATAAAGTGGTGGGACATAAAAAATATTTATTAGTATTTTATATTATAAAGTGATAAAGTGATGGGTAATTGGAGGTAGAAAGAGTTGTTTAATTAGGTTTTTTTTAAAAAATTTAGTCGTAACACGCGAAATGAACTTTTAATATTTATCCCAAAGATTCGTTTCCCAAATTGGCAACACTGCAAAAAAGACGGTGATTTACAATGGTTTTAGCGACGGTTTTCTAACCGTCGGAGAAACGAGGGTCGCTAAAATATAGCGACGGTGTTTTCCAAGATCGTCGCTACTAACGACGGCGAAGAATTGTCTACTTATCGACGAAGTTTTTTGGTATGCAATATATAGCTTCCGGTTTTGTCGACGGAAAAAGTGGGCCGGTTCGGGCCGAATAAGCGTCGCTAAACCGTCGATATATTGTCCACGGTTATGACGTCATAATACCGTCGCAAACAACGGAAAATATATCGTTATTAGCGACGGCATATACCGTCGACATTTGCGACGGTAATACTCCGTCGGTCTTAGCGACGATAGTTTCCGTCTCAAAAACCGTCGCTAAATCGAAATTTTGAGAAAAAAAAAAAATCACGGTGGACTGCCCGGTCCGAGGGCTCCAGGTGATCAACCACCCAGCCCACGGACCATCTCAAACCTAACCACCAAGCATCTCATATAAGCCACCAAGCCTCCCAATTAAATGAGGCATTTATTACATTTCCCGTGACCGAACACTTCCGTCGCTAAGACCGTTCTTCAATCGATTTTTGAGAAAAAAAAAAGGCTCACGGTGCTTGAACCGGGGCACGGGCACCGGTGGGCACCAACCACCCGACCACGGACCATCTCAAACCTAACCATCAAGATCTCATATATAAGCCACCAAGCCTCCCATTAAATGAGGATTTATTAAACTCCCGGGGACCGAACACGGACCTTGTCGCCCGAGCGAGGATCAATTCAAATGCACTTGCACTTTAATTTAATTTAACTTAATTTAATTGTATATGTCCTAAAATTCATTTTTTTTTTTTCAATTTTTTTTAAAATTCTTTATTTCAATTATCTTATTTAATAATTCAATTACATTTTAATATAATAATTTATATTTTTTATTTATAACTTATAATTAAATTAAAATCGTATTTTTTAAAACTTATTTTTAATAAAATTAATTCTATATTAATTTACAATTAATTTTTTTTATTTTTTTATTTCAATTATCTTATTTAATAATTCAATTACAGTTTAATATAATAATTTATATTTTTATTTATAATTTATAATTAAATTAATTAAATTAAAATCGTATTTTTAACTTATTTTTAATAAAACTAATTCTATATTAATTTACAATTAATTTTTTTTTCAATTATCTTAATTAATTAATGATTCAATTACATTTTAATATAATAATTTAGTTATTTTTATATTTACAATGATTATAGTTTTTAAAATTTATATTGGATAATTACCAAAAAATAAATTATGTTTAGAACAAAATTAAATAACTAGTAATATCATAATAGAGCATCGTCCTCCTCATCCTCCTCCTCCTCAAATCCTCCTCGCCCTCCACTTAAATCACTTATCTTCATTCTCTTCTCACCATCTTCATTCCACTTCCCCGCATTTGTCGATCTCTATCAAATCTGGATTGCAACATTAAGTCTGAAAAAGATTGAAATCTCAGATGCACTTCGGTTTGAGTGGCAACTATTTTTTTTTGGAATCGGAGAGTTGTCAACTCTGGCGGCTTGAATCCGGTTTAGGAACTTGCACGATGATCTCGCTTTTACTTTGCAAACAATCATCCATTCATTATATGCTCTCCGAACATGGATCGTCAAAGATGGTATACTTGGGATACGAGTAGCAAACACAAACGGATCATAGCCCCGATATCTTCTTGCTTCTATGAACATCGACCCGGTTTGTATTAGGGATGAATCCTTATTCTCGCCAGGATGGATCATACCAATCACACTTGAACAACCTGGCGATCTTCTCTCGAACCACGGATATCCTACTTCAACGACTTCTTTGCGGTGTCCGGTAGTAGTCACAAGCTTCTCCATCGAACATTGCCTTTGTTAATGCAAACAACCTTTTCACGATGGAATTTGTGATGCATAATCCAATGTATGAAATTTGTAACCATTTACATAAGTATCCTTGGTGCGTGTTGACCCTACACGTAGTGGTCCTCTTGAGATCCCGCATGAATGGGTTCACAATTCCACCATTATAGCCCTGTGACGCGATGATTTGAGGTTAAATATATAATTGTAAACATTTAATATGAATTTATTAATAAACAACGGTTTAGAACCACTCACATAGTTTTGGAACCACTCTGCAAAATCACGAGTAATATATTCACCTACTTGTGCATCTGAGATGTTTGGATCTATATGGTGTAGCTCTTTAGTAAAGATCCTAATTGAAAGCAATATATTATATTAATCAACTATTATATAATAAATTAATATTCTAATTATGTAAATGATACGTATATGAAATACTTACTCAATATACGGTTGGACTTCCTCACAATTGAATAACACATATTTATGTGCAACTTCAATCTCTTGTCGGTTCAACCATGGCCGTTCATTTGTCTTACCCAAACATCGACCTGGAAACTTAAACACGGACAACATACCCTCAATATCATCAACAACATTGTATGTGCCTCTATTGTCGTAATTACGAGGCTCGTTTCTCAATCTTGTTCTAACATGATCCTCGAAATAGTAAGAACAAAATGTTATAACCTCCTCACACAAGTAGGCATTAACAATTGATGCTTCAACTTTTGCCTTTTGTTTAGCATTGAGCTTCAAGTTATGTAGATACCTATAGATATATAATAAAAAATAAGTATAAGATCAAAACAGAAATATATTAATATTTGTATAAATAGTTGTGAAGTGAAGGTTTACCTCTCAAATGGATACATCCACCTGTATTACTTCGGACCGGGCAATTTTGGCTTCATATGCTAAAGTGAACCGCAAGTGCTCCATCGAATCAAAAAGCTTGGAGGAAAATGCGCTCCAACTTGCATAAAATAACTGAAATGTCTTTCTCCAAACGGACCATGTAGATCCCCACGTAATTATTGTAGACGTTAAATCTTTGAAGAATAAACTCAACTTCGATTCTGTTTCTCCGGATATTGTTAGGTAGGAATTCCCAGGAATCGCGAGGGGCAAATTAGTTTGTATAAACACGTGACAATCGTGGTTTTTTATCCCCGACAAACACAACGACTCGGATTGGAGACATAGTCATCCGGAAATCTCGAGATCTTCAATCAAATTACACAAAACCACTTTCCGCCTCTTATCAAGTGTGTAATTGTCTTGGGGATACCTTCCGCATGCGTTCATCTCTCTTGGTGATCACGTTTGCATATCTCGTTCAAATTTCACCACGCTGACTTTTGTTGTGTCTTTTGTCTTACCCTCTCGTGTTTCATGATTGTGTGGAACAAGTTATCGAACACATTCTTTTCGATGTGCATCACATCTAAGTTGTCTTAAAATCAAAAGTGAGCTCCAAAGAAGGCGAGTCCCGGAAAAGCTCTTTTCTTCCCAACCACCCTTGCACCATTTTATTATTCTCCACTCGCGTACTCTTACATTGTTTTCCTCAATCCATTCTCGACAATTTGATTTAACAACCTTTTACTGCGTGAATGCAAAGAGTTATAAGTTAATTAATTTATCATATGTAGATATAAATATATTAATTAATTTAAAACAACTAATATAAAAATACATGATCACTTTTTCAAACCCTTTTTTATAACGACTGTGTTCTTGATAAAGTCCTATTTATTCTTTCGAAAAGGATGATCTTACGGTAAAAACTTTCGATGGTTATCAAACCATGAAAATTTTTACGCTAAGCGGAGACCGGCCCAGCGTCGAATCCTCCATGCGATAAGGGCATGCTTGTTTTCGTAGTCATCCCATTCGAACAACATGGAGTCACGAAGGATATGTCATTTCGTCGTCCGGAAAGGCGATCCTCATCGTGAAGTTCTGCTTTCTCGATACATCGTATGTCAGCACTCCATTATCCCACAGATGTATTAAGTCTCTTATCAGTGAAGGAAAACATCTAGTTTGTCATTTGGATTCTTTGGACCAAGTACCAATACCGTGAGAAATATCGTTTGGGGGCTTAAATGCACATCCCCAGAGCAGGTAGATTATAAGGAGTCAATATAACCGCCATATGCGAATCTCTTTACGCCTCGTGCATTCCAAATGGACAAAAAATCAAGATCTTGAGACTAGCAACCGAACGTTCCTAGGTTCATCGGAAAAAATAAAAATACCTCGTCAAGATGTTTCGAGGGCCATCGAGTCGGCCAGGTGTCTCATCTCTAAGGTATGAGGATCGGTCTACGTATGATGACATGTCATATCTTTGACGTGTACTACTAGATTGATCTGATCTCGAAGACGAGGAATGCTTCGGAGGTAATACATTATTTTATTTGCCCACTTTCTTCTTCATTTTACGCTTCCTCGACCGTTCGATCGGTTAAAATCCGCGGTACTTTATCTGGTGAAAGCCCTAAAATCTGCACTTATCTAGATTAGTGTCTTTTACGTTACCCCGAATAACATGCGATTATTGATACAACAATCAATACTCTCTCTTGGTAGACTCGTAATCTTCAACAAATTTTTGGCTTGATATTACGTAATAGGCACCTTATTACTTAAGGAGGACATACCTCATTGATCAACTTACTAATCTCGATTATAGCTCTTTGAAAAGTTTGTTCCACCGCCCTTGATAGCCATGAGTCGAGCATTGAATGACAACAGTGAGTTTGACATCCATCATCAATGAGATCTTAAATCGGTTTGCTTTTGAGTATTACGTAAAAATCATTTTGCTTCCTCATTTGGTTCCTCCTCCATAGCCTCATCTTGAATCCCACGCTTCCGCGATCATCGTTTGTTACATATCCGGATGTATCCCGCTGCGGTGGCTCGAATCTACTCGGGATCATCGAATCCATGATCATCGTGTGTCTCATTGTATTGAGTATTATAATACACTTCAAGGTCATTGAAATCAACATTCCACCGCTCTTCACCATGACGTGTCGATTGTAGTAATATGAAACAAAACCATTCATGATGATATGTGTCTAACATCCACGTAGAATCTACTGTATGACTTGTTTTGATATTTTTTTTTTCACTTCTGAGGACATCTTATCTGACATACGAATTTGTTGCACTATGATTAATTACAAACCGAATGAAGTTATTAACTTAATTCAAGAACTCCATATTTATACTTTTCGTTGATAAGTCGAGTCGAATACATCCAATGATGATTAGGATATTCCATCTATTTCAAATCATTATCAATATGTTAATTCTACAAAAAATTTGATGAGTTTAAAATGCGTATATGTAAATATCCAAATATGTTCTTTGTAGGTCCCGAATCGGGTTTTGTGAAAAGTGTTTTCTAGAGGGAGGGGTGAATAGACTTACGAAAACTTTTCTTGGTCGGGTGTGATGGCGGTTAACTGTCGAGTCTGAAGTGAATCGATTTGGTGATATCTAACTTACTAATCGCTTTGAAAAGCGGTCGATTCGATATTCATCGGTTTAAGCGATTTGTCGCGAAGCTAAGTTTTACCCGTGTGAAAAACCGGTTTTGATAATCCCGATTCCAAAGTCGATCTTTTAACCAAATTGACTAAAGTGTCAAACTTGATCGGATCGAAGCTTGGTGTTAGTTGATCTTAACTTAGAATATGTATCTTTCTTTAATAGTTGGTAATGCGATTGTGTAAAACGATAATCAAAGCGGTAAAGGCACATGAGATTTATAGTGGTTCCTGGACAAACCAGTCCCCACGTCCACTCTTCCCCTATCACAAGGGGCACCAACTAAACCAATTGGACTTAGATTTTTGTGTTAGTCCAACCAAAGACACCACCAACAGATATTTAAAGAGTTCTCACTCAACCGATCCTCAAATCGAACTAGAAACCCTAGTCTGAAATCTTGCTAAACAACTTAACCTAACTTTGGGTTTTGGGTAAGATTGTTTTGGTTCCAACTATGAAATCTTTTCTAGTTTTTAAGTAGCTTTAACAATTTAGATGAAAAAAGATTTATGTGCTAAGAACTTGGGATTGAACACTTTAGAAAGAAAATAATCTTCAAGTTAAATGTTAGAGTAGATGCGAAAATCGATAATAGCTTGAGCTTCTTGATAGTTTCGGTGTCTTCAAACTGAAGTGTAATCCCGTATTTATAGACCTCGAAATCAAAAATGGTTGGAAGCGATTTGAATTTGGTATATTTAGTAAACTGCGGGATTGATGTGACGTCTTGGTGGAGCGGCGTGGTAAAGCGTGAATAGTGTCTTTATAGCCGTTAGAGAAAAGCGACCAAATCCGTAATTCTTGCGGCTCCGATCATAAAGTGTCTTGTTCTTATTAGTTAGCGAAGCACTTTTGAGGTGTTGTCCACTTATTGGCTTGGCGTTAACTTCTTGTTATTCGGATCGTAGGCGTATGATTTGGTGAAACATCGATTTTCACTGGTGGTATTTGTCGATCAAAAGCGATCGATCTACTAATAAGTCTTCTGGTGCCCGGTTGTCTTAACCCGAAGCTATTGAGACTTCGGTGATGTAGGTCTTCGATGCGATCTTAGGAAATCATCCGATCTTCAAGTCTTCAATTTGAGCTTAAACTTCCCGGTATGATATCGACTTGATTAGATCGTCCGATCTTCTGTCCTTCTCTTCTAGCATCCGGCTGTCGGATGTCAATTTTTTTAGATCTTGGATCGACCTATACATATTGAGGTTCCCTCAATATATGTGACCCTATCTTCTACATCGGTTGTTCTATCTGATAATTATCAACCTGGTATCCTATAACGGTAATAAAAACATCGATCGACCAATTTAGTCCGATGGTCCTATTACTTGTGTTTAGAACTTTCATCAAAAACTAAATTTCCCAACCCAGTTCTTCTATCAAATACATTCATTTAACATAAACTATCTACCCAATATTCATCTAGTTATGATCACAACATTCATTTAACATAAACTATCAATAAAATATATGTCAATACCAAACTTATAACATTACACTATATATATATATATATCTTTAAACGGTAGAAATGTGAAAACGTCTTTAGTAAATGGTCCTCCGAGGAGTAAATATCTTTCTCTACACAATATGCCTTCAAAAAATAATTTTACTTATCTACACAAAATTTGGTGTTGGTTTTAGAAAGTTTTTGTTTGTTTTAGACTTTTCTCATGAATGAGGTGCACGGTTTTTTTTATAAATTTTAATGATGGATTCGGCGATTAGTCCTTAGAAACCGTCAGCTATTAGATATTTTAAAATTAGTTAATAGCGACAATTTAGCGATAGAATTTTAAATAACCGCCCATTCGTCTGTCATTAAATACAAGATTTTTAAAAAATAAAAAATAAATTAAAATTATTTAATGCTAATTAAAAATTAAAAACAAAAACATAAACATAAAATTAAAAATTGTTCATAACATAATTAAAATAACAATGATCCTAGAAGGGATCTGCCCTCCAAACACCTACAATCGACTCCCAAACTTGGTGCCCAAGTTCTTACGATAAATCCAACCATGTTCCCTCCATTTGTGTATGCCACTTGTACATCATGTCATGAGTAACGCGATTGAGCAAGTTTACAAAATGCCTTATAAACTACATCGGTCTCGAGCTCAGGACTCCACGTAGTTTGTTTCTATATTTAAAAAATAATACAATAATTAATTAAATTAATTTTAACAATATATATTAGAATAAAATATTTTAAGTAAATTTTATACCTTAAACTCCTCAAAAATACAATTGTATTTATCAAGTGACACATTTTCCAACGATAAAGCGTTGACGACAATTCCCACGCGTAATAACGCGTTCTTTGGCTATACAAAAAGCCTCGTGACCGTGCAATACTATAACACATTAAAAAATAAATACGAAATTAATAATTATTGTATTAAATTAATTAATTATATAATTATTATAAATATAAAACAACAACAACTACGCTCCATTAACAATATTGATAAACAAACCCGAGTAGGCCCATACGGATGAAGCATGAAACGTCACCACTTTCAAGAGCCATCTAAATAAAATATGAAATTTATATATTAATTATATTATATAAAATAAAAATTAAATATAAATAAATATCTGAAAAAAAATAATTAAAGTAGTCTTGTAAGTATCGAAGAATCTGGATGAAACGAGACTTGTTTGTATTCTTTTACGATTTGATTGATGAAATAAATGGGCCCGTGCTGGGCATGTATTTATAGAATTGGATTTAATGACAGTTTTTTTCAAAAAAACCGTCGCCAAAATCGCTAAAGTCTACCAAAATTAATGACACCGCCTCCCAACGAGCGGATCTCCTCAAATTCGCGTATCTCTTCGTTTTTACGCAAAGTATAAACGGTTTTTCAAAAAACTGTCGCTAAGTCCATCGCTAATCTTGCTTCGATTGGACTATCCGTCGATGAACCGTCGATGGCAGAACTGTCGGTGGACGTAACGGTTTTATAATCCGTCGCTAAATGTTGTGATTTTGACGGTTTTTGATTCAAAACTGCGTCGCTATTCTTAACGGCCTCGTTAACAAATCGCTAATTTTTCCGTCGTTAAATCGCCATTTTTGTAGTCTGCAATTATTTTTGGCGGGAAAATCCAATGGTTTCCATATTTTTTGTGTGGTTTACGCTTTTTATATATATAGATTTTATGTGATAAAGTAACTATACCATTAACTTTTGAGACAAAAATAATGGGTACTCTACCGTTAACTTTGGGACGGGGAGTATATTATTATAAATATTATAATATAAAATATTTTATTTTTAAATATTTCATTTTATTTAAATTAATGAAAATATTTTCATATTATTAATTATATTTATATTATTAATACGAGGGCCTACTTTTTTCTTCACAGGGCCCTTAAAATTACAGGACCTGCCCTGTTTATCAACGTAGCTAATGTTTTTATTCCATTTAAAAAAAAGAAAAAAAGTGAAATTAATTAATATGGTGTCCCTGCAAAATTATGTTGTATATACATATTTTATTTCAGTAAATATTACTACCTCCATCCTAATTTTATTTGGTCATTTAATGTAGATATAAGTTTTAAGAAAAGTGTTATTTATCAGTATTAAATGGTGTAAAATGGGTTTAGTGGGGATATGAATTATGTCAATTCAATTTTAAGAAAAGTGTTATTTATTAGTATTAAATGGTGTAAAGTGGATTTAATGTGTGTAATAGAGTGACATGTGGTGTAAACAAATGTTATTTATAAGGGGTATTGTTTTGTAAAGAAATATATATATATTTTTTTAAATGACTAATTTAAATTAGGACGGATGGAATATATGCTATATAATAGTAAATAAGTGTTGGAGCATTACTACCTATGCTCAAAAAGTTATGAATTCGCGCTAAAAAAAAAAAGTTATGAATTCAAGTCATTTGTCTTTTAAAAAAAAAAATTCTAATAGATGGTCAATGGTGAAGTGTGGTTAGTGAATAAAGTTGGGAGTTAGGAATTAGTAAGTTGAATTGTTAGGCGTAAATTGGTGGAGTGACCAAGTGAGGGTAATCAAGAAACAGCTTCACAATTAATGTCAAAGTGTAGTAGTATTGATTTTTTAATTAAAATGATTAATATATATATATATATATGAGTAGGTCTGGTGTGAAAATTTTCATGTATGAAAATCTATAAAATTATCCTAAATCAATCATCTACACCCTAAACATTAAATAATGAACCTTAAATTATGACATATTTGGGTCTGGTCAACCATGAACCACTTGGGCCGAGTGAACCATGAACCACTCAATTTTGTCTTACCTTCACCAATTACAGAATTTAATTATAAATTAAAGTTTTTTCATGTATGAAAAATTTTCATACTAAACTTTGTCATATATATATATATATATATATGAGAAACATACATACAGCTGGTGTGTACACATGGAATTGGCTATGGCAGTTACCAACTCACCTTTCCTATCCATTAATTCATTGTCATTTAATGAAACAGATGTATAAGTAACACTCCCCAATTCAACCAAGTTCTTATTTAGCTTTATTTTGTAATTTTGTGCAACAAAAGACAACCTAATCCACTACTTTTAGTTGTGGCGCTGATTTTCCCCAACCCACACATGACAAAAAATTTATATAACCGTGATGAGTTCTATTTTTTAAATTATTATTATGTATAAAAATTATCATCATTTAAAATATATTTTTATTTTAAATAACAATAAATTTTATATATAATAATAATAATAAAATTTATGTACAGACTAATTTATATAAATGTTACTTTATATATCTATAAGTATATGCACACACCATGTGTAATGTACTTGACACACACTCCACCCTTACTCAACAAAATTAGAAAAAGAAAATGAAATGAAAGTATATTTATAAATATAAGCAACAAAAAGAACATATAAAGATGCCCCATCACTCACTTTTCGTGAATGAAAGGCAACCATGAATCGTAACCACTTAATCACTCAAAGAATTCAACCCCAACGTAAAAACCAAATTAAATTAATTTGGCACTATAATTCAAAGAATTCATCATTCATGAATAATGACACTTATAATATTTTAATCCCGTAACCAAAATAAAAAATTCAAAATAATTATTCACACTGATCAAATGTCAACCCTCAGTAGTGGCAATCCACCAGTGCCGCCGCGGAGAACACCAGTCGCGGCTGCTGGTTCGACGAAAACTGATGAAACTCCGCCTCACGGCGGTCATCCTCCAACGGCGCCGGCAGGTTCAGATCCAACGCCAACACGTTCCTGCTCTTCTGATCACCACCATCGCGCGACGGGGAATCTCCGCCGCCGATTTTCATGGCGGAACGGTGTCGTCTCATGTGCCCGCCAATGCCTGACCCGAACCAAACTCCGATCCACAAATGGCACACTCGTGAATTTTGGATTTGATTTCGAATTGCACTACTGTTGAAGTTGACGGAACAATTGCGCTCGATTTATCAATTTCCCCTCTCCTTTTCTGATTCCTCCCGCGGCAAGCGCCGCCGGTGGAGATTTTCGAGATCTGCATCCGCGGCGGCCTTGGGCTTCTTATGACTGGCTCTATGGCCTCTAATGCCTGAAACGACGCGAAATTTCTGCCACAAGTTTTGCACTCGTAAACATAGATTCCGACTTTTCCGTTGGTCGTCGTCGCCATTTCCGTAAATTTCCGGCTTCTGAATTTCATTTCCGGCGGCTTAATTTCCGATTCGGATCGAGACGAAAAATTAGCGCCTCGCGCCAGAAGGATCAAGCAATTGGCCATATCCTCGTCCTCATCCGTGCTCGTAGATGACGACACCGACGAATTGCAATTGAACACGGCACCACCGCCGCAGGATGACGTGGACGAAGTCGTTCTTAACCGCTTGGTGCGTTTTCCTTTAACGATCACCGTTTGATCGTTAGAGGCGGTAAAATCTTCAGAATTTCCATATTCATCATCTAATCGAAAAAATGATGAAGAATACTGTGAATAAGAATAAGAGAAGAGAGTTTAAATTGTAGTGAGTGGAAGTGTGAGAAAGTGAAGAAGAGTGTGAGGAATGAATGAGGCCTGCTGTACATATATATATATATATGTGTATACATAAAGTGTAAGTATTAATTTGTATATAAATGGTAAGTGTATATATAACTATAAGTAAGAGTCTGTGGAGTGCAAAGAGTTGCTTGTGAACAGTTACCATGAAATAGATTGTAGCCACCAATCTTCCTTTCCTTTCCAACTTTACACACTAAAGTGTTTCTTCACTCAACTCACACACAACAACATCACCTATTTCGTTTTCATTTTGCTTTATTTTATTAAACGTCATGATAAACTACTTGTACATAACATGATATGATATACAAATATTTTATGATGGCGTTGGAATTCATAAAAAATCACCATCGGGATTCATATCATTACTCATGTATATATTGTTTTGATATGGAATCAGATGGTGGGTATCTTATGTAGCCCAATATCAGCATAATTAACTATTTGTATCATGCTATAATGTGCAATATAAGTGTTTTATGTCAGCGTTGAAACCAATAAAAAACTCATCACCGGACTCTGTATCATTATTCTCTATATATATATGGAAATAACAATTATATTTAGAGTTAATTACCGTAATAATCAATCACACGAAGACATGGTAAAACATAATATCTAAGCTTTGATTACACGTCTGAGAGACACTAAATTTAACTGTAAATATTAAATAAAATGTGACACTAATTTTAAAAAACATGATTCGTGCACCATATCCATATGTGATTTTGCATTATTTTTAACAAAATAACTTTTCATATACTACTTATTTATTTGTTCGGCAAAAAACTGAGTTATCTTATTGAAGGACCAAGATGAGTGATCACCACACATTTCGAATTACAAAATTGTAGAATATTACACAATGTGCTGTCTAGGTCTACCACTTTGTATACATGCACGAGGTCTTGAGTGTTATTTAGATTTATTGGGTAATGAGGCCCGACCCGAATACGAAGAGTATGTCAAGGTGATAAATTATTATTATTATTACAAAAGTTTGTTGAAAAAATTAAATAATCTGGTGTAGACTGCGGAGAAAGTTAAAACATGTGACGTTCTGCTATTTATTTTTATTTATATTTTGGAGTACGATTAAGTAGATATATACTGCATATCACGGCGTTGATACATCATTATCGTTCGTGTTTTGAATTAATTGCTCTTCAGTTAGTAAGATCAATTTTGCTATAGTGGCAATGAACGTCTTGGAGTATATTTATGTATATTCAATAACCTCATTTAATGCTAAGGTCTATATATTAAATTGTTATAATTAAAAAAGAAATATATAGAAATGTACATTTCATGATTTCTAACTGGTAGAGTATTTAGATCCAGACTTCAGCCCTTCACAAATATAATTAAGTGTTGATGTTTCTAGTGAGGTATAACACATATATACTTGGTTGCTTAAAATTATTATTTAAAAAAAAAAAAAAAGAGAGAAAAAAAAACTGAATTGAAGAAATGTTACATATTAATTTTAGTATTTTTAAGGACGATGCCTAATTATGCTAGGTACTGCGCGCACTCATTTTTACACAAAATCAGCCTAGTTGTAAAATATTGCAGTATATGTATATATCTGACGTATAACGAAAAAAATTAATGGCCGGGGAAGATCGGTAAAGTTTCCGCCTCTCACTAATGAAAAAATTTAGGGCCCTTTTGGCCAAGTATATTTTAACATTTTATAAGCTCTCAAAACAACTTATAAGTTGTTTTGAGAGCTTATAAGATGTAATTTTTATGTAGCTTATAAGTTGTTAAAGTGTTTGGCTAATAAAATTTATAAGTTCTTTAATAGTAATTTTTTAAAGACTATTTTTTTATTTTAAAATTAATATAATTTTTTTTATTTTTTTAATAATTTTTTTTTTGAAAATAAATATATTTTTCCAAAAAATATTCGAATTTTTAATAATTTTTTTTTCAGAAAATATTTTTTTCGAAAATAAATATTATTTTCAGAAAAAAATCGAAAATTTTGAAAAAAAAATTCAGAAAATATTTTTTTTCGGAAAATAAATATTTTTTTTCAAGAAAATAATTTTTTTTTCAAAATATTGTTTTTAAAAAATAATCAAAAATATTTATTTTCGAAAATAAATATATTTTCCCAGAAAATAAATATTTTTTTTCCATAAAATAATTTCTTTTTTCGAAAATAAATATTTTTTTCAGAAAATAATTTTTTTTTTCCAATTTTTTTTTAGATGGGTTGACATATGATAGAGCTTATTTAATTTTTGTAAAATAAGTTGAGATATCCCAACTTATTTTTTTGGAGCTTATAAGCTCTAAATAGCTTATTTTTTAGATCTTATAAGGTGTTAAATATCTTATTTTACTAAATAAAATTAATGAACTTATAAGCTCCTAAACAGCTTATAAGTTGTTTTAAAGAGTTTATAAGTTGTGCCAAACACCCCCTTAATCAACCCAATAACTAGCTAGAGAGCTACTTTAAAAAATGGTTTTGTAATATTTATATATATTACAAAAAATTATATCGAGTACTATAACATCTAATGCACATACAACCACATACATAGTGCTTGCATAGATTAAAATAAGAAAGGTTGCTACGTATGATGTGTACTTTTAAGTAATATTGGGTGTTTCATTAGAAAATATTGATTGAATTATATAATTAATTATTATTTTTAACTAAGAAAAACGGGGGTACTTCCTTCGTTACCATGATTCAAATTAGAGTGAGTTTTTTGTACACCAATTGAATTGTGCACTTTATAATGTATATTTGAAGATCACGATTTATTCTGTGAAAACATGTAATCTATTTTGTGAAAAAATTATATGTTTCAATATAAATAAATTGTATATTTTAATACAATAAGTAGTTATATATTTTAAAATACACCAAAAGTGCACTTGATGCATAGAAGACCTAGTTAATCATATACATTAACTCTCAATCTCCCCCAATTTCAATATAATTAACTAGTTCCGTTAAAAAAATATTAATTATTCTATATTCAAATTGTGAATGGTAACATTATTTTAAGGGTAAGTATTAGGTGAAATTTATTTTAATATGAAATTTATATTATTACACTTATAAATTAATACCATAACAATTATCAATCGATGCTATTACATTTATAAATTAATATATTATAACATTAATTTCTATAAGTATTAATTTATAAGAACAATAATGTCAATTTATAAGAGTAATGTTGTCAATTTCATACTATGAACAAGTTTCGCAGAAGAGTTTGTATTGTTTTTATTAAGACAAGTTCTAAAAATATATCGCAGCTGCCCAATAAATTATAGAAGAAAGAATAATTAGTTTAATATGGTATTTAGAAGGCCTTTCTAATTTCTATTTCTCAATCAAAAAAAAAAAAAAAAAGGTATTTAGAAGAAAAAAAGGTTAGAAAACAACGTAGAGGCGGGTTTTAGAGGAAAGTGAGGAATAAACGGGAGTGAGTAATAAAGGAAGGAATAGAAGGGATTGCACGTTAAAGCGTGCTCACCCTCATTCACTCCATCACCATGTCTTGTCCTTTTTCTTTAACTTAAAACTAGCACATATCAAAACACAACTAAATTCAGTTTGCTTTTCAAGCTAACCCTATAACCTCTTTTCATCTACCATATATTCCCACCCTAATTTAATCTTTTTTTATTTCAATTATTATTTATCGAGTGAATTGAGTCTCATGCATTCGGTATGCCGTCTTATTTCATAAATATATATTAGACCCATGCAACTTTATATCTTGAAAGATCTGATTTATTTCTATTTGAGCAGGTTTATTTTTCATATTATTAGTTGCACAATTCAATATAAATAAGTTGTATGGTTCTAAAATGCACTTATGTATACCAAACTTAGCCTTATTCATCCACTACATGTATACATTGCAAATTCTTGATTAGTAATTTTTTAGGATTAATTGGTGTTTAATTATACTAACAACACAATTAAATTTAATCAAGATGCATATAATAATTAGCAAAATAAAATGTGTGAGACTATTTTATATAGTAAATTTTATTTTCTAATTAACCTCACTTAGATACTTTGATTTCTTCGTTTTAGATCCAAATAAATAATAATCTACATAACTCTCGGACCTTAAATCGATTAAAGGCGTACTAGTATTTTGTTTGTGCGACACATGCATAGAGATTTGGGTATAGGGTCATTTTAGTCCCAATACATATAGAGTTAAGTTTGTTATGTGGGGAAAAGAAAAAAAAGCGATGGAAATAAAATCGTATCTTTACGTTTTTTAAATGTTAAATTATCTTGATGACTTTTTTTTTAAGCGAAAGCATTTTATTTTTTTTCATTTTTACATGATTAAGATTATACATCTCACCTCCTAGGTAGTATTTATAATACAAAATATTATTCCTCTAGGTGGTATTCATAATAACAATCATGATTTAATTTATCATAACAAACACTTAGACTCCATTTGGATGGATGTATTTGAAATCCATAGATTTCACACACAAACTTCATCTCAAATGAATTCTGAATCTTAGATGATAGAAAAGAGTAGAGGCTAGCTCACGACTCTTGGGTTCATTATTTGAGTGTGAGACTGGGGTTAAATTTATTTGGGGAGCGAATTTGGAGTTATAGGAGTTATAAAATTGGATTGGTGATTTAGTAGAGTATTTGGGTGATTGGTGTATCTTAACAACAATAACAATCTTGCCTCAAAAAAAAAAGGAAGGTGGGGGAGAGAGAAAAAGGGATAGAGAGGAGAAATTTACAATAATTTAGATTTTTGATAAGGTTTGAAATTATCCATTTTAAATTAGTCTTTTCGAATCTGTGTATTTGTAAATTAATTAGAAAATGATGATTTTTATATAAAATCCATGAATTTCAAATCTTATACCACGTATCAAGCATACTCATAAAAATATTAACTAACTAAACTACTGTGTGAGAGTGTGTGCGCAGTTGCGCACTATGGACTATGCACCACGCAACTGTCGATGTGTACATTTTTAGTACCTATAACTGTTAATTCTTCCATTTAAAGTATCTTTTAGACTCCATTGATACTCCATTTTAGAGTTTAATTTTAAAATAGAGTCACGATTTCTCCTTTAACTGTATTCTATTTTAGAATTTGGAGATAGAGTTTTAAATAGTGAACTCCATATTTAGAATTTTACTATTAATAACTCTAACCTCTATATTTATTATTTTATTAATATTTATAAATATAATTATACAATTAATTGATGTAACAATTACAATTAGAGTTACTTTGTTGTTTAATTAGAATTATATTTAATTAGAATTACTTTAATAATAATTTAATTTTTTTAAATTAAAAATAATTTTATTTTTACAATTTAATTAAAATTATATTTAATTTAATTTATATTTATAAATATAATTATACAATTAATTGATACTATAATTACAATAGAGTTACTTTATTGTGTAATTTAATTTTTTTTACTAATATTAAAATTCATATTTTTACCAACAAAAATTCGTAAAATACAACAAAACATACATTACATATTAGATATGAATACATGATCATATTTAAGCCTATCTCACGAAGATACATGTATTCTACATATTTAAATTACATAACAATACCAAATTAAAATAAGTGAGCGTAAACTTATAAGAAATACATATACTAATAATAGAAAATAAGCTGAAATGCGATGGAATGTGAATCCGGATGGAGAAGTTCTAAGCTAAAAATGGGCTAAATTAATCAATCTTGTATGAGCCTTCCCGCTCATATTCCTTTTGTGCCAAATCTTTTGTTGCTCTCGAATAAGTTGATCTTTTTGCATCACGATTACCTTGGCTTGAATCTTTTTAAAATCGATCTATGTCTGCGTAATTTAATATTTAAATAAAAGTAGTATTTGAAAAGTACATATGTATTTACTTCCTATGAATTTGATTAAAAAACTTAATTATATTTATAATTAATTAAATAATTTAATTAACTAATTAGGTATTTAATTATACAATTTAATTTGATTAATAAGTTTAAATATTAATATTAATATATTGTTTAATGATTGTGTTATATTGGAAATGAATAAAATAATAAATAAGTAAAATTTAGGTTTATGGTTGGAGAAGGTTTTAAAAAATAAAATCTGAAAACTTTATTTTTACTATAAAATCTCAATTTTGGAGTTTTAAATTTGGAAATGCTCTTATAGTTTAGTTGCTTTAATTTCATTTTCTTCATCCCACCCCATTAAATTAATTTAACTTTAGTATTATAATTATTTTATATTTTTCACAAAATCAATATATGTATACTTCATATATATATATATGGGTAACTATAGTTGTATAGATGTTACAGGATTTTATCACATGCTTGGCGGTGGCACCTAATTTATATAATAAAACAACATGTGTATGCACGTATCAAAATCCCCCCATCATTTAATTAATTTCTTTAATTAATTCAATCTTCTCATTAATTATATAAACTTGAACCTAAATTATAAACTCTAAACCATGAACCATTAGGCGGGGTGAACCACACGAATCACTAAAGGCTGGTTCGGGTTCGAGTCGGGTTGGTCCGGGTTAGGATCCGGGTTGAGTCGGGGTTGCGTAAAAAAAAAAATTAAATTATATAAACCTAAACCTAAACTATGAACCTAAACCACTTGAACCATTAGGGCGGGGTGAACCGTGAACCACTCGGGCCGAGCTTGTTCGAAGTCGAGGTTAGTCTGGTCGGAAAAAAAAAAATTAATATAATTAATGAAATTGGGTAAAGTATGGAATATATATAAATAGAAGATTGAATTAATTAAATATTCTAATTAAATAATAGTGAAGACCTTGCATATGGCCTTGTAGTATGGCATATGGCGATAGACGTATAAGTTTGTCTTTGCTGTGAGCTTATGATCAAATTTGAGATGTTACATTTAAAATTAATATTTAATTTTATATACACTTACATACATATAGTGTATGTATGTGTGTATTTTAATTTATATATATAAAAAGTCGTTTTTTGAAAATATATCAATTGAAGCATCTGCTGAAGCAGTTACAGCAAATGAAATCAGACACAATTGTTGGTTAGGTCAAATTAAGATTTATTTTCGGAAATTGTTGGATATTTTTTCTCAAAAACAAAGAAAGACTTCCTGTCAAAAAAAAAAAAGACTTCAAATATATACTTACAAAACTTGGTTAATTAATTATAAGCTAGTGGCTTGATGGGTGACTTGGTTAATTAATTATTAATTGGCTTTTCCCATAAATAGATAAATAAAAATTATAAGTGACTTATTATTTGTTAATTAAATTGACTTGATGGGTCTTGGCATTTCTTTTATCAAAAAAAAATTAATAATAATAATAATAGAGAGTGGAAATATTCAGACCAATAAATTCAATTGATATTTGTGCAAGTCATTTTTTGTATAGTTAAGGTGTTTTTTCTCGTAACCTATAACTTTTATGACTCATTCACTAACTTCTAATACTAACTTCAAAATATAATCTCAAATCTAATGGGATTGTTTATCAGTTTTTCTTTATCAATCTGCACTCCATAAATTCAAATTAATATCGCATATGCCTTTTTAAAAAAAAGTCAATTTTGTGTAGTTAATTGGTAGATAATTAAAATTTGGTCAATAAAACAGGTCATTTTCTACAATATGAATTAATTTTTTGAAGAAATAATAATTAATTGATATAACAATGTAATGAAAGCTACGACAAAGTGGATCAAATTGTTATCAAGTTTATATCGAGTCCATCACATGAAATGATATTGTTTATGACAATGTAATAAATTTTATTAATTCTCCTTTTCTTTAGAAAAATAAAATAAATTAATTAACAAAATACTCTGTATTGCGTGTGCAATTTAATTTAGGAGTTCTTTTTTCTAAATTTTTTTTTAGTTTTTCCTTTTTTTTTTTTTTTTTTTGGACCCTAAACGCGTCAAGTGGTTCGTAGTTATTTTTCGACTTAGTGATTTATGGTTTAGCGTCCAAATAGTTCGTATATAATTTATGGTTCATTGTTTTAGAGGTTTAGAGTTTAAAGTGTATAGTTCATTCTAATTAAAAATTGAATTAATTGAATGCAACAATTGCATAAAGTAACTTCATGTTTAAATAGTAAGAAAAAAAATTGGAAGAAAGAGTTGGCATGATGAATCAAATTTAAAACAGAAAAGTCAAAAGACTTGATAAAAGGTTGAGTTGCTTTAATAATTAAATTGCGTAGTTAGTCAGTGATTAGTCTAAGCTATAAAGTGACGTGCTCCACAAATGCCTTGTCTGTACAGCCTATGGCCGCTGGACCTATATTAATTCTTATAGAGTTTTTGATGGAGGCTACAGTGTGATCAACTTTATAGTAATATAAGCCTAATTGGACAGCCACCTTGTTGCATGGAGTGTAGTGCGTCTGCGATCACGGATACGAGGATAAATTTTTTAAAAATTCAGGATCTGGTTAAATCGAAATAAATACATTTATTTATTATTTTATTATATATATAATCGCGTAATATATATATAACTAACAATTCAAATATAAATACATTGTCCGACGTATAAAGCGTAATAAAATTTTCAATCCAATTAAAGCGATCACATCTTCTATTAAATGACTTTGGGTTGAAAAAGGTAAATAAATAATTAATATTTTCTTTTTAAAAGTTTTTTCTTTATTTTAAGTTTTGTGGGTTAATAAGGTAATTAAGCTTTCTTATTTTAAGTTTTAAATTTTTCTCCATAATTTTTTTTCAAAATGAGCGGACTCCTCAAAAGGCGCCGCGGATTCGCACCCAATGCACCGGTGCCGCGTGCTAAATGCCCGGTGCCGTGCCGTATGCTTTTTTTTCAAAATTACATGTACGTGGCGCCTTGGGATGTAATCCCGCGAATCACTTCGCACCGCCAAGTATTAAATCTGCGTTTAGTATTGTTTGGAAAATTAGTGCATTAGAGATAGTCACATAAGCATTCATAATTAATTAATTTTAATTATATTAGTAAAAAAGGATATGCAGCTTCCTTGATTATCGCGTCTATAATAAAAGCATCTAATGTTTTCGACCATTTCCTTGAAATCCATATTCCAAAAAACCTATCAAGACAAATTTATTAAGTGCAGCTTGCAATACAATAAATCGAAAACATAACTTGAACTCAAAATTTGATTAATAAGAACAAAGCACCATAGCTTCTGATAAATTTCTGGATTCCTGTTACTTGATGACATTACTTATAAATTGTAATTAAATAAAGTGATGCTTGTGTGTGCACCGTGAATCCTAAATCCTAAATCCTAAATCTTATACCATAAACCTAAATCATGAACCAATTCGGCGGGGTGAACCATGAACCACTTTCGACCAAGTTAGTCGGTCGGGTTGGGTTAAATTTCAGGTAAAAATCTAAACTTAAACCTAAACTATGAACCATTAGGTCGGATTGAACCATGAACCACTCAAAGCGGGGTTAGATTTAGAATCGGGTTAGGTTGGATCGGGCAGCGATATTTCAGAAATTAATCTGTAATTTTTTTTTTTTTTTTAATATAATTAAATTAATTATTGATCCAGTATTCAATTATTATTCAATGTTCTCTCCCAACATTGGAAAAACAGGTTGACCGACAAACAATACAGAGATGATATCCAAAGACGATACCCCTCTCTCCCAATTATTCTTAAATTCAATTGAATGAGCCTGGACTAGCTACTGATGATGATCAATAATTAATTCCATATTTGAAGAGAGAAAGAGAATGTAAATTACTTGAGAGATATGGCCACCGTGATTTTTGTACTTAATTTGGATGGGAAGATGACATCCCAAAAATATATGGAAACAACTGATATTATTATATTTTATAAAATATCTTTAATTAAGTAAATAATTAAGTGAATGCTTATGTGGCTGTCCAACTAGGCTATTTGGCTCCATAACGTGACACAGTCTCCATATCAAAAACAAAATATATATATATATATATATATATAAGTGAGTCATGAATAAAATTTATTATGTAATATAAAATTTATATTACTACGTTTATAAACTAATACAATTATATTTATTAATTGATATCATTACATTAATTAATTGGGATTCGGTGATCCCGTACTAGTTTATTAGAATAGTGGTATCGGTTTATAAATATAATGATATAAAATCTTGAGAACAAGTTTAATGGGAGGGTGGTTGGTTGGGTAACACCAATTGTAGGTAAAGGGCTGATTTCAAAAAATTTTACAAACTTATAGGATTTAAAATCAAAAAATTAAAACTATTGGGACCATTTTTCAAAAAACCAATATAAGTTCTTGGGGTATAAAAATTTAATCCTTTTTTTTCTTTAAAGTTGAAACTTTTTCAATTTATAGTTATACACTTATAAGCTAGAACATTCCCATTCCCATTTTCAAATATTTACAATTCTAAAATGATATTTTGTAAGATAATAAAAGTGATTTCAATGTCAAATATATATTATCAATATTAAAAAAAAATATGGTATCAAATATTAGCTTGCAGGGCAACCCGCGGTGGTATTGGATAAATTTAATTTCTTGCCAAAAAATAAATAATAATAATAGAAATCAATGCAACAATTTCACCGCGATCAATTTACGTGCATGTGCGATGCATGCAGTTATTGATAGAGTTCATTTATCTCATTCTTTTTTTCTATATTTTAAATTATGTAGGATTGTGTTTTTTTCTTTTAAATGTAGGATTGTGAAAGCAGGTAAAGGAAGTATTAGATAATTCTGGTTTTTTGTATTAAATGGGTTTGTCGTGAAACCAATAGTTTGGCTCATAATTTTGCTAGGGCCGCTTGCCGTTTTGGTAGCCCTCATAGTTGGGATGAGCCTTTGGAATTTGTAGATGACTTTCCCGACTGGTGCACTTCGTGCACGTAGGTGTCATTTTGTTCGAAAAAAAAAATAGATAGAGAAGAAATACAATAACACTAGGAACTAACATCGAAGTAAAATAGTAGAAAAGCTGAAAATTGGTATTATTATTGTTATTTATATTATGAATAAATATAACCTTCAACTATATTTGTGAGTCTGAGCACAGTTATCTTCCCCCATATGTTATGATATCATCTCATGATCTACATATTTTTTTACTATATGTTTCATGATGTAGATAAATGACACGTGAAATGTTTAAATAAAATCAACGAACCACCATAATTTTTAGATCAATGTGTTAAAAAATTCAGAAGGTAAAATGTAATTTTTTTTTAAAGACAATAAATTCTGATAGTTCTACCAACGTAATTAATTACAATAATTTTTTTCTTAGTGAGCACATGGCGCAGCATCACATTTCATCTAATGCTGTGAATCAGACCTTAATTCTTGCTAAGTGGGGACCACCGAAACCATGACTTCGAGCCATGACCAACAATAGAATGCTGTACATGAAGGAATAATATTCTCTCTCCGTATCTTGAATTTCGGGATCTCAAAATACCGGTTGGTGAAATTTCTACAAAACTTGAGTTATCATCGTGGCTTAGCAAGTGAAATATAATTGGAACATAATTGTATGTTTACCTAGCTACTTGGCCACTAGCTATATGATAGTTTTTGCTTTCTGACTTCCAGAATATAATCACAGTTTCTTTTAAAAAATTATAATAATCCAAACCGATGCAGCCTCTGAATTTAATTAATACTTTTATTTATTTTTTTGTCGACGAGCAAATATTATTAATTAAATTGAAGATATGCAAAGGTCCACCAATAATGATTGCCTAATTAATTAAAAATACACTGCGCCGCTTAACATAACACAATTTGATTCTTGGCATTTCGATTTTGAACTTAGTAGTTTTTTGAGGCTCGTTAATTAGGTACTTAATAAATGTTGCAAATACAAAATTAATTGGTTTTAGGAAATACAATATTTAAGGATCAAGTACACTACAAAAATTATATGAAACGTGATATTTTTTATATTTTAGTAATATTTAAATTTAAAAAATACATTAAAAAATAAAAGAATATTACATCTCATGCAAAATTGAGACAAAGTAGAAATCACTATATTCCTAGAAAATTAATGGATCGGAGTGTAGTGTATAGGTTAGATATCAATTACAATCATTTCCCGATATATTCGTTTGGGATTATGGTGGCGTGCAATTTTTTTGGACTTTGAGGTCTTAGGTTTTGAAAATCCTAATAAATAGTTAATATGTAGATTTATTTTGAGATATAATAAGTAGGATGGTGAAAAGGTTAACAACTTTGGCGATATTATATTATTATATTATTATGGGTGTCTTGATATAAATTATAAGGTTGATAATGTGAGTCACGAGTGTATTGAAAAGGTAAAAATGAAGAGTAGTGTCAAATGATAAAATAGAGTAAAATCTTTACTTCAAATCTCAAAACTAATGGAAATTTGGATTGTAAAAATTCAAAATTCGATCAAATAATAGTGAAAGAAAATAGAATCCACAAAATCTTACCATGTTCAAATTTAAAAAAAAAAAAATATAGAGTGTTGTATCCATTATCTTAAACATAACACGTTTTTCACGCAATACTTCCACTTTTCCACCTTAAATTTGGGAATTGTATTTCGTGTAGGAGCATTCTTAATATTTTCAGGTAGTGAAAGCTGGCAAAATTAGACACATCAAATATAGTAGTGGGATTCAATGTTTGCCAAAAGACACTGCTTCTCGTTATACTTGCTAAATATAGCAAGCATCAGTTATTTTGTTGCGCCATCCATAATTCCCATTATACTTTTCTTTTCCACAAAAGTCACACTTTTCACTTTTGACAGTTGCATGCACATCAAAATTCAATTGATTTAAATAAATTTAACAGAGATTGGCAAAATAAAAAAAATCGTTTTCTTTTCCTTTTTAATCAAAATTTGCAATATATTTTAGCAAATGTCACGTACATTATGTTTTTTATTATTAAAAAATTGAAATTAATTAATGAAACAAAATTAAATAATTACAGTTGTGTCAATTATTTATATTTTAAAATAATTATTTTCAGAGTATATTTATATTATTATAATTGAATATTTGAATTGATATGGAACGTTATTACATCTAGTCGGTCATTGGAAACCATCAACTTTTAATTAGTAATTTTTGTTTTAAGAAAAGTATTTAGTAATTAGTATAATCAATACTCCATTATTTTTCATATTTATGTCAATTCTGTCAAGTAACTAGAGTAGGAAGGCTGTGTGACCTGTGATTTCAGTCGCAGCCGTCTTCTCATCTTTGGAAGTTGGCAAGTGGCAACTTCCAGGAGTAGTGCTATATGCACATTTTGTCGGATCATTGGTGGTCAACCTCGAATTTACATCGTCGCGATGGGTGCAAAGGCGTGATTTTTTGTTGTGTGGCGTGCGATTGATTTTCTTTTTATTTTTATATTTATTATATTACATATCGAAAAAAAATGAAATGTCGAATTATGTTATTATGTTTAAAAGATGTAAATTTTGTGAGGTGTGTGAGTATGTATTATGTTATTATGTTTAAGATGTGAATTTTGAGTTAATAAATATATTTTTTTTATAAAATTATTCATTTAAGTAAAAAATATTTATGATAATAGTAGACTTGGGAGAAGGGACTTGTGTTCAACCCAAGGATTTTACGGAACATCTATTGGCCTTGCAGCGCTCGTGAACTCATTTTACGTAAATCCTTGTATTGACTTAATTTTTTTTCCAAATTCTAACTTTAATTATTATAAATGTATTAATATTATGTGTTCATTTTCACGGAACATCATTAAAACATTGCATAGCCTTTCGTCACAACATTTTATCTTTGCATACGAACGAACATTCTATCGTAGCTCGTCTTGTAACTAATTAATTTTTTTTTGAAATTCTAATTTTAATTATTATAAGTGTATTAATATTATAAGTGTATTAATTTTTAAATTTATGTGTACTAATTAATGATTTAAGATAGTTAATTAATTAAGTATAAAATTAATTTGTAGTTATTTTTAATTTTTAATTAATGTTAGCATCAATTTGATACAATTTAATATTAAGCACTCAAAAAAATGTATTTAAAACCTCAAATAATATTAAACACACTAATTTAATACAGGGTTTATAGTATATATGAAAGTATTAGTTGTTTGAGGGTGAAAGTATTAGTTGTTTCATTTAAGCGTATTAGTTGTTTTGGGGTTGAAAGTATTAGTTGTTTCATTTAAAAAGCATTAGTTGTTTAGGGTTGAAAGTATTAGTTGTTTCATTTAAAAAGTATTAGTTGTTTGGTTTGAAAGTATTAGTTGTTTCATTTAAAAAAAAAAATGGCGCCTATAATAGTAGGCTGTTTAATTGATATTTCACAAAATTAAAATCAATTTCATATAAACTTAATTAAAAAATACATAAAATTTAAATGTCTTTTACCCAATCCAAGCTCCTTCTTTTGTATCCATGACCCTTGAGGACCGTCAAAATATAATGGGGGTTTCTCGATTCTTGGCGCGTGAATGTTCTTGTAAATCTTGAAGAATGTGATTTTGAAATCAGTTGGATCTCCATTAGTTTTTTATATATTTAGGTAAGCAAGTTCTATATTATGTTTGATTTTTTATAAAGAAGTTAAAACATTTAACAAGAGATAAATAATTGCAATACTAATTCTTATCCTAGGACAATTAAGTACAAATAAATAATCATCAAGCGTAAAAAAGAAAATCAAAATAAATGGACTAATCATTGTTATAGTCGTCGAAAGGGTTGTTTGGTGGGTTTTGGTAATGTTGTTGATAATATGGGGCTTGGTCCTTGTGGGGAGGTATTTGTTGGGTGAATTCTTGATATCGCATTGCGGTCTCAATATCCGGGATTTGGGGACGGTGTAATCTGGCGTGATGGGCAATCACGTTAAAGTCGGGCATGATATAATTGGGACCTTTGTGGATCTCGCGAGCTTTGATCGATCAACGTCTGCATGTCTTGCATCAACATCCCAACCTTGTTCTTGAACCATACATGGCATTGGCCATAACATTATTTGTCCTTTATGTGCGGGGTTAATGCGGCTCTCGGATGTGTTATCTTTAGCGTGCATCTTTGGATAATCGGGTTAATGGTACTATCCGTATTCTGACTTGGGACCCGAGGTGATGTAGTGGGTAATTGTGATTTTTCATTTCATTCAATATCGGCCATATGAAGCCCGTAAACTTTCTTGTAACCCGCCTTGGCACCCAAATTTGAGCGATGATGATGGAAATCGATCGGTCTTTGAATCGGCTAAACTCTCCCAAATTGCCTTTGCAACCCTGCTTTGGCATATACCCTTGGTAGTCCATAAATGTAAGGCAACCATGAAATAACGATCTTGGCGAGGATTAACGATGGACCGGTATGATGAGTCAATTGACATAATATCTCGAAAAATATTTGTATAAGTCATTTTGTTAAGTTACTTAAATTATAAATGGCATTTACATAAATGAAATGATTTGAGAATGAAAACATACGCTGACTCGATGGGTAATTATCAAATATTTGGATAATGTACAAGATCCAGGTGTCTTTGAGTGAATGTTTGGGGTTGTTCATTGTGATGCTCTTGAGGTCCTACGGTCATAATAAGTAGCTTGACTGCGTGTAATGTAACTTCGATGAAGTACTCAAATATATCTAGCATTTGAAAATTTTAAATGAGATTAAGTTATTACGGTAACAATATATATATTGAAAACTTAAATCATTGGAAATATAAAAAAAATTAATTTTAACCTCGGCAATGTTAAGTACCCAGAAATCCATGTTGTCTCAAAATGCGGATCTTGCCCAAGTTGGTGATATAAATAAGCGATGCAATGGCTCCCGTGCACATAAGTTAGTGACAAATTAGATAAATCCAACACCTCAGAGATAATCGCGAGGGCGAGAATCCGTGTTTTATCAAAGCGTGTAGACCCCATAGTGTACCACAATAACCTCGGCAATAAACACATGTTGAGGGTCGATCGTGCGGTGCATTTTTTTGTCTTTAAGAGAGGGGTCTTTGTGTAAGTTATCTCCACACATCGCATCGTTATCTGATGCATTGTCATCACTTTGAGCGTTACCCCGATAGCGTGGAGAGGCCATTTATGTTCAAGCCTACATTGGAAAAAGTTATTTTAATTAATAGTGAACACTAATGATTAAAAATAAAAAAAATTATTTATTAAAAATTAATTTATGTAAACTTTACAAGGATAGCATGAACATCGTGTAGTGTGATAAATCATTTCACGAAAGGCATATGGAAAGTGTTAGTCTCGAGTTACCTTTCATTATCTTGAAAATGAGGACATGTTGATGGAGTGAAACATCATTTGCCGAAATAATGTGTTCTACTCGGGCTATAAAACATGAAGGATTTGATGATAAAATAAGCTAAATTCTTTTAAAAGGTAATTGGAATTGACAATTTAAAACCTGATTGAAGAATGGGAAGTGAGCGGAGATACATGCGGAAAAAGTATAAAAATTCCCGGGACTAATTAGGCATTTCTTGAAGAAACTTGGCCAATATGGAGGCCAGGATTGTAGGGCGTATCTCGATTGGAGAATTTTCCGGAAACTACATAACAAATAGGTACTCTGCAATCTTTTACTTTTCAAAATTAGCTATTATATTTAATTTATTTATTTAAATTTTAAAAATATTATTAATGTGGCGATTTGAAAGAGCATCACGGGGTAAAAAAAAATCTTGACAACGTCGATCTCTCATTGACAATGTCTTGATACGCCTACATTGGTCGTGCGATTCGATTTATGTTAAAAAAGCGATCGATTTTAGATCCAACAAGACAAGGGACGATTTGTTGAAAAGCGTCTTCTTCGGCCAACTGGTCATGATATCCCGTTTAAGGCGTTAAACACAATTCTCCAAGAAATGAATAAAATCTGGGTGAAAAAATTATAAAAGCCATTATCTTAGGAGAACTTCGTAGTGTTCGGTGTCATTCTGCGAGATTTCACATGCGTGGATAACAACGAATCTATCCCTATAGAGGTATTAGCGTGTATTGGAGGAACATTGGATATAGATTTTTCACGTGTTTCTACCACCGATAATACAAGGAAGAAAATTCGATGACCGCGGACCGCGGAAAAGACCTTGTTGAACCTCCAAAGATGAAAAAAAAAAAAGAAAAGCACCTAAAAAGCCTGCGTCGTGAACCTTCACTTTAGGAGAAATGGAAGAAGCGGCTTTAATTTTTCAAAAGTGAACCAAAAGAAAGGTAAGGGAGAGTGATCTGAACTAATGCATGTCGGGGATATTCCAAGAAGAAGATTAGTAGAAATATACATATGGAAGAAATTAGGAGTTGGATGAGCTTTTCATACAATATTGAGGGGCCAGACAACGACAAAATTCTCCAAAAACTCCTAATTCAAAAAGCGTGGGGGATCTGCGGATCAACCACTTGTAACAACGGTCTCAAAATTATGCCCGATTTTTCGAATAGTCTTGGCTCAGATCGTTTTAAAGGTTCTCTGATTGGAAAAAGACTTTGCTCACTATGAGAGAATATATTCAATCATTTATAGATGTGGTTGGAGATGGAAATTGTGGATTTAAGGCATTTATGGCTATCAATCTAACAAACCCAAGGCGTTAATAAGTAGCAGTGCGAATGGATATGTTATTTGGGCTCAAAAAAAACAATTATCTGATATTGTTTTAGGTGGTATTAAAACCATGTAGGACTTGAAGAAAACTCATCTCGATGATGGTCGGTACTCGATAGATAAGTGGTTTTCCATATTTGTGGATACTTGGTTTAACCTATTATAATATTTTAGTAATGTCGTTCCTAAACCTTGCTTAGGATTTTTTGTCCTCCTCACGTTGCCTTGGAAGAATATAAATCCACCTCAGAACTTGTGCCATTTGGTGTTAAGAAACGATGTTACAACAATTCACATTGGATATTGGTAGAAAAACTATTTGTTATTTTTGTATATTTTTTATAATATTTTTATATTTTAATTATAACTAAATTTTTTTTTACCTTTAATTTGATTGCAAATAACATCTCGGGATTATCGATGCTTGATATCTCCCGTTAAGGTCAAGCTATGCGTCATCAAGCCATATAATTTAGAATGTGATTCTGATGTAGAATAGAACTATACAATTTATTATTCAAATTTGGGATCTTGGCATGACGTAAAAGTAAACATGATGCAAAAAGAAATTTGTGAGGTTTAGTAGTATAAACTTTAGAAAAGAATATGACTTTTTGTGTATATATGGGTGAAAATGTAACATTTTTGTAATATTATAAACATTGTGAATTGTAATTATTACTCTCAAAATTAAAATGTTACATATGATAAGTTTGATATTTTCAATATTACCTCTTCAAAAAAACAAAACAAAAATATTATATATGCAGGTTTGAAAATTTCTAAAACCATATGTAACATAATACACACTCAAAATTAATTAATTATATTTTTTTTTAAAATAATTAGAATATTTTACCTAATTAATTAATTGTCTTACATTACATACAACACAATAAACTAAATAATAAAAGGAACAAAAAAATTACAATAAACCATATCACCATAATTATCACCCATCATCCTTAATTATCACCCCATCACTAACTCCATTATCACCCCTAATCCCTTCGCATTTTATTTGGATTTGACTAAACTTGTCAAATCCAACAAATCTACATTAACACTCAATAACTTTAGTAACTACTCCCTCATTCAAGTGATAATGTGCCGCGTTTACTTTTTATATTTTTTTTTTCGGCGAGTTTTTATTAGTATTTGAAATGATAAAGTAATTTTTTAAGATGCATATAAAAGGGAGATGTAAATCTATAATACATATCCAAAAATTACTTTATTATTTAAAATATTAATAAACATTTCATTTCCATTCACTTCGAAATAATAAAAGTCTGGTATGCACATTATTAGAGTTGGATGTAGTATCTATAATCTATAATCTCTCTCCACCAAGATGTAGCAATCATAAAATGATGTGACAAAGTAAAATTCTTCAATTACAAATCTCTCTAATCTCATTTATTTAGTGTTGTTTCAATCTAATTTATTGATTTTGTTTTTCCATTTTCTATAAATTGTGACATCTCTCATTCATTTTTTTTCTCCATTCTCTTTCACAATTCTCATTTCTTCATCTTCAATTCTCAACCAATTATTTTTATCATGATCATATTTGTTGGTGTGGAATTTCCTTATTGTTACATCGTTTTTGCATTTGTTTTTCTATTATTTTTTGTGATCTAACTAATAATTATTTTTTGATTTTCAGATTTTGGTTGTTATTCATATTGTATTTCAATTTTCTAATAATCGTGTTTTGATATTTGATTTATATATTCACTCCCGATCAAGAAGATTTAACTTTTTTGGAGAGCGTGAAAGTTTATCGTGGAAATGAATTCATAGAAAGATGATTTGATGTCTCTAAATGAAACATGTTATCAAATGTTTACAAAATTTTGTATATTCTATTGTAACGGATATTTGTATCTTCAATATAATTTCTTTGAATATGATCTAATTTCTTCTGTTTGTAACAATTGTTCTCAATTTCCTATAATTTCTACGCATATGACCTATCAAAAAATTCTTCTGCATATGATCATATTTTTTGGCATAGTTATTTCTTGGTGAATAACAATGACATTCCATTAACCAAGATCTTATTTTTATAATAAAAATAATTAAATAAATAGGTGACTTTATATAACATAGTTTTTATATATATATGTTCAGTATTTTCCAATTTTTATTATCCTTGATTATATTAGGAGATATTTTATTTATGAATTTTTTATAATATATATTTGAATTTACTTGAATTAATCTTGAGGGTGTAACTATATCAAAATACGGATCATCACGCTGATCATTAAAAAATATATTTTTTAATATATCTTTAAAAGTAAATTAAAGTATTATTTAAAATCAGATGTAAATTAAATTTTGATCAAAAATAATTTTATTTGAATTTTTCTTTAATTTTAAATACTTTCCTTTTTGTCACGGATAGATAAATTCTTGCCAGCATATCAAGTCTTAAAAATTATAATAATCATTAAACCTAAAATGTATATCCAATTAAATTTTAATATTTTAGTTTTTGTATTATTATAAAAAAAAAAAAAAAATAAATTTTATTTCCAAAATATATTTGCAGGGAATATTAATTTGAAGTATTTTATGTTTAGTTTCTAATGTTATATTAAATAATCCTAAAATATTTTTAAATTCAAATGATAAATGAAATGAAATTCAAATTTTATTTTATTTTGAAAGACAACTTTCAGGATGATTTGGTATTTTAATTTTAAACATAAAAAAATCGGAAAAAAATAAATGTTGATTTGAAATTTATTGACGATGTGCAAGATTTAAGTCCTAAAATTGTGCAATTACATAATTGTTTAATCAAACCTTATTATTATAGACGTGCATTGAATTTTTTACTAAATTTTTGATAGAATATATCAATTATTAAAACTAACATTAATAATAGTCAAACATTCCTAATATATAATTTAACGGTTTTTTCTATATATAGGTTTAATTATATTTAATGTCTAATTAATGATAATTGATAATAAATTAATAACTAAATATACAAAGTCAAACTATATTTAATTAGATCAATATTTTTTATGAAAATATATATAACGACTAATTAGAATATAATTTTTGATCTAATTTATTTAAATATTTTAAAATTATGTGCATATGTCAAAATATTGGTAAATATAAATAATTTGATATTAGACAAACAAAAATAATTTTTTTATAATAAGGTATTTAAATGTACAAAATAAGAGGAATAATTAATTACATATTTAATTTAGTGAAATAACTAAAATGTATATAATATATTATCATGATTGGTTCTTTTAGTATTAGTTTTTAAATGGACAGTATTAATTTTTTTAATTGGGGGTGTATCGTTTATTTAAATTTTAAATAACTAAAATTTATTATGTTAGTATTGAATTTTTTGTTGATATTCTAAAAAAAAATTAGATTTACACTTAATTAATGAATATAATTAATTATTTATTATTTCCCCTCAAAAAAATAATTATTTATTTTTATAATATTATTTATTTTTTAAAATTACCTGACATAATTTTTATCTTAATTAAAATATATTAGAGTAATTCTTGAAAATTTTTTTAATTTAAAAAAAAAAATCTTGTTCATAATAAATGTTACACTAAAATCCTATATTAAGGTATTAGTTGTAATGAACTATATTTTTTATCACTATATTGCATAATTTTTTTTAATTGAATATAAAAATTTAGAACCTTTATATGAGGCGGTCTACATGATAAGGCCAGGGACGTAATTGGATATTAATGACTTTAACACTTTGGGAGGGTTGATTTGATTTGTCTTTGTGCTAAAAAATGCAATAAATAAGAGGCAATACCAATATGAATTTTTCTTGTAAATTTGTATATAATTAATGTTGATGTAAAAAGTTTTAATATTCATTGTCAATGTACAATTAATAAATATAATTTTAAAAATACCGATAATATAATTAAGCAATATAATTTATTATTATAATATTTTATTAATTATTTAAAGTTATTTGATTTAATTTTTAATCTTAATTCAAACATTCGATGATATGATTTTTCTGCTGGATACCCATAGATCTTATAATAAAATAATTAAATAAATGGTAACTTTACCATAACATAGTTTTATTATATAAATATTCTGATATTTTCCAATTTTATTACTTGGAATTATATTAGGAGATATTTCTTTATAATTTTTGCAATATTATATTTGAATTTACTTGAATTAATCTTGAGAACAACTCTATATATCAAAATACGGATCATCGTACATACAATCATTCCAAATCAATTTTAAATATATGTTAAAGTGAATTAAAAATAGTATTTAAAATCAAGATATAAAATTAAATTTTGATCTAAATAATTTTATTTGGTGCACAGTTTTAAATACTTTTTTTTTTTGTCTGCGGATAAGATAAATTTCTTGCCATGTCCGGAAATGTTAAATTATAATAACCAAGTAAACCTAAATGTAGCATCATTGAAATTTTAATATTTTTGGTTATTGTGTTATTAAAAAATTTAAAATAAATTTGTTCAAATATGTTTACTTGGGGATAAATGATTGAATATTTGATATTTTGTTTTTGGTTCTATTATATTAAATAATCTAAAAAAATCTTTTAAATTCAAATGATAAATGAAATGAAATTCAATTTTTTTTTTTTTTGAAAGACAACTTTTTGAATGATTTGGTATTTTAATTTTACAAACATAAAAAAAAATCGAAAAAATAAATGTTGATTTGGAAAGTTATTGATGATTTAGAGATTTGGGCCTAAAGGTATGCAATTACATAATTTGTTTAATCAAATACTTATTATTATAGACGTGCGTTGAATTATTACTAAATTGGTAAATTTTGATAGAATATATGAAGTTATTAGAGTAATTTTTTCTCAGCATATAGGTTTTTAATTATATTTAATGTCTAATTGTGATGATGATAATAAATTAATAACTAAATATACAAAAAATCAAATTATATTTAAATTGATCATCATTTTTTATAAAATATGTAGCGACTAGTGAATATAATTTTTTGATCTAATTATTTAAATATTTTTAATTATGTACATATGTAAAATATTACAAGTAAATATAATAAATTTGATATTGAACCAAACAAATTGAATTTTTAATAGATATTTTAAATATACAAAATAGAATAATTAATTACATATTTAATTTATTATGATAACTCCAAATATATAATATACTATATCATGATTGGTTCTTTTAGTATTAGTTTTTAATGGATATTATTAATTTTTAATTGGAAATGTATCGTTTATTTAGAATTTTAAATAACTAAAATTTATTACTGATGATATTGAATTTTTTGTTTAGTATTCTAAAAAAACCATCTCAATTTTACACTTAATTATGGAATATAAAATAAATTATTGTATTTCTTGTCCAAAAAATAATTATTTATTTATTTTTATAATATTTATTATTTTAATTACCTATATAATTTTATCTTAATTAAAATATATTAAAATATGTATTAAAGAGTATTTTGTTTTGATAGACTATTTTTTTTTATATATTTATAATTTACCTAAATAAGTTACTAGTGAATATGTAAGTTTATATAATTAATGCTAAAAATTTCAATAATATGATTTCGATGTACAATTAATAAATTATCTTATGACAATCGTTAATGATGACAATTTCAATATTGATTTCCAATGTACAATTAATAAATAGAGAATAATTTTCCAATTATGTTATTTGTTGTGATGACGATAAAACAAAAGTGTCGGTCAATAGATTGTCTATTGTGTGTTTTGTATATTTAAGCGGAGTTATCACCGACGGTATATATTTATGAATGCATGAATCAAAAAGTAGCATTGGATTTAAAATCTGTCTCTTAGTTCTAATGTGAAACACTTGCCAAGTATATAAAATGTTGTTTACAAAAATTAGGCATTTTAACTTAATTGTATTGTGATATTTGATTTTTGAAACATAAAATTGCTGAACTATTTTTTTGTATAAAAAAATAAAGAGTATATTGATATGTAAAATCTCATTTGCATATTTAGATTGATAATATTTTTACTAAAAATAATTCTCCATTCCTAACATTATAGGAACTTTTAGACATATCTTTCAAGAAAATGTGTATAATGGTAGAGAGTTTTGTTGGGTAATTTGTAAATTTTATATAAATATAGTTTTGATTAGGTATGTTTAGATCCCCAAAATGAAATATTTATTATGAATATAGAAGATTTAATGAAGGTTAATTTTTTGAGTATTCAGAAGTGTTATTGATTAGATTATTAAAAAAATATAAATCTTTATGAAATGAAGGAGTACATTAATTAAA